>CM063598.1:4797501-4826670 GCA_032356905.1 Salix exigua
CCCATAAATTTTTATTATTTTGCATTATGATCATTGAACTTTTTTCTTTTTAATTTCATCCTTTCAAGTTATGCGTATATTTCATTACATGTTGTGTTTTTGTTTCGATGTATCTTCTCTCACTTACTGGACATGTCATATGATATTCCAAAGTTCAACTAGAATTTTATTATACAAAATATATTTTTAGTTTATCGTTGAGGCAATTTGAAATAACAAGGACCAAAATTAACACCAATAAAAAATAGAGCTATTTTCAATTTTACTATTTACCATGAAAAAATTCAATTCGGTCCTGTAATTTCAAATTAAGGACATTATATTTCTATTGTTTGAGATGTATTAGTTTAGTCTAAAACTAGTTAGATTGCCTGCACTGCGTTGCAAACACAATAATTTTCATAATTGTTGGATTTGAAGCAATTTATAGATTTTATTAATTTAAAAATAAAATATAATATCTACACATGCAAAGTTTGATATGATACAACACATAAATACACATTACCGCAACAACAACATCGAAGCTTTTACATCAAAGAGAAAGAAATTAGTAATTGCCTCGAAAAATTTTCAATACAAAAATGTGGGAAACACAGTTTTTTTCCAACATTTACATTAGCCTTGATGATGTTGTCAATTTGCACTACATTGCGGGTCAAACAAATAATTTTTATAACCTTTGAGATTAAAATAAAATATTTATATATGTAAAGTTTGATATAATGAAACAGATCAACACACCTTATTCTAACAACAGTAACATCGAAGTCTTAACATCTAAAATTATCATCACTATCACTGCCAAAATAATAAAAATTATTAAATTATCTTGAGAAAACAATAAAAAAATAAACAAAAAAGAAATTAAGAATAGAAAACTAAAATTAATATTATTATTATTATTATTATTATTGCGCTAATAATGAAAAAAATTACATCAAAGACTAAAAAAAGTATAAAAACTTTAATCAAAGAGAAAATAAAAAAATATAATAGATGATATAAAAAAAATAAAAATTATTTTACCAGAAAAAAATCATTTAATTTGAAAATTACAAAAATTGTTCGTTCTAAGTTTCGGGCTAAGAAAACAATTTTTATAGGATTTGATGGATCAAAATTAAAATATAATATTTATATATGCAAACTTTAATATAATAAAATAAATTAACACACCCTATTATAACAATAGCAACATCAAAGTCTTAACATCTAAAATTATCATTATTTATACTATCAAAACAATAAAAATTATTAAATTATCCTAAGAAAAAAAATAAAAGATATTAACAAAAGAGTAGGCAAGAAAAACAATTAAATTATCATCTTGACAATAAGTAAGAAAAATAATTAAATTGTTAAATTATCCCGAAAAAAAACAAAAAAACATTAACAAAACAGTAAGTAAGAAAAATAATTATATTATTATTATTATTATTATTATTATTATGAAATAGATAAAAATAAATGAAAGACTTAAAATGAAAATTAAAATTATTAGGTGAAAACAATTCAAGAGCAAAGGGAGGAAAAAAACAGAAATATCAATTTTCAAATGATTATAGACACAAAATAAAATTTAAGAGCTAATAGTTTTTTTTAAAATAACACCTCAGCAAATAAAAAAATAAGAAAAATTAAAAACCAAAGCTAAGGGGCACACTTATATATACATGGACAAAAATAGAGTATTCTAGAAATAAAAAAAAATATAGGGATTAAAATAAAAAAATTAAAAGTACAAGGACCAAAATGAAAATGAAATATATTATCAATTTCAATCAAAGGATAAGATTAAAAAACTCAAAACTGCTGTACCTAATATATTAAGGTATTTAAACCTAATCCGGAAATTAAAAGATGGATGACCAAATTGAAATTTAAATATATAATTAATTTCAATCGAAGGACCCAATTGAAATAAATCAAAACCTATTTAAAAGATATCAGGACCACACCGAAAATTAAAAGTGCAGAGACCAAAGTGAATAAAGCATAAAACAGAGGCCTCTTCTGCACTTTTGCATGCAGGAGAGAGAAAACAAAAAAACAAAGTTCACCCCGCCACCGAAACAATTCCGAACACCATTGTCCAAAATGCCTCGAACCATGAGGAAGACCACATGGAGGCGCACCAGAGGAGACCCTAGAAGAGTATTTTTGGGTGATCGAGGAAGCCACACGCGACGCTTGAAGCGGGCATGAGGCTGAGCCTTGCATGCCTCATGTGGGTTACGCACACGCTGATTTCAGAAGATAATAATAAAAAATGGTTGCCAATTACCAGAACATCCCTACCTACAATTCTTCAACTTTGTGTTATTGGGGGTATATTAGTATTTAGCCATTTAAAAAAAATAGAAAATCCCCATGGTAGCCCTCTCGGATAGAATTGTGTTTTGTCTTATATGGGAGCAAATTAGTATTTAACCATTTTTAAAAAGTGTAATTCTCGTGAAGCCTCTCAGTGTTAAGTGTGTTTTTTTGTATTTTTCGAGGGCTAAAAACGTTAATTTACTGTGCAAATAATGATAAAAAATTAATGAACCGGTAAACAAACCGAACCAACCCAAAAATATACTATTACAATCGACAGTGTTTTTACTTATAGTCCACAATGTTTTCCTTATCTATGTTAGTTTATTTTATAATTTTATTGTAGTCTTTGAATATTGAGGAATTAAGTCTATAAAATAAGAGCATATTAGTCAAATCAAATGTTTAATTACGTATTTCATATTTTTATGTATAGTTATACACACACACACACGATGTATTTCATATTTTTATGAACATTGCATTAACGATTTTGTCCCTCGAAAAGGACAAAAATCACACCTGGGCGTGAGGGGTGTTCCAGTAATTAGCCAATTTTAAATTATTTTTTGGCTGACAGTGTTGGCGCGTCGTCTGGGCGTGCCGTTCATTTCAACGCTCACACGTGTTTCGAGCGGCGTGTGCGGCTTCCTAAGGCGTCGGAAAATGCTCAACCGGCATCTAGAATGATTTTCAGGCATGTTCTCTTCCCCTGGGGCGGCGCGTGTTCCACTATGGTCTCCGGGGACGTGTAAATGGTCGTTTGAATATCCCTCCAGTTTCTCTCTCCTGCTTGCGCCAAATGACGTCAACTCAACTGTTCTTTTTATTAAAGTTCATTTCAGTATCTGAACGTTGTAATTTGGTTTTCTTGCCCTTAATGCTATTATATAGGTTTAGATTTGATTCAATTTCGTCCTTCAATTGAATTTGATTATATATTGGACTGTCAATTCGGTCCTCAATCTTTTAAATTTGTGTATTGGGCTGGAATTTTTAATATTTTTGGTATCAAAGTGTGATGGATTGCAATTTCATCCTTCCATGCAAATTTATTATAAATCCTTCATATTTTCGGTACCAAAGTTTGATTTCTTTCAATTTTATCCTTCTATGCAAGTTAATTATGGATTTAGTTTCATTTCGGTCCCATTTTTGTTAATTTCAGGTTTTGTTTTCAATTATTTAATTTGAATGTTTGGATTTGCTTCAATTTTGTCCTTAAAATTACATGTATTATTTAAACTATGTCAAATTAATTATATATTTTTATATTTATGTCAAATTAAAGTATGTTAAACTAATTATATGTTTTAATTTTTATTGAATATTATCGTATAACAATGTATATATAGAGAAAAAATTTAATATTAGTATTCTTAAATACATTTAATATAATAATACAACGAATAAATCTTATAAAAAAAATTGTCTTCAAATTTTAATTTTGTGCTCTGTTTTTTAAAGTTTATTTCTTAAAAAATATTTATTGTATTTTGGTTTTTAATATTTCATATCTAATATTACTGGGCACAAAATACAACTCAATTTGTTTTTGACAAATTTACCTAGATCATCTAAAATTAAAAATTATGTGAGTCACTTCCCATTTCGATTACACTGTTCTTTTTAAACGACAGATAAGAAATTATAGCACGCAAAAAACTTCGGTTTATTTCTAAAAACAAATTATAATATTTTTATTTATAATGTGTCAGATCTAATATTACAAGGGATAAAAGGCAACTCATTAAAAAATTTGATAAATTGAGCTTGATTATCTACAATTAAAAATTCTACAAACCACTTCCCATTTCGATCACACTATAAAGTATGTGAGACTAGTTATATGTTTTGATATTTATTGAATATTATCGCCTAAATATATATATATATATATAGAGAGAGAGAGAGAGAGAGAAAAAAAAAATGACCTACGATTTCTTGCAAAAAACAAATTCATATCGGTATTCTTAAATTTATTTAATATAATAATATGATGAATAAATCTTATAAAAAAAACTTTGGCGTTGAATTTAAATTTAAATTTATATTTTAGACTCTTTTTTTTCTTTTAATAAACGGTGACCTTTTTTCACATTTTTTTATTTTTTAGTAACCGTGGTGTCCAGGTCAATTGTTCTTTTTTAACCAGGTTTTTTTTTGTTTTTTTTTTTAACTAGAGTATCCATGACAACAAATTTCTAATAAATCATTTCACCTTCTTAGCAAATTTTCTAATAAATTTTATCAAAAGTTTTTTAGCAATAGCAACATTCAATCACTTTTTGGTGGGAAAAAAACCATTTCTAACAAATTTTATCAATTATAATTTTACTATTTAAATATTAAAATAACAAAATACAACATTTATAAAATCAATCAGTTTTCTACATAGATAAAAAACCCAGCGCATCGCGCGGACAAATTAAATATTAAAATATAGTAACAAACGCATTACCAGTTTACTGTGTGCAGATTTATTGATGACTGTGTGGAATCATGAAAGCAAACCTATAAATCCATCAAATCAGTCTTTAAAGTTATCTTATATTTGAAATTGTGATTGAGGTTTTTTTCATTTAGAAATATATTAACATATTTTTTTTTAAATTATTTTACATTAGCATATAAAATGATATAAAAATATGAAAAACATTTAATTGAAAGTAAAAAATAAAAAAATAATTTCAAACATTTTCAAAAATACTTTTAAAACATAATACCATGGGCTAAAAGAAGAAAAAAGAATCATAGGCCAAAAAAGACAAGACTAGATGTAACCAAGTTCTATAAGCATCAAGATTACCAAGTGGACATATATGCAAAGAATTCTGGTTCAGATTCATATCTCTTCCTGAAATTTAAAGTAGAAAAAGAACATCATGAAGATATGAAGGTTCCAATTCATTCATCTTTACATCCTCTTTAAACTGTTAAGGAATTATCTTATTTAAAAGTTTAATCTTTTAAGTGAGGTCCTAAAATATTATTTATATTATTCTCTAACACGTTTTTTCAAGTAAAAATCCAAAGGGCTTGAAACTTGCACACATATTCACACCACCTTATACTTGATTTTTATCATATAGAATGAGAGTGGTAAGATTCAAATTCGTGACTGATGGGTTAACAAAACTCTGATACCATGTCAAAGAATTATCTTATCTAAAAACTTAAAATTTTGAATAAAACCATAAAACATGATTTATACTATTCTATAAATGTGATTTATATTATTCTGAAATTCAGTTTTATTGAAAGCTGCATTCAAAATCCTTTGCTGAGATAAGAGTAAAAGGGCTTGGTGAATTTAGTTCTTGAGCATATCGTAAGCGAATGGTTGGCTAATCATTCGAGATGCCGAGAGAGAGTGTTTTCACAACTTGTAAAGCAATAATACACCAACCAAAAAGAACGGATGCGGAGGAAGAGAAGTCAATACTAGCAAACGCCAGTTGAGAGACAAATTGTTGAAAAATGTTTGCTTTTTGTGGTTGGATGATGTGAGAAAAGGAGAGTTTTGAGAGAGGTTTATTCCAATGGCAGGAAGGTGCCATTAAAAGTGCTAGGATCTTTCCGTTAGACCTTCCTTTCGCAAACCCTGATTTTTCTCAAGGAAAAGGCATGGACATTAGTCCTATCACAATATTCAACTTCCTTTCGTAAACCCTACTTCGAAGTCGATATCTTTGATATTTCTCAAGGAAAAGGCATGGACATTAGTCCTGTCACAATATTCAACCGGGGGTGTTTGGAAGTGCGTTTGAGAAGTGTTTTTGATTTATTTTTTTTTGCTTTAAATTTAAAATTTTTGGTGTTTTAAAAACATTTTAGTGTGTTGATGTCAAAAATGATTTTTTAAAAAATAAATAAAAAACATAATTTTTATTTATTTATAATCGAAAGCACTTTAAAAAACAATCTCAATTAAACTTCCAAACAGGCACTAAGTCCATTTGATATGCATTTTGAATCGATGCTAAGATAAGAAAGGAAATTTATTAAGTTTTTAAGGACATTGAGCGTATACAGATCAAGTATATATCAAGAACCAGACTAGCAAGTCTTGATGTCGATTTCAAAGGCGAATGAATATTAACGTTGTTTCCTTCGGCTTTCTCTTAATGTCTGTCCATATGATCAGTTTCTTCTAGATACAGTGGACACAATTACGTTGAACATTGCCCCCCTGCATAATCGATGACTTTTATTGTATATGATATAATGAACCATGTATGGTGAAAGACAAAGAAAAGAAAGAATATTGTAACACTGTTGAATGTGGACTTTTGATTTGAACAATAACTATTTAGAACAACTACTATCGAGATTAAAAATATGAAAAAACAAGAAATCTTGAAGAACTCAAAAATCAGAAATATTGGAATGAATCTCACTCAATTTATTCAATCAAAACTTGTCTATTTATAGACTTACAAGAACTAGAAATTGAAATAAACTAGAACTCTCAATAGAATAGGAGAGGTTATTGGATAAATAATAGGTTTATTGATAAAACCTATTATGAATAGTAATTTCAACTAAATTGAAAGACTACAACTAAATCTTCTTATCTTTAAAGCTAATCTCATTAAAATCTAACACTTTTCCTTGAGATTTGCTTTGGACATCCCCAACTTCATCTTCAAAAACTCCAATCCTGCTAGAAGGAGAGCTTTTGTCATTATGTTAGCAAGCTGCATTTCACTTGGACAATAATGAAGCTTGATCGACAGATTCTTCTCATCCTCCCCTATAACATGAGACTTAACATTTCTGTACTTGGTTCTTTCATGTTGAACTGAATTTTCAACAATAGAATTGGCAAACTTGTTGTTGCAATGAATATCAGTTTGTGAGTTTTGTTCTTGGCCCAAATTAGTGTCAATATATCCTTCTAATTTTGCTCCTCCTGTCTTCATGTACCATATTTCAAGGTCAGCTATACAAAGATGTGTTTGAGCTTCCTCTCTTGCTTCATGCAAGCAATTTTCTGAGTGAGCACAATTCATCCGAGATTCATCAAACCCTTCTCTACCCTTACTTGGTTGCCTAGTGAAAAAACCCAGTTTCGCATTCAAAGAACTAAAAATGCAAGAAACTTCATCCATGGGCTTGTCATCCACCATACTAGTATTATGCGAGTATTTTAATGATTTTAGGTTGTAGTTGCCATAACATTTATGCCATGTGAGACTGTCATCAGCTATGGCACTACAAACATACCCTTTACTTGCATCAAGCTTTAAATAAAAGCTATTACCATTCATTTCAATTCTTGTTACTTTTGATCCATGAATATCAACAATAAAACAACAATTATTCTTGAAGGAAACTTCATAACCATTCCTTAACATTTATGCAACACTTAGCAGATTTTGGTCTAGTTCTGGAATGTAAAGAACATTGTGAACGAACTTAGTACCTCTTTTAGTGTTGACAACAATTGCCCCTTTCCATTTGGCATGCACAACATCACCATTTCCCAATTTGATTCTTCATTGACCAGAGTCATCAATGGAACATAAAATTGCTAAATGCTTGGTCATGTGGTTGGTGCAGCCGCTATCAATCAGCCAGACATCCACCCCATGCATCCTATCATCTTGTGATGCCATAAAAAGGTGTTCATCCTCCTCTTTCTCTTTTTCTGAAACCTTTGTTTGTTGTTCAATAAGCTGTTGAGGTTGCCTTTTCTTTGCACTGCAAAACTTCTCACTGTGGCCAAGATTGTTGTAGGAGGAACAATTAAAGGAAGGTTTATTTTTGTACCAACAATCCTTCTCAGCATGGTTTGTTCTTCTGCAATGAGGGCATAATGAGTAAACTTGTTTACCTGAAGTATTTTTAATTTTCCATTTAATGGAATTGAGTTGCTTCTTCCTCTGCATATCTCCATGATTTGTTCCCATAGTGCTAACTTGGAAGGCCCCTTCTATGACCTCTTCATCTCTCATTTGCACCCTTTTTACTTGAACAAGTAATTTGCTTGTCAATTTTGCAATTGAGAGAATGTTTAAGTCACAAGACTCTTCAATTGCAGAAATTTTGGCTTCAAATTTCTGTGGCAAAGAAACCCTCATTTTCTCTACCACCTTTTGATCTTCAATCAGCTTTCCAAGTAGATTCATTTGATTCACAACATCCATTAACCTGCCTGAATAATCCTTTACAGATTCAACATCCTTCATCTTCAACAGTTCAAACTCCCTTTTCAATGCAAGGATTCAAACTGTTTTGACTCTGCTACTCCCTTTAAATTCTCCTTGAAGCTTATCCCATAGAAGCTTTGGTGTTTCCAAGCCCATAATTTTGGTGAAGATATGATTTGCAAGTCCTGAGTGTAGGCAGGTAATGACTTTGTCCTTCTTCAGTTTTCTTCTTCATGTGCTCTTATTTGAGCAAGCGTTGGATTTGCTAATAATGGTGATGGATCAACATCGATTGTGACTACATTCCACAACCCTAGAGATCTTAGATAGAATCTCATCTTCACAACCCATATGTGATAGTGCTCTCCAGTAAATACTAGAATGGCAGCAATAGTGTTGCTTGAGGTAGACATGTTTTGATAAAAATAAACTTCTTTTGTTTGCAATCAATCACTCTGTGTTTAGCTCTCAAACTCTCTTGTGTTTATCACTCAACAAAGTCCCACAGTCTTGTAAGAAAAACCGCTCTAATACCACTGTTGGACTTTTGATTTGAACAATAATTGTTTAGAACAATTACTGTTGAGATTAAAAATATGGAAAAACAATAAATCTTGAAGAACTCAAAAATCACAAATATTGGAATGAATCTCACTCAATTTATTCAATTGAAACTTGTCTATTTATAGGCTTACAGGAACTAGAAATTGAAATAAATTAGAACTCTCAATAGACTAGGAGAGGTTATTGGATAAATAATAAGTTTGTAGGTTTGTTGATAAAACCTATTATGAATAGTAATTTCAACTAAATTAAATGACTACAACTAAATCTTCGTATCTTAAAATCTAATCTTATTAAAATCTAACATTGAATAAGTCATATATGCTGATGACAAATGTTATGTTATGTAGAAAAATTCAAGCAATGAAACATTCATTTATGCAAGTCATGAGTTATGACTAGGCATGGACATGAGACTTAGATAATAAACATTCCAAGGTCGAAACAAACACATTCAAAATTGATAGTTGGGGCGGACAATTAGACATGCAAGTTATGGGTTAATGGTGACAATTATGGTTCTAGATTATGAGGGACAGGTTGTTGGACATGGGGCATGACTGAGATTGCTCTACGAGCCACTAAGATCATATGAACATGGGGGAGAAACTGTTCAATTATTGGAACAAAAGTCACTAAGTGCATGGAGAAATGTTGTGTTCGAGAAAATAGGGATGATGATTTTGTCTTGTAACTCACTTATGTTTGTCTATAAATAGACTAGAAAACCTTAGTTATGTAGCATGCAATCTTTGTGCAGAGTACATCTGTATATGTGTTGACAGTTGCCTCATTTGCTGCTGAAGAAGAGGTCTTCGATGCTGTGAAGATTCAGTCAAGATTGGTTCCAGATTGTTAGGATGTTAGTTGCAAATAAAGCTGTCATAAATCAGCTCTTTCTCTATTTTTATCTTAATATTTTTCGGAATTCTATTATCAAACTCTTCTATAAAAGAGTGTTTTATCAATAAGGAAAGTACACTTCCATTCACAACATTTATATCTTTATCTTATTGCTGAGTTCTTGTCTATTCTTATACAATTTGTTTTTGTCATAAACAACAAATTGGTATCAGAGCTCATTGATTTTAAAGGGTCCAGCTTGTGAGAAAGAGAGCAACCTGTGAGAAACCCTTCTTCCACCAAAAAACCACAAATACCAAAACCAAAACCTTTCATCATTCTTTCAAATGGCATCCAACACTTATTCTCTTGCTACACCACCAGTATTTACTGGTGTGAATTACCAAATTTGGGCTGTGAGAATGAAAACTTACTTATAAGCCTGCGATTTATGGGATGCTGTTGAACAAGACAATGAACCTCAACCTCTTCCTGCAGACCCAACCATAGCTCAAATCAGAAATAATCGTGAGGAGAAATCAAGGAAGTTCAAAGCCAAAACTTGTCTCTATGTTGCTGTTTCTGAAGCAATATTTCCAAGAATAATTGCTTTTGATACAGGGAAACAAATATGGAATTATCTCAAGGAGGAGTTTCATGGTAATGAGAGGACAATTCAAATGAAGATTTTGAATTTGAGAAGGGAGTTCGTTCAAAATACAGAAGATCAAGGACTCAGAAACCATCATAGATTTTTCTGATAGATTACTCTCCATAGTCAACAAAATAAGACTATTGGGAGAAGAGCTTTCTGATCAAAGGGTTGTTGAAAAGATCCTTGTGACTTTACCCGAGAGGTTTGAGTCAAAGATATCATCATTAGAAGAAGCCAAAGATCTGTCAAAGATATCTTTGGGAGAACTGTTAAATGCCTTACACGCTCAAGAACAAAGGAGAACTATAAGGCAAGAAGAATCCATGGAAGGAGCTTTTCCAGCAAAGGTGCAAGTCCAAGAAGGTGACAAAGGGAAAAGGAAGAACATCAAATACAAGGGAGCAGGCAGTAGCAATCGAAGAGTTGGAACCTTTCCCCCTTGTCAACACTGTAAGAAAACAAATCACTCATAAAACTACTGTTGGTGGAGACCTGATGTTAAATGCAGGAAATGCAATCAACTGGGACACATGGAAAAAATCTGCAAGAACAAAACAAATCAACAACATGAAGAGGCTCAAGTTGCTGATCAACATCAGGAGGAACAATTATTTGTGGCCACCTATTTTGTAAGCAAACATGCAATTGAATGCTGGTTGATAGATAGTGGTTGCACAAATCACATGACAAATGATGTGAATTTGTTCAAACATCTTGATAAATCAAGTGTCTCAAAAGTCAGAATTGGTAATGGTGAATATATTCCTGTCAAAGGAAAAGGAACAGTGGCCATCGAAGGGAATTCAAGTATTAAACTCATTTCAGATGTCCTTTTTGTACTTGAAATCGATCAAAACCTGTTGAGTGTTGGCCAACTTCTTGAAAAAGGATACTCGGTTGTTTTCAAGAACAAGCACTGTTTAATTTCTGATCCTACTGGATTAGAGATTTTCACCATAAAAATGCAAGGGAAAAGCTTTTCTCTAGATTGGATGGAAGAGGAGATAGCAGCAGTATCAAACACAACAAATGAAGCTGAATTATGGCATAATAGGATGGGCCACTTCAATCAAGCAACTTTGGTTCATATGCAGAAAAGGAAGATGGTGAGAGGGGTGCCTAGCCTAGAAGAAAAATTCACGGTTTGTGTTTCTTGTCAATATGGCAAGCAACACAGACTTGGAGTTCCTCAAAACAAAGCTTGGAGAGCAAGTGAAAAACTTCAGCTTATTCACACTGATGTTGCAGGCCCTCAGATGACAGATTCGTTAAATGGCAGCAGGTATTATGTTGCTTTCATTGACGATTATACAAGAATGTGATGGGTGTATTTTTTAAAATCCAAAGCTGAAGTAGCATGTGTCTTTTTGAGGTTTAAAAACTGGGTTGAAAATCAAAGTGGTCATAAAATTCAGATTGTGAGGTCTGATAATGGCACAGAATATACTTCAAACAAATTTGCCCAGTTTTGTCATGATGCAGGGATTGAACATCAATACACTACACCTTACACACCTCAGCAAAATGATATGAGTGAGAGGAAGAACAGGACAATCATGGAGATGGCAAGGTGCTTATTATTTGAGAAAGATTTGCCCAAGAAATTCTGGGCAGAAGCTGTGAAACACTGCTGTGTTCTTGTTAAACAGGCTGCCAACAAGAGCATTACAGCACAAAACACCTTATGAAGCTTGGCATGGTTATAAACCCTCACTTCAAAACTTAAAAGTGTTTGGATGCTTATGTTTCACTCATATACCTCAGGTGAAAAGAGATAAGCTTGACAGGAAGGCTGAAGCTGGAATTTTCATTGGCTATAACAATGTAACAAAAGGTTATAGAGTTTATCAACCTGCAACATAAAAAGTCATTATCATCAGAGACATCAAATTCATTGAAGCTGAAAAATGAAAATTTGAAGATACAACAAGCAATGCAAGTAAGGAGATCATGCAAGATTTTGATGAAGATGTTGATGACACACCAGTCAGAGGAACCAGACTTCTTGCAGACATTTATCAAAGCTTCAATGTGGCTGTGCTTGAACCTGCAGAATATGAGGAGGCCAAAAATGATCCAAGATGGGTCACAACAATGAAAGAAGAGCTAAGCATGATTGAGAAGAATCAAACATGGGAATTAGTGGATATGCCAACACACAAAAAACCCATTGGTGTGAAATGGGTTTACAGAACAAAATTGAATGCAGATGGCACTATCAACAAGCACAAAGCTAGGCTTGTGGTCAAAGGCTATGCACAAGTCTTTGGTGTGGATTTTTCAGAAACATATGCCCCAGTAGCTCGACTTGACACCATCAGAATGTTGCTAGCAATTGCAGCTCACAAAGGTTGGAAAATATTTCAACTTGATGTGAAGTCTGCATTTTTGAATGGTTACCTGCAGGAGGAGATTTACGTGGAACAACCTAAAGGTTTCATGGTAGAAGGAGAAGAAGACAAGGTTTACTTATTGAAGAAGGCTTTATATGGGCTGAAACAGGCTCCAAGAGCCTGGTATAGCAGGATTGATGAGCATTTACTCAAAATGGCTTCGAACAAAAGTTTGAGTGAATCGACCTTATATATCAAGAGTTCAAACACTGGTTTTATGGCTGTTTCACTTTATGTTGATGATTTATTTGTTACAGGTAACAATTCAACCATGATGGACATCTTCAAAGCTGAAACGATGGAAGTTTTTGAGATGACAGACCTTGGTGAAATGTCCTATTTTCTTGGCATGGAAGTGCAGCAAAATCAGCTTGGGATCTTTGTTGGCCAACAAAAGTATGCCAAAGAGATTCTGAAGAAATTCAAAATGGAAGACTGCAAATCAATGACCACGCCTATGAATTTGAAGATGGGGCAGACAAGGTGGATGAAGCAATTTACAGGAGCTTAATTGGGTGTCTTATGTACCTTATGGAAACAAGGCCAAACATCATGCATGCAGTGAGCTTATTATCGAGGTTCATGCATTGTGCTAGTGAAATACACTTTAAGGCTGCAAAAAGAGTGGTGAGATACATAAAAGGTACACTAAACTATGGCATTCAGTTTAGTTGTGCTGAAAATTTTGAGCTACAAGGATATGCAGATAGTGATTGGGCTGGCAGCTGTGATGATATGAAGAGCACGTCTGGATATTGTTTTAGTTTTGGATCAGGAATTTTCACCTGGTGTTCCAAAAAACAAGAAGTTATTGCTCAATCAACGGCAGAAGCAGAGTAGGTTGTAGCTACTGCAGCTGCAAATCAAGTCTTATGGCTTAGAAAAATCCTAGCAGATCTGGACATGGAGCAAAGGGAAGCTACTAAAGTTAAAGTTGACAATTAGGCTGCAATTGCAATATCCAACAATCCAATTTTCCATGGGAAAACAAAGCACTTCAAGCTCAAGTATTATTTTATGAGAGAAGTTGAGAAAAACGAAGAACTGCAACTGATTTATTGCAAGACAGAGGACCAACTAGCTGATATATTAACCAAGCCATTGCCAAAAGCAAGGTTTGAAACTTTGAGGAACAAGATAGGAGTCTGCAGCAAAAGATGCAAGGAGGAGTGTTGACAGTTGCCTCATTTGCTGCTAAAGAAGAGGTCTTCGATGCTGTGAAGATTCAGTTAAGATTGGTTCCAGATTGTTAGGATGTTAGTTGCAAATAAAGCTGTCATAGATCAGCTCTTTCTCTGTTTTTATCTTCTCAATATTTTTCGGAATTCTGCTATCAAACTCTTCTATAAAAGAGTGTTTTTATCAATAAAGAAAGCACACTTCCATTCAAAACATTTATATCTTTATCTTATTGTTGAGTTCTTGTCTGTTCTTATACAATTTGTTTCTGTCATAAACAACAATGTGGTATAATTTTTTTATTTACGACATTAATAAACATTGAGAGTTTTCCCGTATATGCTATGCACTTATTTTGCATTCCTTCTTACTTATGTGTTTCTCTTGCTTATAACCTGTTAGGGTGTTGAAAATCTCTTGGGAGTGGAAAATACTTAGTTGTAGATAAACATGAGTGAAATGGTTACGAAAGACCAAGTCTAGCAGGGAACTAGACTGCCGTGTAAAGGCTGATTTGTGCGGAAAAATCTGACCATGTGACAAATACCATGGTTTCCTTCTTTTTTTTCTTCTGTTACAGACTGCAAAATGTCTAAAAAAATAAAGATCAAAGAGAAAAGTACACCTTCCCTAGCTGACAAATATTCCAGCCAAAATTTCTTACTCTCGAAACTTCGAAGAAAACAGGCCCGAGAAAGTAAGTTCAGAAATATGAGTAGAATGCGATTGGTTGTAGTTTTCTGCAATGTCATGGGAATGAACAATGTAAATGTCCTGCCTATCCTTGAGGGAACAGTCATTTCAAACAACAAGCTTGGACAACCATTGTAAAAATTTCATCTTAGTAGTTGTTTATGTAGTTGTTTCTGTGATTTTGAATAAAGAAAATAACAGAGGGTAATTGCTTGTAGTAAGAAGTGATTGATGAATGAATTGCATCATTAATATTCATGACTGCAGCTCATTATATAGAGCTGATTACATAACCAACAGCGAAGATCATGGTTGTAAGTTCAAGCCATGATCTGACATAATGGACATAATGGAAGTAAACTGACATAATGGAAATAAACTGAAGTAATGGAAATAACTGAAGCTGCCAAATAGCAGCCATAACAACTAATTGAAATATTAAATAAATTCCACCTCAGCAGCACTAAACATTGTTTCTAACAGTTTATGATTGTTTTGCTCCTGTTTTTAGTCATAGAGAATGGCATACTATCAGTGCTGGAACAGGGAGTCAAGCAATGAAAGAAATTCTTACAATTGTATGGTTATAATTTAATGTAAAAAATAAATGGTTTAATCAGACAGATAAGATGCAACTTGGTAGACTTTTTAGTGCTTAAAGTCCTAAAGTCCTCTGTAGAACAGCAAATAACGACACCAACGCGTACAATTCTCTCTTCAGCATCAAATTTCCATGTCATTGTCGTCAACAGATAAATCCAAGTAGCGTTTACCTCATCCATTGCTCTCCAGACTAACCAATTGTGGTGTTAAATATTCAGCTTCTTGCAACCAGGCCAGCCACATTAAGATTAGAAAGTGAGCTACAGAAAAATCATGAGAGTACCAATGTATTACATTCCCATACTTCTCTTTTGCTCCTCTTTCTTGCTGATCACACAAACAGCCACAGCTGTTGACACAATAAACACAACTAATTCCATTACAGATGGCGATACCATAACTTCATCTGGTGGAAACTTTGTATTAGGGTTTTTCAGCCCAGGAAAATCCAAAAAGCGGTTCTTGGGGATATGGTATGGTAAAATATCTGTCGTCACTGCTGTTTGGGTTGCCAACGCAGAGGCTCCACTAAATGATTCATCGGGTGTTTTACAGCTTACAGACAACGGAATTCTTGTCCTTCTCAATCGTAGTGGGGGTGTAATTTGGTATTCAAACACGTCAACACCAGCAAGGAATGCAGTTGCACAGCTTTTGGATTCAGGAAACCTTGTTGTGAAAGAGAAGGGTGATAATAACCTAGAAAATCCCTTATGGCAGAGTTTTGACCATCCCAGTGATACATTGTTGCCAGAAATGAAGCTGGGGAGGAATAGAATAACGGGCATGGAAAGGTACATCACATCATGGAAGTCAGCGGATGATCCTTCAAGAGGTAACGTCTCAGAAATCCTCGCTCCTTCTGGATATCCGGAGTTTCTTGTGGTTGAGAATTCAATTGTGAGGCATCGGTCAGGACCGTGGAACGGCATGCGATTCAGTAGTTCGCCTCAGTTGAAAACAAACCCCATGTACACATTTGAATTTGTTTTTAATGAGAAGGAGATATTCTACCGATATCATGTTCTTAATAGCTCAATGCTTACAAGGCTCGTGGTAGCTCAAAATGGCGATATCCAGCGCTTTGCCTGGATTACTCGGACACAAAGCTGGCTGCTTTATCTCACAGTAAATACCGATAATTGTGAACGTTATGCACTATGTGGTGCAAATGGTATCTGTAGTATTGACAGCTCACCAGTGTGCAATTGTTTGAATGGATTTGTACCGAATGTTCTAAGAGAATGGGAGACGATGGACTGGTCAGGCGGTTGCCTTAGAAGGACTCCACTAAATTGTTCTGGAGATGGGTTTCAAAGGATCTCAGGTGTGAAGTTGCCTGAGACTAAAAGATCATGGTTTAGCAAGAGTATGAACCTAGATGAATGCAGGAACACATGCTTGAAGAACTGCAGTTGTACTGCATTTTCAAATTTGGACATCAGGAATGGCGGAAGCGGGTGCTTGCTCTGGTTTGGTGACCTGATTGATACCAGAATTTTCGTTGACAATAAGCCAGACATTTATGTAAGGATGGCAGCTTCAGAACTAGGTATGTTATTTAACAAATATAGGAGATAAGATGCAAGAGAATGAGAATTTGAAATTCATTTTCGTCGTCACCAAAAGCTGGTGAAAGTTTTCTGCCCGTAATAATGGCATTTCCTATTTTGTCTTTTAACTTCAGTTTTCTCTACCTTGGTATAGATAGTGGTGGCGGTATGAAGATTAATTCTAAATCCAATGTGAAGAAGAGGATCATAGTAAGCATTGCGTTGTCTACAGGGATTCTATTCCTTTTAGCCTTGTTCTGGTATATTTGGAAAAAGAAGAAGCAGAAAAAGGGTAAGTCCTTCAGATCATGAATTTTTCAGCACGTCAGAAGGCTGTTTAGAATATTTAATTTCCAATTTGACTTTCGTAATGTAAGGTACAGCCACGAATTGTTAAAGATCCCATTACATTTGATGTCTCAGAAATTTGTGTTACAAGAAAATAGAGATTCACTGTTTCCAATTTAATCATAGCAGTTCTGCTTGCAGGAAAAGTCACAGGAATTGTTAAGAGAAGTTCAAATAACAATCCATTGAAAGAAGATCTCGATTTACCACTGTTCTGTTTGGATACCTTGACTCTTGCTACCAATAACTTTTCAGCAGACAACAAGCTTGGAGAAGGGGGTTTCGGACCAGTTTATAAGGTACTATCAATAAACATTCACGCAATTTCACGATACAAACTCCTGGAAAAATGTAACTAAAACAATGACCATTACAAAGTGTTCTTTCACTTGGAAATGATCTAAATGCTTTTGGAATTGAGAGGGTATTTACAGGGAACGTTGAAAGATGGACAAGAAATAGCTGTGAAGAGGCTCTCTAAAACTTCAAGACAAGGACTTGATGAGTTCAAAAATGAAGTCAAACACATTGTGAAACTTCAGCACCGGAATCTGGTGAAGCTTCTAGGATGCTGCATTGAAGGCGATGAATATATGTTGATCTACGAGTTCCTGCCTAACAAAAGCTTGAACTTCTTTATTTTCGGTTAGGATCTCCCTAAAACTACAAAATTCAATTATTACAGGTTTTCCCTATAATCTAATTTTAGTTATGACAGGAAATTTACAAAACGTTCATTATCATTACCTGTATTCTTGTTCTTCCATTTACTTCTTGTATCTGATGAGAACCAGAAAGGGCTTAATTTGGCAAAAAAATTGCGCAGATGAAACAGCCAGCTTGAATCTAGATTGGCCTCAGCGCTACAACATCATCAACGGGATTGCTCGTGGAGTCCTATATCTTCACCAAGATTCAAGACTAAGAGTAATTCATAGAGATCTAAAAGCAAGCAATGTTTTATTGGATGATGAAATGAACCCAAAAATCTCAGACTTTGGCCTGGCTAGAAGTCTTGGAGGAAATGAAATTGAAGCCAATACAAATAAAGTGGCTGGAACATAGTAAGTGTTTCCAGATGCTTATTTTGTTTGCTACCATTGATAGCAGCATCGACCTGACATTTTATGGACACTTCCAGTGGCTATATATCCCCGGAATATGCGATTGATGGACTCTACTCGCCAAAATCCGACGTCTTCAGCTTTGGAGTGCTGGTGCTGGAGATATTGAGTGGGAACAGGAATCGAGGATTCTCTCATCCTGATCACAGCCTCAACCTTCTGGGGCACGTAAGTGAAAAAATTGTATCATTTCGTATTTTTAAATACCGATCTCTTTCTAACAACATGGTTTCATGGTATCAGGCTTGGAAGCTGTTTAAAGATGGCAGATCCTTGGAATTGGTTTCGGAATCAATAGTTGAGACATGCAATTTATTTGAAGCTCTCCGTTCGATTCACGTGGGTTTATTATGCGTGCAAGAGAAACCAGAGGATAGGCCAACCATGTCATATGTGGTTTTGATGCTGGGTAATGAAGATGCATTGCCTCGGCCTAAACAACCTGGTTTTTTCACTGAAAGGGATTTGATTGAAGCAGCTTATACATCAAGTTCCGGCCAGAGCAAACCATATTCGGCTAATGAGTGCTCGATTTCGTTGGAGGCAAGATAAATTGCTTTCGGTGTTGATATTTTGGTGCTCATGAAGTTCTTGATCGGGTATTTCTAGAAGCTATAGTGCCTTCCAAGTCCTTTTGATGTTTGTCTTAGTACCTTTATAAATCTGTACCATGCTTCATAGAAGTGGTTCCATTCCGACAATTTGGTAATATTGTTATGGTAAGCACACTCAGTTGCACATTTTCCGGAATGTCTTCCACTGCACTAAATTTTATTTAGTAACTAAGAAATACTACCAGGTATACTGCTGTGGAACTCTTAATCACACCGTCAAGCAATGCATGCACAAACGATTCAACTCCTGAAAAACAAGTAATTAGGTTTGATAGGAGAGTGATATGAAAATAACTTGTATCTAGACACCAACAATATTACATTTGAAAATATGAATTGATGCTATGAAATTACTTGAATCTTAATAAATCATTTTTAGTCTTTTAGATAACTAAGAAAGAGAGATTTCTCACCCTCACAAGCAAACAAAGTTGCAACATGTAATCTCATAATCTAAAATTTAGGTTACATATGTATTTTTAATCTAAGATAAACTTACAATATCCAAGAATGTGGACTTGTATAAAGCCCACTTACAATCAGATCCAATTTTTTTAAGTATCTAAGCCAAATTGATTTTCATTAATCCTAATACAGAAAATACAAATTTAAAATAAAAATTTTAAGAATACAAATTTAAAATAAAAATTTTAAGTTGTGGTCACCTATAAATAAGATGATAGAAGTTTGATTTTGTTTTTAATGTTACTGAATTTTAGGTTTCCTTCTTGGAATAAGAGAATCTTTAAATAATCCTCCTACTTTAGAAATTGGATGAAACCTTTCTTGGACTTGGATTACATAAATTAGAGTTGTCCATTATGTTTCATAGTCATCATTTGTCCCTCTTGGTCCATCTTATTCTAGGAAACTATATAGTTTTAGATTTATTGCAATTGTGTCCTTCAATTGCAATTGTGCTCTTATTCTTTTGGTTTTTGATTTGCTTTTGGTTCTTTCAATTATTTCGGTATGTAGGTTTCAATTGCTTCTAATTGGGTCCATTATGCTTCATAGTCATCATTTGTCCCTCTTGGTCCATCTTATTCTAGGAAACTATATAGTTTTAGATTTATTGCAATTGTGCCCTTCAATTGCCATTGTGCCCTTATTCTTTTGGTTTTTGGTTTGCTTTTGGTTCTTTCAATTATTTCGGTATATAGGTTTCAAATGCTTCTAATTGGGTCCTCCAATTAAAATTTATCATATCTTTCATTTCGGTCCTTATTCTTTTATTTTAAAAAACATTACACCACAATTTTTTTAAATGTCTATTTATTTCGGTCCCATGGTTTTATTTATTTCAATTATGTCCTTCTATTGGAATTAATTATCTAGTTTGTTTTAATTTGTTCTGATTGTGTCCTCCAATTGAAATTAGTCATATATGCTACTTTTCATTTAAATTTATATTCTTTTATTTTTTTGACAAAATTCCACTGCATTTTTTAAAAAATATCTTTATTTGTTTTGTTCCCAAGGTTTTTATTTGTTTCAATTTTTTCCTTCGATTAGAATTAATAATATATTTTATTTTTTTGTCCTTTTTCAAATTTTTTATTTGCTATTAATTTCTTTTGTTTTTTCTGTCATTCTTGGACGGTGTTTATTTTTTATCTGTATTTATGCATCTATACTTTTAGTTGTTGTTTTTAGTTTATGTCGTTTTATTTTTTATTAGGGATTTATTTTTATTTGGTCCAGTCCTGAAATTTTAATTAATGTTGGTGATCATTTTAAAATTAATATTGCTCCCTTTTTCCCTTAGTTCTTTTGTTGTGTTTTTTTTTTATTTGTTCTACAGATCAAATGATTTTATGGTTTTATTGTTTGCACCATAATAATGATAATTTTAGTGATTATTTTTTTTTTATTTTTTTTGTAAAAATGTTTTGCTTTTTTATTTTATTTTTCTAGGCAATTTAATGAATAATTGTTTGGGCAGTAATGTTGATAATAATTTAAACTATTATAGTAATAATAATGATGGTAACATAGGGATGAAGTTTTAATTTATATTTTCTTCTTTTTGTAGATAGAAAATTAACTAATTTTTGTTATTTGATTGTTGCAGGTGTTTTCGCAATTTATGTTTTGTTTTAATGTTGAATTTAAATTGAATTATAAAATGACCTAATCTTAATGTAGTGAATTCAATAATCGATAATCCGAATCTTTTTTCTTTTTTAATGATGATGATAATTTTATGCTTGTTATTTCTTTGAAACCTACTAAATATTAATTTATATCGATTTAAAATTCATATATTTTATAAAAAACTTGCACCTAATAGGAATTTTTCACAAATTTATTATTTTGACTAAATTTATATTATAATAAAAAATTATCACATAATTAATATTTTTTGTACTGAAAAAAATATGATGTCGTTCGCTACGAGGTGCGGGGGCATTGGCTAGTATTGTAATAAACAGAGAAGTTTGTAATAAAGAGTATCTTCTGACATCACAATGTTTCACTACAGGCAGAAATTGCTCTCTGGAACAAAGAGGGAAAATTGCAATATTGGATTTCATTTTCATTGTACTTCTTACTCGAATATAAATTAAAATAAAATATTTATATTTTTAAAAATTATTTTTATCATTAACACAAAAAAATATAAAAACATAACTAACTAATTTAAAGAATAAATATTAAAATTTAGTAACGTAAACTCAATACAAGTTTCCTTTGTGCATATATATAGATGACTGTGGAATAATGAAAGTAAATCTCTAAATCCATCAAATCAGTCCTTAAAGTTATGTTCATAGAGAGCTACAAGAAGAAGAAAGAATCACAGGCCAATAAAAGACAAGACTGGGCAATAAAAGACAAGACTAGATGTTAACCAAGTTCTTCTAGAAACATCAAGATCACCAAGTGGACATATATGCAAAACATTCAGGTTCAGATTCATGTCTTCCATAAATTTAAAGCAGAAAAAGAAGATATGAAGGTTCCAAGTCCTTCATCTTTACATAAACAATTTCACCTAAAAATTTAAGATTTTAAATGAGATTTCAAAATATAATTTATATTATTGTCTAACGAGCCTCCTTATAATGAAAAACAAAAGGGCTTGAAACTTGCACACGAGTTCACATTACTTTTGCTTGATATTTATCAAATAAAATGAATGTGGTGAGATTCAAACTCATAACTGTTGGATCAATAAAACTCTAATATCATGTTAAAGAGTCATCTCACCTAAAAATTTAAACTTTAGATGATGAAAAAATAATAATTTATATTATTTTCTAACACAAACTATGTTAAAGAGTAAAAGGGCTTGATGAATTTAGTTTTTGAGCATAGCGTAAGCGACTGGTTGGCTAATCATTCTAGATGTCGAGAGAGAGTTTTCTAACAACTTGTAAAAGCAATAATACACCAACCAAAAAAGAACGGATGCGAGTGGTGAGAGGTCTGGAGGAAGAGTAGTCAATACTAGCAGGCGCAAGTTGAGAGGCAAGTTGTTGAAAAATGTGTGGTTTTTGTAGTTGGGAGATATGAGAGGAGAGTTTCGAGAGAGGTTTATAGTTGTCAATAAACTTCAATAAATAATCTGAGATTGATATTACTGTGGCAGGAAGATGCCATTAGAAGTGCTAGGATCTTGCCGTTAGACCTTCCTTTCGTAAACCCTACTTCGAAGTCGATCTCTTTGATATTTCTCAAGTAAAATCATGGACATCAGTCCTGTCACAAATATTTTTGTGTGCTGAATTCAAAAACAATTTTATAAAAAAAAGATTATTTTGATGCATTTATAAATAACAAGTACTAGGTCCATTTGATATGCAACTTGAATCGATGCTCAGATAAGATAAGAAAAGGAAATTGATTAAGTTCTTAAGGACATTGCGCGTATACAGATAAATTATATATCAAGAGCCAGACTAGCAAGTCTTGATGTCGATTTCAAAGGTGGGGCTGTCTTTTTAAACCTAACAAAAAGTCTCAGACAGGGTAAACGGATGAATATTGACGCTGATTCCCTTCAGCTTTCTCTTAATGTCCGTCAATTTCATGTCAGTTTCTTCTAGATACCGTGGACACAATTACGTTGAACATTGCTCTCCTGCAGAACAGATGACTTTTATTGTATCTTATTTAATGAACCGTGTATGGTGAAAGACAGGAAAAAAAATTTAACGGTGTTGAATAAGCCATTTGTGCTGATGACAAATGTTATGTTTAGTCAGTATGTAGTAAAATTCAGTAGTAAAAGAGTATCCACTGAATTCAATAACGAAGACAATACATTCAAAATTGTGACTAGGCATGGACGTGAGACTTATATAATAAACGTTACAAGTTTGAAACAAACACATTCAAAATTGATAATTAGGTGCTGACAATTAGACATGCAAATTATAGGTTAGTGGTGACAATTATGGTTCTAGATTACGAGGGACAGGTTGCTGGACATGGGGCATGACTGAGATTGCTCTACAAATCACTAAGATCATAGGAACATGGATAAGAAATTGTTCAACAGTTGCGGGAACAAAAGCCACTAAGTACACGGAGAAATGTTGTGTCCTACAAAATAGGGATGATAATTCTGCCCTGTAACTCACTTATATTCTATAAATAGGCTGAAAAGCCTTAGTTGTATAGCATGCAATCTTTGTGTAGAACACATTTGTATATGGTATAATTTTTTTGTTTAAAAGATTAATAAACATTGAGAGTTTTCCTGTATATGCTACGTATTTACTTTACATTCCTTCTTAATTACTTGTGTGTATCACTTGCTTATAACCTGTTAGAGTGTTGAAAGTGTTGAAAATCTCTTGGGAGTGGAAAATACCTAGTTGTAGACAAATATGAGTGAAATGGTGGCGAAAGACTAAGAACTAGACTGCCGTATAAAGGTTGATTTGGGCGGAAAAATCTGACCATGTGACAAATACCATGGTTTCCTATTCTTTTTTTATTCCTTCTGTTACAGACTGCAAAATGTCTAAAACAATAAAGATCAAAGAGAAAAGTACACCTTCCCTAGCTGACAAATATTCCAGCCAAACTTTCTTACTCTCAAAACTTCGAAGAAAACAAGCCCGAGAAAGTAAGTTAAGAAATAGGAGTAGAATGGGATTGGTTGTAGTTGTCTGCAACGTCATGGGAATGGACAATGTAAATGTGTTGCCTATCCTTGAGGGAACAGTCATTTCAAACAACAAGCTTGGATAACCATGCATTGTAAAAATTCCGTCTTAGTAGTTGTTTACTATGATTGTTTTGCTCCTGTATTTAGTGAAAGAGAATGACATATTATCAGTGCTGGAACAGGGAGTCAAGCAATGAAAGAAATTCTTACAATTGTATGGCTATCTGTTACGCGCCTGATTTGCCACACGTGGCCAGTCGATGGGTGACGCGTGGCAGGCGGTACAAACAGGCGGGATGATTGACATTTGGCAAACCATGGTTATTCTTGATTGTGGTTATACAAACCATGGTTAGGTTAATTAAATTAGTGTTCAGTTTTATGTATTTCGGGTTAATTAATACATTAAATAAAGCTTGTAATGGGTAATTAAAAGGGGGGTTTATTAGTGAGATCAATTATGCTTATGTTATGTATTTAAGTACTGTTTGTTTAATGAGAAAAACATCTTTGAAAATCATCTCAAAATTGCCGTGAGCATTAGTAGGTCTCTGGAACCTTGAATCCCTAAATTTGTTATCTCTTTTCGTATTATCATTCCACAGTTTTATAATCCTTCTTTCACAAAAATACACCCAATAATCCTAAAACAATTAAAAACATAACAAGTGGTATCAGAGCATCCATCCAGCGACCATGGCAGAAGGCACATGAATGTCCCAACTGTCTGAAATAGTGAAGCAATTATAAGGAGCATCCACAGCTCTGTCCGAAGAACAAGCAAAGCAAGGAGTGCTAATGGAGAGAATTCTACAACAACTCAATAATTTGGCAACAAATTATGACAGTTTATTACAAGCTACCAACAGAAGAGATTCAGGAGAAGGCACTTCTCAAACTACAAGGGTTCAAGCTAATCCACTCTTTGAAGGGCATGGGGGAATTCAAGCTAGGTCCCTAAGGCTGGACTTTCCTCGTTTTGATGGAGGGGATCCTAGTGAATGGATCCTAAAAGCACAACAATTTTCAGTTATTTTCGAACACCAGAAGAGCAAAAACTAGAGATTGCTTCTTTTCACAGGAGTCTAGTCCAGTACCATCATGGGAAGAATTTAAAGAGGCCATCCACCTCAGGTTTGGAGCTTCGGCTTTTGAAGAACCTATAGGCACCTTCACTAAGCTGAGACAGACGGGGAGTGTTGAGGAGTATCAATCAGCTTTTGAAATCATATCCAATAAAATCACAGGTTTGAGTGAGGAGTTCCGTATTAGCACTTTTCTAAGTGGCTTAAGGGATGAGCTGAGAATAATATTTACCATGTTCAGACCCAGCACAATTTCAGTTGCTTTTGGGTTGGCCAAATTGCAAGAAGAGGAGGTTGGAAGGAGACATAATCCTGTTCGAAATTTTCACACAAACCACAACAACAATACCACAACCAGCCACTACACAACAACCTATCCTAAACAAACCCCACTCAGATTACCTGCACCCAATTCCTTTCCAAAAATTCCAGCCCCACAAAATACATTCCCAAGACTTCCAGCCCCACAAAACACAGCCTAATACAATCCAAATTTCCAAAGAAAACATCCCTTACCAATTAAAAGACTTACTACCAGTCAAATGCAGGAGAGGAGAGACAAAGGGTTGTGTTATAACTATGACTAAAAATATCACGCAGGACACAGATGTAATAGACCAAAATTGTATCTCTTGGAAGGTGTGGAAATTGGGGGAGATCTAGAGGAGTCAGAGGAGGAAATTGAGGAGCAAGAGCAGCAAATACAAATTGCAGAATTGTTAGTCATTTCGGTACATGCATTATCAGGAGTTCCATCTCCTAAAACAAAGAGATTAGTGGGAAACATTGGGAACTATTCAGTTATGATTCTCATTGATACTGGCAATACCCACAGTTTTGTGGATGAGAATGTAGCAAGAAAAATGAAACTACTAGTGGAAACTAGCCACTTGGCAGTGCAGGTGGCCAATGGGACCACTTTTCCTTGCCAAGGTTGTTGTAAGGCAGTGTTCATGCAGATGCAAGGTTGTGATATGATTACAAATCTGTATCTAATAACATTGGGAGGTTGTGATGTGGTTTTAGGAGTTGATTGGTTGAGGAGCTTGGGGACAATTCAATGGAATTTTGAGGAACTGAGCATGAAGTTTACACTTAAGGGAAAACAGCTAGCCTTGCAAGGCTTAAAAACCCCTAGTAACTCCCTAGAAGAAGAGCCAAGGCTAAATAAGTCTACAATGGTAGAGGGTAGAGGACTATGGCTGCAACTTATGGAAGGAGAAGAAACTAACATCCCCAGAATTCCAGATACATCTATACAGCAGATTTTGGAACAATTCTAGACTGTATTTGAGGAGCCTAAGGGACTGCCACCTTGCAGGGGACATGATCACCATATAAGATTACATGCTACAACCACTCCCACATGTGTGCGGCCTTATAGATACCCTTACTATCAAAAGGAGGAGATTGAAAGGTTGGTGCAAGAAATGTTGCAGGCTGGGATCATTCAAACCAGTCAAAGTCCTTATTCCTCACCAGTTTTACTAGTGAGGAAGGCAGATGGAAGTTGGCGCATGTGTATTGATTATCGAGCTCTTAACAAGGAGACTATTAAAGATAAGTTTCCTATCCCTAACATAGATGAATTGTTAGATGAGTTAAATGGGGCTGAACTGTTTTCCAAGCTTGATTTAAGATCAGGCTATCACCAAATCAAGATGAATCCTGAAGATGTGCCTAAAACTGCTTTTCGTACCCATGAAGGTCATTATGAGTTCCTAGTTATGCCCTTTGGGCTTACTAATACACCCTCTACATTTCAGGGGTTAATAAATGAGATATTTAAGACTCATTTGAGGAAATTTGTGCTAGTTTTTTTATTACATACTAATTTATAATAAGTCATTAAAAGATCATGTTTTACACTTACATACTCGTGGTCGGACATCCTAAAACAACATCACCTGTATGCCAAAATTTCAAAATGTATTTTTGGTTGTCAAGAAAAGGAATACCTAGGGTATGTAATCTCTAAGGAAGGTGTGAAGGCTAACCCTAAAAGATCTCTCGCAATGGTTTAGTGGCCTACACCTACCACAATTAAGGCCTTGAGAGGATTTCTCGGACTTAACAGGATACTACAGAAATTCATGAAGGGTTATGGAGGCATTGCTGCTCCTTTGACTGCCTTATTAAAAAGGGACTCTTTTGCTTGGTCACAGGCAGCCACTCAAGCTTTTGAAAACCTGAAGGAAGCCATGGTGACTCCTCCTGTTTTAGGGTTACCAGATTTTAATAAAATGTTTATAATTGAATGTGATGCTTCTGGGGGGGGAATTGGTGCTGTCCTAATGCAAGATGGAAGACCCTTGGCCTATTTAAGCCAAGCGCTGAGAGGAAAGAACCTGCTCTTGTCTACCTATGAGAAGGAATTTTTGGCTCTAGTCCTAGCTATTCAGAAATGGAGACATTATTTGTTGGGACATCAATTCAAAGTGCGCACAGATCAGCAGGCACTAAAATATCTACTGGAACAAAGGGTAGGAACACCATTTCAACAGAAATGGGTTGCTAAACTCCTAGGTTTTGACTTTATTGTTGAGTACAGAAGTGGGAAAGAAAATAGAGCTGCTGATGCTCTATCTAGAAGACTCACTGAGGAGGAAGAAGCCATTCCAACATAAGGGAGTTGAAAACCCTTAGTGTTGTTCAATCTAGTTGGTGGGAAGGGTTACTACTGAGTTTACTCACAAGATTAGCAGCTACAACAACTCATTAGTTGCAACCAGCGAGGAGTACTTGATCCCAACAAATATAAAATTCATGGTAACCTCATTGTTTTACAAAAGAAGGGTACATATGGGGACTTTAACCCATTATTAAAAATTAATTTTGCAAGTATTACCATGAGAGTCCTATGGGAGGACATGCAGGAACACACAAGACACATGCAAGAATCAAGAGAGACTTTTCTTGGCGGGGAATACGTAAAGATATCATGGAATACATACGAGCATGCGATGTATGTCAACGTAACAAGGTTGAAAATCGCAAACCAGACAGGGTTACTATAACCCTTGCCGATACCTAAAGAAGCATGGGTTGATATTAGCATGGACTTCATAGATGGTTTACCAATTTCAAAAGGATACACAGTGATCATGGTAATTATCGACAAGTTCGAGTGAATACAATCATTTCATCCCTCTCTCACACCCATACACAAGCAACAAGCACAACACAAAAGTTCATGGAACATATATTTAAAGTACATGGCATTCCACAGAGCATAGTCAACGATAGAGATGTTGTGTTTACTAGTTCTTTTGGAAAAAATATTTCGTTTAAGTGGCACACAACAATTGATGAGCACAACTTATCATCCACAAACGGATGGGCAAGCGAAAGCTATGAATAAATGGTCGAGACTTACCGAGATGTTTCACAGAGACCGACCCAAGGATTGGGTCCGATGGTCGCATTTAGCTGAATCGTCCTACAACATCGTTGTCCACTTGGCACGGGTCTTAGCCCCTTTGAGATAGTGTATGGAAAAACCCCACCTCGGCTCCAACCCTTTGAACCAGGGTCCACTGCAAACCAGCGAGAGAGAACGAGATGAGGAGCCAAGATTTTATTCTTCAATTAGTTCAGGAACACTGCAAGAAAGCCAAGCTCGCATGAAAAATTTTGCTTGATAAAAATAGAAGAGATAGAGAGTTTGAGGTCGAAGAGTTGGTCTACTCGAGACCGAGACCGCACCGGCAGAGGATCAGTAGCCATGCGAAGGAACTTGAAGCTCTCGGCCAAGTATTTTGGCCCCTTTCAAATTATCCAAAGAGTGGGTAAAGTGGCTTACAAGCTCGAGTTGCCGAGAACTCGAAGATCTACCCGATCTTCCATGTTTCATGCCTCAAGAAGAAAAATCGGGGCCCGATTCTCCTAACCCCAAACCTACTGTACCGTGGATGTCCAC
>CM063598.1:4827170-4865108 GCA_032356905.1 Salix exigua
ACTTTTAGGTGAAATCCAGAATATGATTTAAATTATTTTTAACACTCTCAAGTGAAAACCTTTTGGATCTAAAACTTGCATAAATCCACATTATTTTGTGCTTGTTTTTTTATCGAAAATGAAGGTAGTGAGATTCGAACTCGTGATCGCTAAGTCAACAAAGCTCCGATACCATGTTAAAAATCATCTCACCTAAAATCTTAAATTTTTAGATGAAGATCTAAAATATAATCTATATTATTCTCTAACCGTTTATAAACTAATTAATGTTTTGGGAACCTCAAAGGAGGCAAACTTATTAAGTTTTATTTTTAAAATAAAACTACAAATTCGAGTTTCACATCTTCAACCCTTTTTGCTGTGTCTTTAGCTTTTTGATGTGAATGAGATGAATTTTTTTTTCTCTTTTTTTATCTCTCTCCTTGCCTTGGATTCCATGCCAATCTTTTTTTAAAAAATGATTATTATTTATTTTGTTTTTAATGCTTTTTAAAGTTATTTTTTAATATTTTATTTGATTTTATTTATCCAATTTGATTCTCATATTTTTAATTTTCTTTTCTTTTCTATCCTCTCTTTGATTTTTTTTAAAATTTTACGCTTCAACATATATTAACGTATACGATTCTCAATTTATTTTATTAAATATATACATCAGTTTTTCAATTCACAAACAATATTATTCTTATATATATATATATATACATATACTAACAACACGAGCATTCGATTTTTTGCTCTAAAAAGGATTAATTCAACGTATAGTGAAACACGAATTAACCAACTAGTATATCTTGTATTCCATAAGCTAAGCTGGTATATATAGCAATATGTCACACATGCATGCCCATATACTAACACAAATTTTCAAGAATCGAGTCTTCAACTCGATTTCGAATTCAGTACTGTTGTGAAATCAAAAGCGAAAAGAAAATGTAACATCCATTTTGCTTAGAGATGGGAAAAATCTACTCAGGGGAGAGGGAGAGAGAGAGAGAGAGAGAGAGAGAGAGAGAGACCCTCCATTGATCCTGCAATTCAAGTGGAACATCGCTGCCGTTTTACGTGCAATTAAGACAATAGGGTTTCGATTAAAGTATTACAAAAGAAACTTTTTGCAGCTTCTGTGAGTGGAGACGATGACCTCATGAGGAGAACTTCCACTTACAAGAACAACCTCTAGTTGATAACAAAGCTGAGAATCATTTACAGGATTTCCTACTTATTACATGCACATCAAATGCATAAAGCCAATCACAAATCCTGAATTGAATAGCGAGGCCACTAAAACATGAATGGAGTCGGAGAGAATGCTGGAATAACAGTCCAAACCCCATTTGGCCTGAAAAATCATGAGAAATATAGTAGGAACAAAATATTAATTTCACACAAAATAAATCCAGTTTGTCATTTTTTTTTATCTCATAAGAACATAAACTAAAGCAGAAACTTTATAATTCTACGTGCTACTTGGTCAATCATCAACGAAGTTTGATTTAGAGGACTTACTTGACTATAAATTTAGTGGAAAGAAAAATCTTAAATCTTCTTTCCTGTTCTTCTCGACACTTATAAGACCATCTACGAAGTAATCAAGAGCACATAATCTACGAAGTAATCAAGATCGAACACATAATCTAAATCCATTTCTGGCTATATTATTATTTCTAATTTAGCAATCAGTACTCCAAAATTATTTTTTGGTGAAAAAAATGAAGTCTTCTTTTTCTTTTTTCGTTATTTGTCTACCTATTTAAAATTGAGGTTTTTAAATATATATAGTGACACCAATCCTTAACCCACCATACCAAATTGTATTTCTTTATGACCTACTATCATTATTAAAAAAAGAAGGGATCGTCTATATATTATTGGTTCACCTGCTAGCCTTTCTTATTACAAAAACCAGAGAACTAATCAACACCAAAAAGGGCTCAGTTTTGTACATGATCATGTACAGAAGGTATACATTATGGTCATCTGTCTGTACCAGTTTCGTACATTCGTTGTCCACTGATGCACAGCAATCAACGATAGATTCTCCGTGCAAGAACCCTATTTTTTTTTTTTAACACAGTTCAAGAACCCTATTGCTACATATACAAATCTAAATTTTGTATCAGGAATTTTTACTTATCGAAAATATTTTCCGAAATCACTTTCTGAAAATCTAATTCATGGAACTGATACAACTCGTTCATTCAATAGTTGAAAGGGATGAAGTTTTCCTGTAATGATTTAAGATAGCAAAGTTGGAAATGTTATTGGTTACAACACGAAATGATCAACCAGTAGTTACCTGTAATTGTCACCGTAGCCGGAAAGGCTAGCAATATTACGGACCCTAACGCCGCCATTTCCACCACCAGCAGCAGCAGCACTACCTTTCCTATTAAGCACCCTTTCAACTCTTCTCTCCCCAACCACCACCACGTTATTCTCCGATATCGCACTCAACGACGGCTTCCACTCATCCCTTGAGTCATTATTCCCATCAGCCGAAGACCCTCTTCCTCTCTTCTTTCTCCTATGATCGTTCCTCATCGTCATCACCTCACGTGTCTCCTCCTCCGACCGCCTCCCCACACTTTCAGGAACCTCCTTCCCCCTCCCACCACCATTGGAGACCCCACAACAAGACACGAATTCTAACAAAAACTTCATGTAGTAAAAATTAAAAATGTAACCTCAACATCAATGAAAATATGTTATTTTGATTAGTTAAGCTCCACAAAGTAAAGTTTTTGTTAGAAAAAAAATCTATCAAGAGAGAGTTTTCACCGTGATGGTAGTGAAGTTTCTTGAGGTTTGGTTCTTTATTTTATAGAAGAGTGATGCTGAAAGCATGTATGGGTGCTGTTCATAGACAATTGGACACGGGTTTTGAGAGCATTTACGAGAATGTCCCGTAATGCTACCATATGAATGGATCCGGCTGCGGTTTACTATGGATAAAAGTTGTGAAAATCATAATTTTAACACCGAATAAAAATAATTTCTGAACTCGGAATAAAATTAGAATTGTAAAATTGTATAAATTTTATCTTATAAAAATCATAAAATTACAGTTAAAATTGTGAAAATAAAAAAAATCATAAAATCGTAAGTAAAATATTTCTAAATACAATACAACATAATAATTATGGTCGGGGATCTCAGACAGTAGGCTAGGACTTAGGAGGCGACAAAAGGGATAGCAGGGGCATGGCCAATTCATAGCTGACAAGATTTGTGGGATCGTAAAATTCGCTCCAATTTTACAATCCAGATCGATTTTGATGGTTTTTATCTAATTTTAACGGGATCTAATTTTCCTACTGGATTCAACAAGTTTTATTATTTTAACTTGTAAAATCGTACTCATGATTTTAACCACTATGCCGTGGAAGAGTGAGATTTGTTTTGGATAATTTTAACATCGTTGTCCACTCCACAGGTTAAAGTCAGCAAAAGGCTAGCAAGTTGGACTTGTGTTTCTCCATGCTAATTCCACCTCATAGTCAGAACAAAAGTTCAGAACTGATCAGCTTGATATTAAGAATTCAGGCTCTTGGAGCCGGTTCAGTGATTCAACACCGGTTCTGTCGTTTCAGCACTCTTTTTAAGTTTCTGCGAGAGGTTGCCAGGTTGATCCATGCTTTCATGATAAGAGGTGGCATAGTGCGTATGAATGTATGATAGCCATTAGGTTCTTGTTCGTGTCATAGCACTAACCCTAACACACGTCCATTTCTTATTCTTAAAAAACTAATTTAGTTGTATTTTTTAAGTGTTAATTAAGGTTGTTTTGAGTGCAGAAGGGGATTCTTGTAATAATTTCTTGAACATAGAGGGTTTTTTCTCAAGTAATTAACTATCCTAAAACTAACGGTATGAAATCTTAGATGAATTGTAATCTTACGTTGTCCCTTTAATATATTTACAGTATTATAAAATGAATAGAGAAATGTCAAATAATAATAATAATAATAAAAGCAGCAACAAAGATCTCAATAATATTGTAAATTATTGGATTGTAGCTTATAAATAAAATTCAACCCTAGATTAGAGGGACCAATGATGTATTCTATATTTAGATGACGATCGAATGGGTCCAAAGTTTTGATTTTCGTTTTCTTATTGTTTTGCTTATCAATTATTTTATTTTCTATTTGATTTATGTAACTAATTAAATGCACAGTGAGTGAGAATATTGGTTTTCAGCAACCTCAGAATTTTTTATATATAAAATTATAAATGAATTTATCCTTCAATTATATCTTTATTTTATCCTTTTCTCTATTAAAACACTTTTAGTGGCATCCAAAAATTTATCCATCTATATTTCACAGGCTAACGTTTGAAGGTGACACCCTAAATATCTAGCTCCAAACTCTATGTTAGTTCGAAAGTGTGATTAAAATTGTTTTTTAAGTATTTTTTATTTAGAAATATATCAAAATATTTTTTTAAATTATTGTTGATATTATAAAAATATTTTCAAAACACTAAAATATTAATTCAATATAAAAAATAAAAATAAATATTTATTTATTTTTATTTTTTATTTTTAAAAAATTAAAATCAAAGAGATGAGACAGAAAATTTGAGATACAAGATAGGTGTTCTCCAAGGCCAACTAAATATCATGATGAAAAAATAATACAATACTAGTTTTCCAGCTCTCATTGTGCTCATAAATGCCAGCGGTCTACTTTTAATGGATAAGAGGCATAATTACAGAGTGAAAAATAGAGCACACAAGCATGCTAATAAAAAAATAATTAAAAAGAGCTAATTCTTCTTGGGAAAATATTGTGCACTCAAAAGCAATGATCACTAGAGCAACGTGATGACTTCACCACTAGTTTTCAAAGATTTTAAAGTCCTCTCATCATTTATTTGATCATTATTTGATTTAATCTTGATTTTACAATGAAATAACCCAAATATTTTTAGAAGAAAATAAAAAAAAATAGCTTCAAGGGATATTATTGTATTTTTCATGATGGTTGTTTGGTTATTATAATTTAAGCTAAGAGTTAATTTTGTATTTGACTAAATAAATAAAACAATAATTAAAATACATAGCTGGACAATTAAATTATAGCTTAACCTTTTTGTTTGTTGGTATCTCAAGTCAATCTTTACTCTTTTGATTTCTCATTTTCAAGCATGGCTTTTCTATAGAGGTTTTATTTATTTTTATCCTTAACTTCAATTCGGTCCTCATTTTTTGGATTTTGGATTTTTGGCCTTTTTGTAAAACAATTATTGGTTCTCAATATCATATTTCAATTCAAATTGATGGTATTATATTTTTCAATTTAGTCCTTATTATTTTGATTTTTAATTATTATTTTCTTGGTTCTTTTGTAAAACTTATTGTTCTTTTCAATTTCACTTTTTAATTAAAACATTGTTTTTTTATGTCAATTTTGACTTTTATTCTTTGGATATGTTTTGTCCTTTTAATAGATTTGTTTTGATCTTAAACTTTACCCTTTAATCAAATATAAAATTTATTATGTATTTTAGTGTTGATTCTTGTTCTTTTAATTTATGTTTTTTTTAATTCTTTTGTATAATAGATTTTTTTTCCAACTTCATACTTAAATATTTCATTGATTGAGAATTAAACTTCATGATTTCTTCAAATTGAATACTTCGAGTCTAATGACTCGAGTCATAGATTTGAAAAAATAAAATGATTTTTTTATAAAAAAACAAATTTATAATTCTTTTTATTTTTATCAGGTTATTTTAATCTCGCAATTTAGAGTACAAGTTTAACAAGATGTCTCAAGTTGTTTATATCCTAATGACCATAGCTATAGATTTGTCATATCTATTTTTTTAACCCTATTTTGGCGTGCGAATATTATGTTTTGAGATAAAAAATAGTTTGACCCACAACAAAACACCAAAAATGTTGTTCATTTATCAATGATCATTACTTTTTGGTTATAAGCTTTGTGCAAAACAAAAAATAATTTTGGGCCTTGCATTATTTATTAAACATATGGTGTTGACCTCATAAAGAAGTGGTTACAAGTTGGTCATTAATAAATCAAATTAGATAAAAGCATGTGAAACATATATGTGATGAAAACATGCAATCAAAAACTAAAACCATTCGAAGATTTCATCACACATAAGAATATACAGTAAAAGAAACATAGGATATATAAACACAATCATAACATATAAATACTAATATGTTTTAATTAAAATATATAGAGGGATATTTATTTGTTTAAAATAAATCAAAGATCAAATTTAATAGCATTGCAATTGGGATGTAAACAACATGATAGATTTTTTGATGAAATTTTGAATTTTTAACTCCTTTTAATTTAATAGATTGGCAATTGGTGCTTAGCTAGGTGTATCAATACTTAGGGCAAAAAACATAATTAAAAATAAACATTTGCATATGAATAAAAAAAAACCCTCATATATACATAGATTTACATTTTGAGGTTTAAGGCTTTTTTAAATATAAATATATTATCTAAGACCATATGCCAAGTCTCTAGCAATGAGTGGCTTGTATTGTCCATATATTAAAAAAAATGGTCATGAAAAATCATTGTAGCTCCAAATCCAATTGGTATTATTTACTGGAATATTGTAATGATATTTTTTGTTCTTTCACCTGAAAAAAATAATATTAACTTTTAAGAACATTAAAATCATTCTATATTATCCATTTGTTATTTTCAAATAAAGGAGAGAAAAAATAAATATTTTCATGGCTTCAACAGATATTTTTACATTTTTCACAATGATTTTTTTGTTACTATAATTTAAGATGAGTTTGGTGTTTATACAAATATAAAACAATAGTAATTAAAATGCATTATGAAATAATGAAGATACTCTTAAAATAATAATAATAAAACTTTAGAGGGGTGTTTTTGACTTATCACAATGAATTATATATATATATATATATATATATATATATATATATATATATATATATATATATATATTGTTAGCTTACATAAAATTTTGTATTTTGATAAATAAACAAAAATATGGTGCACCAAGAGGCGAGTGGAAGAGCCCGTGCTATTGTGGTGACTTATGCAACACCTCTCGACATCCAAAACTGTCATTTCACTATGACATTGAAAGAGTTGTTATGTTCTATTCTTCTTGACGTGGTGCATACCACCAATGGTTATTTGGCACCAGTGAATCTTATTCTCTCTTTCATTTCTTCTCTCTCTTTTTTAATTTTTTTTATCCTTATTATCTTAATTGCTACTTTTTAAAATTATTTAGTATAATTGAAATTATTTTTTTCAATTTCATCATTCAATACTTAATTGATTGAGAATTAAACTTCATAAGTTTTTTAAATTGAGTGCTTCTGGTCTAATGACTCTCATCATGAGTTTGCAATGTTAGTATGTCTTTTTTTTAAATATATTTTTATCTTTATTGTTTTATCGAATTATTTCAATAATAAGATTTGATCCATGAGTTTGACTTGATATCTCATGTTGGTTCAACCCTAATTAGCGTGATTATTGGTTTGTCATGACTATATTTCTTTTTTAATCCATTTCAACAACTTGACATTATTATTATTAATATTATTTTAAATCTGAACTACAATAAAGCACGAGCATTGAGGCATATATATATTGAATTACTCAAAAAAATATAATGGTATGTAGCAATATCAAAATTAAAATAATCTTATATATATATATATATAGTTGTATTGTATCTCAATTGATCCAACACTATCTATCTATATATCTATATCTATATCTATATATATATATATATATATATATATATATATATATATATATATATATAGTTGTATTGTATCTCAATTGATCCAACACTATCTATCTATCTATCTATCTATCTATCTATCTATCTATCTATCTATAGTTGTATTGTATCTCAATTGATCCAACACTATCTAAATTATTTGTTATGTTATCTCAACACAAGCACTAGTTTCTTACATAAATACTATATGTTTCATAAAAAAGAATATATTGTGCTAAATATAAATGCACTACTATTAATATAAGACTTTTTAAAACCCTAAAATGTTTATTTTTTAAAACATATCCTTGAAGCCATTGACGGTGGACATATCCTTGAAGCCATCAATTCAGCACCGCACTCCCCCATAAGATTAAAAGTTTCTCCTTTTTTATCCGCAATAATCTTAAAAAAATAATTTCAAAAGTTGGATAGAAGATTAAATCGATATTGAATCAAGCTGACTCAGTTTCATGGGTTATCTACTCACACAAGCACCATGTCGTTTAATAATATCTCTACCTCTAAATGATTTGGACGCCCCTTACGTCCCTATCAATTTTTATTTTTTTCCCAATTATTCAATAAATAGATTCCCCCCCCAAAAAAGAAAACCCAATTGTCAAATAGGATAATAAAATTGTAAGTAATATTAGATGATGATGCCATTTTTTTTTATCTTCCTTTTCTTATTGACAGACGGATGAAATGTTGGACCATTTTTTTAATGAACAAGTTGGCATCAAGCTGATGGTGGTCCAACCACTGCTGCTGGCTGCTACATAATTAAAAAAATGGTTAAATCCTAGTATGGTTAGAATATTTTAATTATCGGTCTCTTATCATGGATATTGCTGATTTAACACAACCGTTGAATTTTGAGATTCAATTTCACATGTATGCCTTCTCGATAGTAAGGTATTTAATTGGCGTGACGTGATAACGTGATAGTATAAATCTTATTTTAAATTTGAGTTAGAAAATATATTTTTTATAAGTGTCTGGAATAATAAAGATTTTTCTAAATAATCAAGAGAGAATGTTTCACCGTACCACTAATATTTTTTGATGACAATTGTGAATGATTTCAATTTACAGTTCATCATGGCTCGACATTGTCGGTGAAATTGGAGTGAAAGAGAGAGATCACTCGAGATTGATCTATGAAGAAAGTCATCTTTCAGAAGTGTAAATTTATTTATCTATTAGCAGGTTCTTGTGAGGGCATCTATTAAAGAATTACAAGTATTAATTAATTAGATTGAATGACGATCGTAAGATCCAATTCTCAATTTAAACTTGAATGACGTCTTAGGATTAAAAAAATATCTCAATTTCCATAGTTGAGAAAGGTACTCTTAATTGATTAACTAATTGACTACAAGAAATGTTTAATATATTTTCCACGTGTTCTTTAGTTGGTCTTATAATATTTCATCATAGGTGGTTACTTGATGAAAATAATGTTTTAACAATAACATTTAAGTAATTTTGAGATATTTAAAATGTAAGGAACTAGTTGTGGTTAAGGATGATGTTAATAACTGTAACACAAGCTATGTGAGCTAAGCTATTTTGTGTAGTTTTGATGATGTGGTTTAAGGATTTGGTATGAATTATTTTATCTTTTTTAATTTGTTATGGGCTCATGTATCCAAACAAATTCTTATCTATGAATATCCATTTAGATGCCCTAGAAGTGTTTATTTATTCTAGCTAAATATTTTTTTGTATATCCTAATAAAATACTCCCAATCAAAATTAGTGAACATTCAAGATAACTCTTAAAAACTTTTAGGTGAATTACTGATATTTTAAGTATCAACTTATAAATCTAATATTTATATCAAAATATTTACTGTTAATTCTCATGAATTATAAAAATATTGATTTTTTAAAAAAGTATAGGTTAAATACTCATGGATTTAATAAGCTTGTTATTAAAATCATAGAATTCATGCAATTTTAGACGAGTTTTTTATGGTTCTAATAAGAATCTGTTTGGGATACTGGTTGCGATTGCTTTTGAAAGTGTTTTTCATTCAGAAATACATCAAAATGATATTTTTTTTTAAATTATTTTTTACATCAACACATCAAAATAATTTAAAAACACCAAAAATGATTTTTTTTCAAATTTAAAAAACAGCGGTTGTATTGCCCTCTCAAACAACACAGCTTCTAAATAATATCATCTTCTCTACACCTGTGCATCATCTTTAAATGACTATGATGACATTTCTCTCTTTCAAGTCTCCCTAGTAACAAAAAGAGAATAGTTATGGGCCTTAGCCTAATAGAACTTTATCCCCTAGAACTTCCATTTTTTATATTAAAAGAGAAGATGAATGAGAAGATGAGAAAAAACTAATAAACAAAATGATGGTGTCTTCTCGGAGTATAGCAAAATTAGGTTAACATTTTTTTCAAAATTTACAAATAGTGAAAGCAAGAAAAAAAAAAAACTAAAGTTAAATATAAAAAAACAATTCACCCTCACTATTAGATGCATGACCTTTCATGTCATCTTAAATCTCTAGAAATCGTACTTGATTATTGCATTGAATCCACACCACCATTGCTAGATAATATTGTAGGAGGTCCATTAATTATTTAGCTACATTATCCTATCAAGTGATTTTATTTATAAATCTATGTATGAGTGAAGCTTGAACCCATATGCCTTAGACTAGTTAACCTGTCAGTATCCTATCAAGTGATTTTTTTTAATTAAGTTAGGTGATCCTAAAATGAAGAAAAGGAAAAAAGAATATTATTATGAATTTTTATATGAATCTTAATATATATATATTATTTTTTTATTTATATAACATGAAAACATAATACAAAAACATATTTTTGTAAGAATTCAATTCAAAAAATAGTTTTGATTGTTCTTGTATTAGTTAGTTAATAATAGTAAATAGTTATATCAATAATATATATTAAAATAGAATTAGCTTTTCTAAATGGATTTTTTTTATGTCTTACACTATTTAAAAAGTCATATTACTAATTTAGCTTCTCTAAATAGCTTTTATCTCCTGGAGATGCTAAATGGGAAAAAAAAATATTTAGAAAAGTCAATTCTTTTTTAATATGTATAATATTGATATAACTATTTATTAATGATAACTTACTAATACAAGTTCAATCAAAATCATTTTTTTGCATAGAAATATATTAAACAATTTTTTGGCTCTTTTGATCAAAATGCAGGAATAACTCAACTTGAAAATGCTATTTTAACTCTTCAATATAGTTCTCCCCTTTGAGTTATGAAAATGAAGAATAAAAGCTAAAATTTTGTCCTTTCCTTATAGCTTTCTCATTAGAGTTGTTCTTAGAATGCATATATATAAAAAGTATTATATTTAGACTATTCAAAAAATCATAATAGACTTTTCTAAATAGCTTTCTCCCTTAAAAATGCTCTGAAAGAAACTTCTATCGAAAAAATAAAAAGTTATAGAGAAAATCAGAGGCACTCAAACAGGTTTTTCAATGATGCAACATTTAGATATGTATAACGTGAGTTCACGGAGCACAAGAATTGTAAGATTCTCATGGATGACTTGTCTAGTGTCAAGAATTCACAAATTGTTCTTGCTAGACATGCATGCTGAAGCATGGAACAGTTTGTTGTCCACATAATTTGTAATTTCAAGCTGCTCACAGCTGGTTAATATAAAAAATACTGATCATTCCAAGCTGTGAAAGAGAAGCCACAATAACGAGAGGAGTTCATAAATGGTACTTGCTCACCATGATAGCTTGAATAATGATAAAGTTGATCCCTTGACTCTTGGAGTCACTGCCAGCGGCGATCAGTAGTGTTGTTTTGCGGTTCAGAAGGTGGTTGTCTGGGTCTAGCATACTCTGCAAATATAACCCATCCATCCAGAAACTACAATACAAAGAAATCATAAAGAGAAATTAAAATTACAATTCACAAAAGATCCAAAAAATAATAAATTACAATTATAGATTCAATGATGAATTTAAAAATCAATCAAAATTTGACAAGAGTCGAGAATAAATTTAGAAATTAAAAGAATGGATATCATAATTGATATATCAATATATGAAAAGACAACTCTGAATATTTAAATGGCCAATGAGAATTAAATATTCTAATAGAAGACAAAACAATACAATTCACAAAGTTTAATGTTTTAGAAAACAATACAATTCATGAAGTTCAATACCATATGCCGAAAGATGAAATTGAAAAAAAATTAATTATACAAAAATCCAAAAACAAATAGCAATTAAAATAATAAAACAAAATTTGAAATAAGAAATTAAATGAAACTACAACTTATAGATTTGAATTGAAGTGGAAAATTGAAAAGAAATATCAAATTCACAAAAAACTTGAATCAAAAGAATGGGGACCAAATTTAAAAAATACAATTATGAATTCAATGATGAAATTGAAAACAAATCGAAATTTGACAAATGATCCAAGACCAAAAAACCAAATAATAAAGATCACAGTTGAAATATTAGTAAATGAATGGACAACTTTGAAATTTTGAATTGCCAAGCGGATTTCAACAAGAGGCGAGAACAAAAAGGAAAAGAAGAACACATCGCCGCATAAAAGAAGTAATGTGCAATGCCCACTTGGAAGGAGACGCCTCGACGCTTCCAGCGTTGTTATGGAAGTCATCATTTGGATACTTAGAGATGTCGTTGGCGCCTCCTAACCGCTGGCACCTGCATTACATGTGCTGACCAACCTTCCTTGCTCGTTTATCCCAGCTCCCATACTTTTTCAATTTTGGTCCCTTATCACTTAATTATCATAGATAGTAAATTCAGTAATAGAAATACAGTTAGGGCTCTTGCTATTATGACCCTTTTTTGAAAATCTCGGTTTTCTTTGTGCTTTGCTTCCTTTTTGCTTAGCGTCAATAAGATTGATGAGCTAATGAGGGAAGTTGCACTAACACAAGGCAGGTGGTACCTTTAGGTGTCTTGGTGAACACCAGGGGACAAAAGCATGGGAACATGCATGAACATGAGTGTAAGCTGATGAGCTGGATTGCTAGTTAAAAGACTTACTGAAACATGCTGAACAAGATTCAAGGTCCACTAAAAAAATAAGCATCTTCCAAGTGCAGATAACAACAGATATAGTGGCAGAAGACTAGTCGATTTCATATAATGTTCCATGTGCAAAAGTGCAAGCCTCTTCCTAACCCCACTGACAAATCTCATTGTATGCCAATGTTATGAGTTATCATAGCTAACCTAGGAAAAATTGAGAAAGCTGCTTCAGTTTTTATGATGTTTCAACATATGAAACCACCAATCTTATATATGTCACAGTTTTCTTAGATATCCACATGACCATCGTTTAACTTGTGAGGCATCAAGTTTACTTTGGCGAATCCTTTAGTATTCGTATTGAACTTTAGGTTTTGGATTTCCTCCCCGTTTCATAGCATGTTCCATGACTTAAGAAGCTGCACAGATCCATACTGAATTTTCTAGAGTTACTGATCATGCTTCATGAGCAATATACTAACAACTACACAGCATTTTATCCTAACCACTTGGAAGTCATTAAAATAATAAATCCACAATTTTCTCTCAAAGGACAAAAGCAAGGAGCCAGATAAAACTCACCTGTCCATCCATGCCTTTTATTCCTTCTGCAGCATCCTCTAAGGTAGCATATTTGACAAAACCAAATCCCTTGGAATAGCCTGAGACCCTGTCAGATACAACTCTAGCTGTAAAAGCTAGAAAGGTAATGGTTAGCAATCCAGAAAAGAAATTTTTGAAAAACATTTATGAAAAGAAGATACTAACCTTGAACCACTTCACCAAATTTAGAAAAGGCCTCTCGTAGTCCCTCTGAAGTTGTTCTTTTACTTAGCCCTGAAACCGATCATAGAAGCATCAAATAAAACTTCTTACACATTAAGAAGTTGACTTGATGTTAAAACTAAATTCACTAGATTTTCATAACCATCAAAGGACAATGAAAGAAATATTTCTTTGGTTTACAATATGAAAGGACAAGAAAACTAGTTTAGACAACTTTATAGGAAGCCTGTATCATTATCCCGCAGTTCATACATCTCAGGAGGAGGATGGTCCAAAATAACTATTTAACTCTTCCACACAGCTCCTTCTCACCAAGACACGCTCCTGTTTCTATTATTTTCAACCAGTACTCTAGGGAAATTTCTGTACAATCCTTTAGCCATGCTATTGAGTATCCATAAGTAAGCATTATAAAGTGCCAGCTATGCCAGCACAAGAATGTTGTCCTCCAATTCTCATTTTAGTCTTAGCACCTCCTTTCAATCCAACCACTTGAAGGTCGCCATTGAAGAAATTCTGCAAAGACTGTATTCAGAATGCCCTTCCAAACTTCCACCCCTTGGTACAGGTCCAAAAGACATGGATTTTAGAGATTTTCAATGGCGACCTTCACACTGCAATAAGAATCTCTAACTTCTCAGATATTTGCAAGTCCCATCATCAGGAATAATACCTATATCCTTTCAAACAAATCATTTAGAGCCAACACAAGGAATATAAGATTGTGAGCAATGACTCCGAAGAAAGACACGGCCGTTTCACAACTACTTTCCAATAATTTCTAAACCATGTCCAACTATTGTACTGAAACCCATCATTAACATGGCTAAATAACATAACACGCATATCAGCAAATTATATCAATTACTCGTTTCTAAAATGTGTGATTATGACTATATCCAAATCCACCTTTTGTAGGATTCAACACCTAAATTGCAAGTACCAATTACTTTTATTTTGAAAATAGTTAACATATAACCAGCTAAAAGCACACATTTGATTTCAACCTTCCATGCATTTATGGGCTATTGTCGAATCAGCAACACAGACATTAAAATAACTTCCCTCGGGTACATAAGGTAGCAAATAAAATATCCTATTAATATACTCGCAATCAAAATCTTAGGGAGAAAATCCAACTAAATTTCTTAATTTTAGAGAGAAAAAATCAACCAGATTTCATAAAGTTCAAGTCTTTCCTTTCATTTCTAGTACTATATCGACAATATCAACCCTGTAAAGATTGCAAACAAAGTGACTAACAGAACCCGGATGGGAATCAGGAAAGAGCTAAGGAATGAAAGTAATTATGGAAATGTACAGAAATAGACACATGCCAGATACAAAGAGATTGGTGTTGGGCTCAGCCTGTTCACGTGCAGGAGTTTGCTGCGTGGTGTGAAGGAAAGGGAAGGAGGAGGAGGACGTGGAAGTTGTTGAAAACAGACGCAAAAAACCGCCACGAGAGGCCGTTGCTGCTGCCGCAGCCAAAGCCGCCGTCGATGCTCTCATGGCCATGGTGGCTTGTTTGCTTGTTAAGGGTTTAAGCTAGCAATAGAATGAGAGTGCGAGAAGCCGTAGGGGATGATGGTTTAGAGAGGGGGGGTTATGTCTGGGGCCTAAATTGTAATTAAAAATCCTATTAGATGCCCAACTTTGGAAGGGCTGGGCTGCGTTTTTGTAAATTGATCTTTTAGGCCCAATAGAAAATATTATCTTCCAGGGAAAGCCCTATCATGGCAGCTTTGTCGTGCTCAAAACATTTGGGAAGGAATCAGCTGGTTTTTACGGGCCTCATACAGCAAACCAAAAGCGTATCAGGTTCCTGGATCCACTTTTCTTTGGAAAATATCCTGAGACCAGAGATGTGGAAACTCTTAGCTGGTTCTCTGTATGTATTATATATTCGGAATGACAGGACAAGGATTCGGAAACTAATTGCAGGATTTCAAACAAAAGCGAGTTAGCTTACAAGTATTTCATCCATAAATTGATCATATATGTGTAAAAAGTATGGGAACCCACCAGTGATTACAACAGAAAATGGCAAGTATTTTAACTATTTAATTAAATGTCATTAAGCTAAAACTAGGAATTATTGCGTAAAACTGACTTCATGGTTGCAGGAATGGATGATCTGAATATATATATATATATATATATATATATATATATCTATCTTTAAACAAAGGCTTTACAGGATGACAAGAGAATTGAATACCACAGGGGCCATCTCTCCAACATTTCTGCAGCTATAAGGTAATGGAAGCTGTGTTAGGTTCGGTTCTTATACCCCCGGCTTCAGAACTGAGGCATTGAGCATTTGGGTAATCTGACAGAAACCTAAATCAACACGGGGAAGACAATTGTGGCTATTTTGCGTGGTTCGGACAAACGGGAGTGGAACTCAGGCTACACAGTCCTGTTCTGACTCTACTTTGTGGATTACAGAAACAACTTTACAAGGATACCAAAAGCTTCTGCTGAATGGTTCAAACGTACACTCAAATTAAAAGATAAACTGCAAAATGTATAATGTTAGTCACCATACATACATACATACATACATATATATGTATGTATGTATGTATGTAATCAACTCTTTCTTTCTCTCTGTTTTTCCTGGTTTCATTTCAGTCTTATCTGAGAACACTGGCACAGTGAATGTCCCTACACGCAACTAGTTAAAGAGTTAATGCGCACCTTTTGTTTTCCTGATTCATAAACATCAAAATAGAAGATCTCAGGACATCTAAGTTTTGCATACCTGCACCAGTTAAGAAGAAGTGTCAGGAATAGGATGAACATGCTAAAGATGAAACAAATTCAACCGCTAGATCTGAAACTGGGTATTAGAGTTAGTGAGTAACTTTTAAATTTTAAATGAGGATTTAATCCGAAACTCATTTATACCAATCGATCCAACCGAATGAGTATAAATTCTCTAATATTTCCATTGCTGATCCCAACTCCATGGCCATGGAGGGTCTTTTATCTTTGCTCTAGCAGAATGTAGCTGTATCACTCCAAGAATTTACAACCTTGCTAGAACAGTGAAACCTAACAACCTGGTGAATTTCTACTCCTCTATAATCCAATTTTATGTTTAAGCAATCCTCGAATAAAAAGTTATCAAAATCTAAAGATTTATAATTATGAATTGGAAGAGAATTGACTTGCAAGCATGCATTTGAAAGATAGTTTAACAATAAGAAATTATTAGTACAGCCAACAAAGTACACAGGGAAAAGATGGCAAGACTCTGATAGAGTAAGGATAATACTGACACAGTTAAATAGTACAGGGACCAAATTGATACCTATCTATATGTGTGACTTTTTTGTTTTTTTTGTTTTTAAAAAGACAAACCATTAGTTTAAGGTCTCTATTTTTTAACCTCTTTTAGAAAGAAAGCAACTCCATTAATATAAACACACTAAACCCTCTCTACACTACATTTATTAATTCTCTCTTTTTAGAACCCTACATTTTTTTGTTTATACAGCCAATAATAACTACTAACGATTCAATAATTCGCCATGAAACGAGGATACCCAACTTCACCATCCAACTCTTCTGCTTCTGGCCCACCGAAATCCAGATTGAAATACACCCCTGAAGGTGATTCTATTTTCACACAAGTTTAAATGCCCTTTTTGATTTCTTGTCATTTTTTGGAATTTCTTTTGGTTCTTTGACATGGGTTTTGTTGTTTGGAAACTTTAAAAGTGCAAGTTTTTGCTATTTTTCAGGTATAGTGGATTCGATTGCTAGTCATTTGGTTCTTGGTGTTGTTTTAGGACTTGGGTTTTGTATGCCACTGGCTTTCACTTTTATTTTCTTGGAAATGGTGATGATTAATTATTGAATTTTTTTCTATTCTAGTATTTTGTTTCACTTTGAATAAGAGCAAAAATGAGAATGCAATTGCTTTATGGGGTTCGACTTTTGATTATGTTTATATTATTGATGGGCTTGATTGGTAATTTCTTTTCCGTTTCAGATAAGGTATTGATTTTGGGACCTGGGATTGCGTTTTTGGTTGTGCTCTTTTGGTATAGAAAACTGGAGATTTTTTTTTTAAATGTAATGTCGTTCGTGGTTGTGTCTGGTTTAATAGAGTAAAAATCTAGGATTGTAATGGTTTCTTTATAAACTCCCTTTTACTTTCCTGCTTTGTTTTGGATTCTGAAAGTTCAGGGCTAAATTTTGTGATTGCAGGTGAGGCGGATTTTTCTAATGATTTTGTTCAGAGAGTGGCTGACCATTATAGTGCCAGGACGAATCAGACTCTGGAAGAAAGAGAAGCGAGCCCAATTATCCATTTAAAGAAACTTAACAATTGGGTATGTAGCATATTCCAGTGCTTAGTAATATCTTAATCTATGGTAATGTGTCTTAATAACATAATCATACCTGTGAACAGATAAAAAGTGTCTTAGTTCAACAATATACTACTAAAGGAGATGCTGTTCTTGATCTTGCTTGTGGGAAGGTAAAGTATACATCCCTTTAATCAGTTGCGTTGGAAGGTTCACATCTCCTTATTTTGTTAGGAATTAGTTTATGATGTCATTTTTGTTAGGAATTATCTTCTGTTGTCATTTCTGTTCTCCAGGGTGGTGATCTCATCAAATGGGATAAAGCAAAGGCTGGATATTATGTTGGCATTGACATAGCTGAAGGCTCGGTAAACATACTACCTATAGATTGACTTCTCTTTCAAAATGAACTAATCAAAAGTCCTTGTAATTGGTGCTTTGATTTTTAAATGCCTGGCTACACTTTGTATGTATGTAAATGCTTAAGTTTGGATCTCCAGGTATATGCTATGCAATATGAGATACCATGAATACATTATTTATACTGTTTACTGCCTAAATCTTTAATACTAAAATGCGGTGTCTTCAATCTCCTGTGATCTCTACTTCTATGCTTAAAAATATATGCTGTCAATGGCCATTGTCTATATGTGTCAACTGTTGATGCAGATGGAAGATTGCCGGACACGTTACAATGGTGATGCAGACCACCATCAACGTCGCAAAAAGTTCACTTTCCCTGCCCGCCTTATATGTGGGGATTGTTTTGAGGTAATTTCAGCTATGACAGCTGGTGCATGGACAAATTCATCACATTAAATGTTATTTGTTGATTTTAATTACATGTATGCTACCCCCTATTTGTTGATTTCCAAAAGTTAAATTGATGAACAATTTTGGTTTCATTTATGTTAGACATATTTGTAGAAGTAACTGAATCTTATTTTACATGTTTCAGCTTCAGTTGGATGAAGTCCTGGCTGATGATGCTCCTTTTGATATTGTCAGCTGTCAGGTGAATTATGATTGCCATTGCAAATTTCAAAATTTAATGAGATCTTGTGTTGTAATCCGATGCTTGAATCAGCATCTGTTGAAGCAGCTGACCAACATTCATTTTTTCACTGAATCAACAATGCTGACCTAGGGCCTTTTGGAGCTATGTCACAGATTCCTAACTACCTTTCTTGATAATGGATATTATTGCAATATATGAACACAATGTCCTTTCAACATTTTTTCTTCTAGAATCTCGTGAATGCTAACATCACCAAGTTTCATTCGCTTTTTGACATATCTTTCTCTCTAAAAGGGTACAACATGGCCGCAGAGACCCACGAACTAGCTCATGCTTCAATCTTAATATCCCAAGTTCTTGTCCTTTCCATTAGTCTGTGCTTTATTTATGCAGATCATAATATGGATCCATAGGATTCTTCAACTTTGTGTGTGTGTGTGTGTGTGATTTTACTTAGTTCTGAAGCATCAACATGCTTTGCAGTTTGCCTTGCACTATTCATGGTCAACAGAGGCACGTGCACGGAGAGCATTGGCCAATATATCAGCCTTACTTCGGCCAGGAGGAACCTTCATTGGAACAATGCCAGATGCCAATGTTATCATAAAAAAACTTAGAGAAGGTTTTTGTTTTGTTCCTTTCAAATATTTTCTTTGTATGGAAAAAAAAACTTCAAATGATCAGATTTATGAATCTTAACGAAAAAACATGGTGTTTTTTTTACTATACATTTATAAAAGCCCAGCCCGGAGGCACCTTCACTGGAACATTAAATTTGTTATGGAACAATGAGAGTCTTTTAAGTAATTCATGGGATGATGATGATTGATTTAGATCTTTTAGAGTCAAATCTAATTTAAGTATTCTTGTAATGTGTTTCTTTTCACACTTCTCCAATATAAGAATTAAGATTAATATGCATGGCAGACTATTTTTGCCATTCATGATAGAGGATTCTTTTTTGTGTGAGTATGCAGCTGAAGGACTGGCCTATGGTAATAGTGTCTACTGGGTAAGGTTTGAAGAAGAGTTTTCTCAGAAGGTTAGTTCTTTTCAATATTTCAGGCATTTTGTTTGTTTCCCCTATAATCTGACGAGTTTAATTTTTCTGTGGTACAGAAATTTAAATCTTCTAGCCCATATGGTATCAAGTACTACTTCCATTTAGAGGTATTTATGTGTTATCTTCTCTTCTCCTTTAGATAAGTCTAGTTTCTCTAGAACCACATGTTCTGTAGAATAGCTTGTGCTTGATATTTCATTGTGTATTTGCATCAATTGAAGTTGTGTTTTTATGCAACACCCGATAGTTACCACATGCCAAGAATGATAACGTGATTATTCCCTTCCCTTCGATCTGTCAGAAAACACCATCCCCGGTTCCTTGTTTACTTTTGTCATTTAGTCAATTTGTTTGCTTTTGGTGCGAACTTTCATTCTAAACTCCAGATGATGTTAATACCCACGTTTCTGATGCAGGATGCTGTTGATTGTCCTGAATGGATTGTGCCCTTCCATGTCTTCAAAGCTTTGGCAGAAGAGGTAAAAAATTGAAGTAAATGAAGCCTGTGGTTTCAACATTTCATTGCTGTCAATGTGTTTTGCTGGTTTTTAAAGCTGGTTGCTCTTAAAGCTTGTTAATCTTGCACTTATTTTGTACGCATGCTTTCAACTTTGGCAGTATGAGTTTGAGCTGATTTTTGTGAAGAATAATCACGAGTTCGTGCTTGAGAACATGAAGAAACCAGAAAATGTTGAGTTAATGCGAAGACTTGGTGCTTTGGGTGATGGGAACCAGGACCTTAGTAAGTGTTTGTTATGCATCTTTTTTGCTTATTTTCTTTGAATCTGGTACATGAGAGCTATTTTTCATGCTGTTTTTTTTTTTGTCTCTGTGCCCTTGGCTATCCAGGCACGCTATCACCAGATGAATGGGAAGTGGCTTATCTATACTTGGCATTTGTCTTGAAAAAGGCAAGCATATACATGTTTATTCCTTGATTGGGTAGTCGCGGTGCGCATATGTTTCCTCAATTACAAAATGCTAACATAAAAGTTGTTCTTCCAGCGAGGCCAACCAGATCGGATGCCGGTCAAAAGTAAAAGAGACAAAGGAAAGATGCATCTGGAAAAGGAGGACATTATGTATATCAGTAGCGAGGTATAATCAGAGAAACCATGTAAGATGGTTAAGCTTCAATGGGTGTTTCACCCTGCCCTGAAAATGAAGATGGCCATCTGCCTGTGCTTGTTTCAGGAGCCTCCAGTGTATTCAAGTAACATTCACAATTTTGTAGATTGAAGTAAGACATTTCAAGTGCCAATTTTATGGTTCTTGATCTCTGCATTGCCTGGACGAGGAATATAAATAGTCGAGCAAAGTAAAATATACTGATGGCACCAAAGCGGTGCATTGATAGCATAAACACCTTGACGACAACTCCATGAATCGAAGTGGGATTATATGTTGAGATACAGCTACCCAATTGTCTAAGAAATATAAATAAGAGTAGGATTTATTCTTGTCAATGTTCTCTTTTATCTGTTCATCCGAAGGCGAAATTGCACGTTTCTCTAGAAGAATAAAGCTGGTTTCTCCAATTTACGCATGGAATTCCTCTTGAATACCATGCATTATTATAACATCATTATCTGTAATGGAAGAAGCATCGTTGTTTAATCAGCAATTTTAATGGAAGGCAATTGTATACATCACTGGAATGTTGCTGGCCAGCATGCATCTTGTTTTGTGATTAAGTGTTTTGAAAAAAAATAAATTTTTTATTTTTTATTTTTATTTAAAAAATTTAGTGTTTTTTAATTAATTTGATGTGTCGGTGTTAAAAATAATTTTTAAAAAATAAAAAAAATATTATTTTAATATATATTTTTAAAAATAATTTTAATTATATTGCCAAACGTCCATCCAATGAAATGCTTCGATATACAAAAGTTTTTTTTTTCTATTATTATTATTATTATTCCTCGTGCAGTTCTAGGTTTCCTTTGTTAAAATACAGAATTATAATGTGTTATCATTTTCAATAATGTGTGATTAATTTAATACTTGATAGAATTATATTTTTTCCCTCTGCATTTTTATTTTAGATGTTTTTTTTTATTGCGCTGATATAAAAAAAATCTGAAAAAAATATTATTCAAAAAATATCATGCATCACCTGACAACAACGTGCGTGAAAAGCTGTCCGTGAAATACAAATAGAAATTCTCAGTGGTGTCTAGGCTTCATATCAACTACCTTGTAAATTACAGCGCTAAGTTAACACTTATCTGTCCGATTAAAGCAGAGACAAATCTGGAGAGCGATCTAAGACCAAGGAAAACGAAAACAAAATTTAATTATCGAGTTTGAATTAGGATATACATTCCTTGTAAAAATCTAGAATAGTCGAGATTTTACTCGTTTGCTTTAGCAAACCTCCTCTTATATTTATAGTTTTCAGTAATTCAATTATTTGAATGTACAGAGAAAAACTGTAGAGCACTCGTAAGAATAAGAAACCGAATCTCATGGATGGCTTGCCAGGAGGTTAGGGCTCAATCAGGATAGAACGTAGAAAAATAATGTAGTTACTCTCATGGATGGATAACTAAAGGAAATTGAAAACTGCTGATAGATCAAGCTAAAATGCTGCAGCTACTACCTCTTTTCGGCATCCATCCCATCATCCATTCAACCATTCAAAAACACAAGTAAATTTGCAAGTACATGGACTCTCCAAATTTACAGGTTGGCCTGCCAGTAAATAGAGTTTTAAGGGCGCGGGCGCCTCAGCACAACCACAAATATGACCATCACTGCCAGACCCATGAGAGAGGCTACCAGGGTCTTCTCAGTGGTAGATAATCCAGCATTTTCATCGCCCGCAGCGGGAGTGTGCTCTGCAGATGAAAACCTAAAAATCTTCTGGAAGTAAGCAGATACATTTGTCACCATGTCAACCACAGTAAGTTTAGCTTTATTGATGAAATTCATGGGCCCAGTTTGAGAGTTTCCAGTTTCACTTTCATCATCAGATAATTCTTTGAGCTTCTCTGAAGATTCTGCGTCCTGAGAGTCAGTATCTCCGACAGACTCCATATCTTCAACAGATTCCTTGGCTTGAAAGGGAAAATAGGTGAAGGATATAGAAAACAGGAATTTCAAAAAAAAAAAAATGACTAATGGATTGAAAGAAAAAAGAGTACACTTACTGGTATTCTGTGAAGAAAGCAAATCCTGAAGGTCTTTGTTTTCCCAAACTGCGTTCCAGACTTTTGGATCAGAGGCAATGCTAGCAACCGTATTCTGGGTATAATACTAAAATCAGTGAGCTACAGTCCCATATCAACAGTAATATATTTAAAAACAGGGTATTTTAGATGGAATGATAGAACATATGAAAATAAACTTCAGAATTATGTTTGGATGGAATGATAGAACAAATGAAAATACACTTCAAAATGTTCAAGAGGCCTTGAAGATCCAATCAAATTAAAATCCCTCAAGAATTATTTATGGGGGCTTATAATTGATAAAACAAAGTTGGTTATATATTCCCTGCATGTCCTGGCCCTGATAATTCACAATAGGTTTTGAAATGCTTTGACAGCTTAGTGTTCTTTATGTTAAGCTAGGAAAATAATTGCACCTGACGATACCAAGCATCATCAACCACAACAAGAACATAATTGAAGCTTAATTTAATTCTGTATGAGAAGAAAACATTTACACATAATTGTGAAATCACAAGCAACTCCATTGTCAAACTAAGTCATCATGAATACAAAATAGTTTAAGCAATAGGAGGAAAGAGAAGGAAAGAACAGCTTGAAGGGGGATAGGGATATATAAGAACCTGAATTTTAGGATTTTCATCAAACAATTGAAATGCCTGCATAGCATAGTTTTGCTCAGGATCTTGAATTGGATCACAGCTAATACAATCTTTAGTTTCCAAAGAGTCAGAGTTTGTAAGCAAAGGGAGGCCAGACAGCTGACTACCTCCAAGTGAACTGGCAGTTCCCAAATTAGGATATACTCTGTGCATAACAGTTCAGAATAGAAAGATGATCAAGTCAAGAAAAGGTAAATAAAATTTCAGGCCACCAGAATCAATATAAGGAACAAAAGGCAAAAAAGTAAATTAATGGCATAGCTAATAAAAAAGTTGGCAACACAGTTGTTCCATAACTTAAGCGAAACACCAAACATTCATTTTTAAGCCAATTCGGTATAAGACTGCAAGTGCCAAGTTTAACAAACTAAGCTCTAGAAATGTAATAAATGAGATGATCTGCATGGACAAACAAGCCTCCATTTTCGGAAAGAGAAAAATAAGATCTCTGAAATCTTAGAGAGGCAAAACTATTCAAACACAAATGAAATAAGTAAACATCAAGGAACATTCATCCCTCAGAGATGATATTTGGTATAATTCCAGCAACCCTCTAAGAAATGCAACCTCAGTTCATAATATTTACTCCTTCAGCAACTACACTTGCCATGAAAGCGTAATGATATTGGAGAAAGAGATAAAATATACACGACACACACACACACACACACACTCGCGAGAGTATTTATATGCCAGGAAGCTTCCCAAAAGGATGAGAAAAAACCACAGCTTTTTGTCAGCAAGTGTGCTGGAAATTTCTGATTGCCACGCATTTTGGCCACATGCCCTAAGAAGTTACATAAACCTCACTCAAGTTTCTATATATGAGCCTTCTTTTACGCTGTCTACTTTGACTCGCACATCTCAAAAGTAGATGAGAGAATATTAAATAAAAAAATAAAAAGAATTGTTATAGCTTTTAGGAACTGATCACACCGCATTACTCAAAAACTATGAAAGATAAACAACACAAAGAGCCCGCCCAAACCAATCATACATAGAATGCAAAGTTAAATCAACCATCTGAACCAAACCTAAATGATGACACCAAATAAACCTAAGTAGAAACATAAAAACCAGGATTTAATGCAAAAAGTAAATCATTTCTTCATTTCCTGAAGTCCGAAGATTCAAGAAACAATATAGTATCCAGAACTCTGAAATATCGTGCAATTTTTTGTTCTTTTTTTTCCAATAAGAAACAATAAAGTGTTGAGGAATCTCTAAGAACTTCTACCGATTTCTTCAATAGCCACTATAATTACAAAGGTATAGCTTCATTTCCTCTATACATTCAGCAAAAAAAGTGTGATTTAAAGTTCCATTCTTTTCATTTCTCTGTTATCTCAATCACAGTTTCTACAAACTGAAACCAGAAGGGAGAAAAATCAAAGCTTCACCTTTCAGTTTATCAAACAAGAATTTCAATAATACCAGTAATTCTAAATCATTTCAAATAAAGCTTAAACAAAAAAACACCCAATAATATCACGTAAAATTAGAAACAAATAAATAAAAAAGTGAAATTTTGAATAAAGATCAAAACTTTACTTTTGCAAAGCATCTTTCAATTCACAAGTAGCCGCCTTAGCCTCCTGCAAACTCGGCGGGGCACCCCTGAAAACAACTCTAACCATCTCCTCCTCAACACCACCAGCTAACTCCCACTCATCCACCTCCCATGCAGGCATCTGCATCCCCGCCGCGACCTCATCACCTCTACTCGCCTTCGACGACTTGATCGCCGAAACTTGACTGGATGCATTGCGCATCGACTGCTCCGCCGGAGGTGGAACACCAGTGATTCCCCGTCGGATTCCGGCTTTGGCTCCTCCAATTCCGGCCACCTTGGCCGCTGCTCTCATGACTGCTCCTCCTCCCATAGTTCTTGTTTGATGATGGAAATTGAAAACGTTGTGACGTTCCTCGGTTTTTATTTTGGGAATCGATTTCTTTATTTATTAGTAGAAGGAGATATGAGAGAGAGAAGTGAGGGATTTACCTTGGAGTCGAAGCTTTCTGGTTTATTCTGTGTCTGTCTTTCTTAAAGGAAAATGCAATTTTTTTGCTTTTATTAATTGTTGCTTTCTGATTAACATTAAATGCTTATTTTTATTTTAATTCTTCGACTTCCAATTACAGCATATTCGAATCTCTAAATTGAATTTGTTTATAGTTTTTAATCAAATATTGTTATAAAATCCATAATTATATATATATTGAATTTTCATGACTCTTGAGTTTAGTGTCTTGAATTTTCATGATATTTAAATTTATTTTCTTTTCATATAAAAACATTAATTTATTTTGTATTCTTGGAACTTTGAAAATAGAAGAATTTATAATGAAAGAAGTATTTTTTTTTTATCTCTTTTAAGATTTATTATGAATATCTATGATTTGTTCTTTTTTTACAACATGTTATGATTGATATGTTACTCGTATCAATTTCAGTATTTTATCTTTAAATCATTTTAGTTTATTTATGGCAATTTTTCTTCTTTTCTTTTATATTTATGATTTATTTCTTGTTTTTAGAGATAAAGATACTGTTGAATCTGGCAAAACTTGAATTTACCGCTCTTGGTATCTTTGTAAATAATTATTTGTCATGGATCCTTGACACTGAGATTAATTTCAAAGCTATGAATCTTGAAGAGACCATCAAAGAAAAAAATAACACATCTTTGTAAGATCACGCAAAAATAATGATTTTCATTCACCACCATCTTCATGAAGAATTGAAAAATGAATATCTCATAATAAAAGATCATCTTGTTCTACGACAGAATTTAAAAGAAATATATGACCACAAAAAATATAACATATTTCATCAAGCTCATTATGATTGGTTGCACTCGAGGAAGCAAGATTTTGAATTGGTTAGTGAATATAATTATGTTATTTTTAAAATTACCTCACAGTTGAAATTGTGTGATGAAAATATCACAAAAGATTAAATGTTAGAAATACATTCTCCAATTTTCATCCCTTAAACATTGTCTTGCAACAACAATATAGAGAACATAATTTCAAAAGATACTTGAAATTAATTTCATGTCTTCGACTGAATAAAATAATGAGTTTTTGATAAATAAAAAAATCATCATTCTCATCCCACAAGTAATAAACCATTCCATAAAGTAAATGGAACTTTGTCTAAAAGACAAAAAAAAACCCAAAGATATAGGTATATAAAAAATAAATGGAAAAAAAGATAATTCTTCCAAATACAACTCACCATACCACTATAAGTGGAGACACAATGAACCCAAACAAGAAAAGGAAAAGAATTTGCAAAAAATGAAAATAAGTGTCACAGGTATGATATACGTGATTATTGGTCGCGTACATGTCTCATACCAAAACATCTTACAAATTTATATCAAGTATATTTGAAACAAAATACAATTGAGATTAATTTTATTCATAAATATGATTATGAAAATCATAATATTTATCTTGATGTTAATACTTATACTCATGTTTCTAATTTTATTAAAAACCTAGATAAAACAAAATACATGTTTAGTGGTGGAATCATGGGGATGATCAATAATTTTTATTTGTATTAGAATGTTTATGTTATGATATTTTCAATAAACAATATTAATATTTTTAAGTTAAATAATAAACTTTAATTATATTTTGAATAATGACATGACTTTTCATGATAAAGATTTATGTCTGACAGAAAATGCAAAAATGCACATAGTTCCCAAGGAAAGGAAATACTTTGAATATCTAAAATTAACCAAAGTTAATATCACTACAATATTAGGTCCAACATACACAATTAAAGGCTTTAGAAAAGCTATGCATTACCAAATAACACAAAACTAAGCATCAAAGATGCATTATATTCACCTAAGTCTAGAAGAAACTTAGTCAATTTTAAAAATATATGTGCTAATGGTTATCATAGTGATACAACATATGAAGAAATATATATATATATATATATATATATATATATATATATATATATATATATATATATATATATATATATATTACTACATGAATTTTGGGCAATAAGCTTGTACTTGAAAATTTATTTTTTTTTTCTTCTAGAATTCATTATACGATCATGAAATCTATTGAAACAAATGATGTGATACACCAAAAGTATTCTAACACAAAATATTTTATGCTTTGACATGATCGGCTTGGACATCTAAGATCAATAATGTCGCGAGTTATTGAGAATTCACATGGGCATCCTAAGGAACCTAACAATTCTTTTACCAACTGAAAATTCATGTGATGCATATTCTCAAGATAAATTAATTATCAAACCATTTTCATCAAAGATTATTATAAAATCACCATTTTTTTCTCGAAAAAATTTAAAGAAATATATGTTTATCTATTCATCCACTATATAGATGTTTTTAGATATTTTATAATATTAATCAATACATCAAGCTAATAATCACATGTTTATTTATTTCCCTATATGTTATACTCAAGTTTACATATGTAGTCTTGAAGTGATGTGGGTCTAGTACGACACATGGATTATGCAACCAATTTACATGCTACCTTATAATTTTATATTATTAAAGGAAAGGAAAGAGGCTGGAAAGTAATTTGGACTATTGCGAAACCGGATCTTAATTCAAAGACCTAGGTTTTGTCTTCTGTCCATAATGACCTCGATTCAGAAGGTGTCATGTGTCCCTGACATGTAATTACCATTTGGTGCTGATTCGACTCAGCACGAGTAGATACGAGTACGACTAGTGTGGTGATGTCGGGGATCAGATTATTAATAATGTTTAGATATTATAATAATAAAATAAAATAAAATTATTCACTGTAAATTTGCAACAACACTAATTATATAGTTAAGCTAATATGGAACACTTTGCTAAACTTATAGTGTAGATTATATAACTGAAATAACCAAATAGAAAATAAAGATAATTATTATTATTTTTGTAAAATGTGAATTGTTTAAATTTATGATTCAAGTCATCAAAACTAAAACAACCAGTTTAGAAAAACTATAAAATCTAGCTTAGTAAATTAAATATTTTAAAAATAAATTCAACCATGCAAAAAATAGCAATTCAAAAAATAAAGATCAGCATCACTACTAATCTCATACAATTCACCACTTTTATGATTATTGTTGTTGTTGTCGTCCAATTTTATGATATCAATCATATCTATCAACGCAATCATTGAATTAGACTAAAAATTTACGATGAGTCTACTAACATATTTTTATACTCAGATTAAAAATTTAGGGCAATAAAAGTTTATAAAGATCTTGCAAAACTGTCAATGATATTTTTGTAATTTTGTTTTGAATTATTATTTTTTATGTCCATTTCTTAAATTGTTTTTTTTAATCATTGAATACTAAATTTATTAAGAATTGAGCTTCATGATTTATTTATTTTTGGATTATTATAGTCGCATAACCCGGGACACGAATTTAGAAGGTGACTCCAATTAACTCGGGTTGATCAATCAACACAAACTTTTTTTCTTCAACATATTACATTAACTTAATATAACTCGATCAAATAGGTAGATTAACTCACAATCCAATCGATCCAATAAAAACTAGATTGAATTTTTTTAAAATAATCAAAACAATGCTATTTTAATTTTTAATTTTACAACTAAATGACATCATTTTAATTGAACTGGATTAACTTATCCAATCAATTATCATACCTGAAACTAAATTATGCATGGTCAAGTATCCTAATTGTATTTTAAGGAAACCTAATGGACTTGTAACATTAGGAGAGCCATCATAATCCCATTGCAATATAAAGACCCCTTTCTCTTTAAATAATGTATTTGCTACCATTTTCTTAAAAACAATTTCAAGGCCATACCTTGCAAGTTGGCCTTAATTACTTATCGAGGAAAGTAAAGAGAGCATGACCTTTCACAAGACAAATAAAATACGAAACCACATCGTAACCACCCCAAATCAGATCCCAATTTGAAGAGGAGGAAAACAAAATAGTTGCAATCAAGATGAGACATTTCAAGACCTCAAAGGTTTCCATCTTGAAATATCTCAATTATTTAGCCTCAAAGGTTTCCATCTTGAAATATCTCAATTATTTAGCCACTGTATTTCAAAAATATTTCTCATTAAATTTTTATTTATTATAAATTTTTATTTATTATTTTAAATTAAATTATTTTAATATTTTTAGATATTTTTTTATGTTGATAATAAAATTATTATTTTAATATATTTCCAAACAAAAAATATTTTTATACTCTCCAACAAGCTTACTCCATTGCAATTATTCTATCTTTATACTGATGATTGCATTGTTAAGATGCCATCGTTGATGAGAAAATATTTCGTATGAAAAATGATGCTAAGCATCAGAACAAAAATTAAATTATTAGAACCTACAACTAATTAATCCAAAATTATAATTATGATTTAATAATCATAGTTTTCTAGTTATTTATTATTAATTTTTATATATTTTTAAATAAAAATACTTTTAAAAACAATCATACTCCGAAATAGGATTATTTTTTTTTTTGTCAAACCATATATTATATTTTTATAGCGCGTCCAAATACAATTCCAAATGTTTATGCAATAAATCAAATAATAATGTAAATCGATAAAACGAAACAACATTTCCCAATCACAAAACTACGTCAATCATTGGTGGTAAAGTGCTTGACCTGTTTTTAAAAGGTTTTTTCAAATTATTTTTAGATATTTTAATATACTATTATTGAAAATAAAAATAATCTAAGAATATATCATTACATTTACAAAAATAAGGATAAGGATCACCAGTGCCAGAGCTGAAGATCCACGAAAGTGCCTGAGGCACAATCACAAAAGTGCAATTATTGATGGGGAAACCCTACATTTGTGGGTCCATGCAAACACCGAAACAGAGATCCCACCATTTACGGCGTAAATTAACGTCCCCTGAAAAATAGGGATTTTCACTTAAGAACAACTACAATAACATGTGTAGAAATAAACAGAGATTAAATATCTTACAAAATCCCATAATAATCCAACAAAGAATATCTTTTTTTTTTAATTTTTAGTGCCAATTAGTTAATCTTCTTAATTACTCGCTAAGCCCAACTTTAAATATATATATGAGAATAGCTGTATTGCATTAGATTCCTTGCTTTGATTCTGATCTAAATTAATTAAACATTAGATGAATTGGTTAGGGTGGCAACCAAGGTAGTCAAAATCGAGATTTTTCTACGATTTTTCTACGATTTTGAATATATTTAAAAATGAATTTAAATATAATTAAATATTATTATTTTTTTTATTATTATTATTCTACGATTTTTCTACGATTTTTACGATTTTTCTACTATTTTGAACGATTTTTCTACGAGTTTAACCGAGTTTGACCGATTTCGATTTTTCTTTTCCGTTCAACCAGGTTTTCGGAGTCAACTCGCAAAATCTCGCGATTTTAACTACCTTGGTGGCAACAAAAGGTAATTAACAAAAAGTTAGAAGATTAGGAACTGTAATTAATTTGACAAGGACACCAGATTCCATAATTGCCATTTTTATACATTATATAACTAACAAAACCTCTAGTTCTATATCATGGAATCATTAAATAAAACATTGTATGGAAGACGACAACGTCGAAGCAGCATGCATCATGCATCTTCTACCTTTCATCCTCAAACCCTGTCTCCTTCCTCGCATGATTCTTAAACTCACCTGCACACATTCACATGGTTAACACTCCCAATCATGTAATAACTCAAACATTGCTGTACAGTTATTTCTTTATAGGAAATTTCTTACAATTACTTGTGAAAAGCAGACAAAACAAAGCAGGAAAAGGTGAAACACAGTGAAAGTAACAGGCATGGCTTGTAATAAAACCGAGCACAGTTCAGCTTCCAGTAAACCATTTCATAACTTCTCAGAATTCAAAACAAATGGGATGAAATTAAATTAAATGATGATTCAAGACTTTATGAAAATAAAAGAAATGAAGATTAAACAAATGGGATACCTCGAGGCTTACAGTTGGGTGGATATTCGAAGAGTGACAGGGAAAGTTGCTTATGAGCGACCCCAATGTCGAACAAAATAAGTCCAGATCCTGGGTCATCAACTGTGATATCTCTCACCGGCAGCCAAAGAAAGAGTTCTTCCTGAGACAAACCGACAACTCCTGAAAGGCTCAGATAAGTGAGATTAGCCCTAACAACACTTTCAAACAAGACCCTGTTCTCATATTTGGTCAAGCATGGACCATCGAGAAACACCTCCAAGTAGCCATCTTCCGACAGAGTGTAGGATTTCACTTCCTTCGGGAGCAGACCGGCCGGTAACCCTTTGGAGATGAGCAGGTCGTGGATTGAGGAGGAGAGAGAGAGTCGTGGAGAGAAAATGAACTCCAAACTCAGTGTGCAGAAAAGGACTATTATGGTCTCGGTGTTAATGATGGCCATGGTAGTTTGGTTAGAGAGTGAAGAGAGGGAGAGGAGAGAGTGTTTTAAAAAGGGGAGGGTTAGAGAGGTGGAGCAGCTGAATTGGTGTTGGTTGGTGGTGAAATGGGACCAATTGTGTTTGATTAAGATCTTTTATTGTTTTGTATTGTTTCACCTAATGAACCTTAATTATAGATGTTGGCTTTGTGGTTATAGTTTATGAATGCCATTTGATGCCTCTCTTGATGTTTTCATTGGATTGTCTCGAGGAATAGGTGACTATTTGAGATTGTGATGTGGTTATTTTTAAAGTATTTTTTTTGTTAAAAAATATATAAATAATATTTTTTTATTTTTTAAAAATTATTTTTAATATCAACTCATAAAAATTATCTAAAAATATTAATATTTTTTTAATTTAAAGCACAAAATAAAAATAAATTTTTTTTAATTTTTTAAAAAATACTTTTAAATCACAATGTCTAAAAACTCTAGTAATGCACCCCAATAATAGTTTGCAACTTGTTGGTAAGTTATATATATATATATATATATTCAACTGATCAAAATCAATTTCTTGAGATATATCCACTGCCTTCGGGGGGAAAAGAAAGAATACTCGCCAACTATTGGGTTAGAATCAATTTCGCCCCTTAACAAATTTTTGTATCTAATTTGTACCTTGAACAATTTGTATTTCTTATTTGGGCCTGTTTTTAGAATTTTTTTTAACATAAAATGCTATGCTTTCTGTAAAAAGAAAAGTTTATTTTAATGACACGGAGCATAATTTAGATGGAACTCATGATCAAATAAGACTTAATTAAGAATTTTGAAACTTGGAGGATGATATTGATTCGACGACTTGTTTGAGGTAGTATCGTGACTCCTATATAAATCAGGGGCATTTTTTCTTCTTATTTTTATCTATATTGAGTGCGATTTTAAGATGCAACCTTGTTTTCTTCCATCTCGCGAAGGAATAATCATGATAGGTAGTATTGTACACAAAGTTTTAACAATTACTTTAATTTCTTGTCTTCTAATACTCTACATTCACATTCACAAGCAAGAAAATCTTCTTTTGTCTTGAAATTAACCATGATTCAACTACCACCGAGCGTATAGGTTAGTTGACAGAGAACTGTCCTAGCTTAATCAAGGTCTCGAGTTTGAGATTTTAGATATATAGTGTGGAATTGATGTGTATTGCCGGAATAAGGCAACAATTATGTTGTTAACATTGTGATTAATTGATTGGTATAGTATATAATTTATACATGAAAGTATGTTAACGGTATTGTTACCGTTTGGTATTAAATAAATACAGAGTATGGGCTAATATTAATAAAATACAGATTGGGGGCATTGGGGGCAATGTGCTGTGTGTAGTATGGGTAATGTATGGGTAATGTGTGGGTAATATGCTAATATATCTTCAACATATAGCGGTGCTATGTGAAAGAGTTTTGCCGCTATTAAAGGTCTTACTCACTTGATGGTTCTAAAAAAAAAAAACATGATTTAACCGGTGGATTCCATATAAGAATTCTTCTATCTATTGATGGCTCAATTTCTAGAGTTTTATACATATAGATGTATATATCATTTTCCATTTTTTTAAATAAAAACTAAGTTTCGATCTAGGAATAAATATTGGTTTATGTTGCAACTAATTTTTCATAATAAGCTTTGAATGAAATCAATGACCTTGCAGAATGACCCTAAAATCAATGGCCTGCGAAAACTGGTGTCTCATTAAGACTTGGATTAGAGTCAAGTGAGGTGACATATTTTATTGGTTTAAATAAATACAAAAAATTTTAGTTATTTTAAATTTTTATAAAAAATATATATTCTGAATCGAATTTAAAATTTAATATATATATATATATATATATATATATATATATATATATATATATATATTATAAACATTCTATCACCACCACGCTGTGTCTAAAGTGGAGTGACTGCCTCCGATATGCCGTGCACCCTGAAACATGGGGTCCAAGTAGAATTTTCGCAGTGATAATCGGAATACCATGCATGCCTCACAGGCATGGCAGTATAATTATAATTATAATTATATGATTTAAAATTTGCTGCTTGTAAGAAAATAAAAATAAAAATAAAAATAAATCAATGATGAAAATGCCAGAAGCAAACTTGCTTTCCCGTCGTCGCAAGCAAACTTTCAATAATTTGGAAGAAAATGAAATACCGGGTCCCCTAATAAATACATGCAAACGGGAACAGATTTGTCCAAGTTCATTTTTTTAGTTTTCATTTCTCATTGCTGAGAATTCATGTTTATCTTAACAAACAAAGAGTTTATAGTTAAATTCATTTTTTATTATTTTTATAGAAAATTAACAAATACAATATATTAAAATGGTCTGTTTATATTTTTTATATAATTAAAAACTAAAAAAATCATAAATAAGATAAAATCTAAGTAAACTAAAATAAATAAAAAATCAGATACACTCAGAATAGAAAACAATACAAAAGTACTTTACCACAAAAACAATTGAATAAAAAGACGTGAAAGTTCATCATACATTGGAATCTTGAAATAAAAATAGAAAAACTTAAATATTTTTATTTTTGAAAATCACCCTCTAAATATGTAATAATCTAAAGGCATCGGCATTATTAGATATAGAATCTAAGAAAAGCAAATAACAGCAGATTTTAGAGAATAACGCTTAATGAAGCAGTCAACAAAATTTGAATCGACTTTGAGTGAGCAAACTTTATCTGGGACGAACAAATACAAAGGTGGAGTAGCATGACTGAGAATTTCACGTCATGATCTAATTAGTTGGAATAAAAAGGATATTCAAGGAAGAAGATACATAGGCATAACGCTCTCCGAATGTTTGAGACTAACAGTTGCCAGAACCTTAGCATATTCCAGAGGTTTGATCTTCATTACGATAATCTTTCCATGTCGAAGATTGTGTTGAGTTTTCAGTAGCGTTGTTAATGATCAAGTTTGATTTTATAAAGTTGATTTATATCGTTGAGTTCATTTCAAAATGAGTTCTATGATACGAAGACGCAGCTTGATCCGATGAAATCCTTTCTTGCTGATGCTTACAGGCTTAAAAGAAAGGAGGAAACTGTCGAGACAACCTTAAGCATTCAGCGAGAACTGGTTTATGTTGCGGAGGATGTATTGGCAGATTTCCTGCTCAGAGCCGAATATATCGGAATGAGGGTTTCAGTGCTGCGGCAACTTCACCCCACGTGAACTGATCTTCCAGTATCGGACAGGAAAGAAGTTGAAAGATATCAATGAAAGAATTAATTAAGAAGATGCATAAGATCTTGAAAGCCTATTTCAAGACAATTGGACAGCACAGCATTCATGATGACCGCGGCAGCATCGGAAAGAGGTGGACATCACCAGTTTACGATGAATCTGCCATAGTTGGTTTGATAGAAGATACAAAAAAGATAATAAGCTGGATTATTCCTGAAAACAGTATGCTGCACCAAGTTGGGATTGTTGGAATGGGGGGTTTAGGCAAAACCACCGTATCACAGAAGATTTTGACAGAAAACAAGTAGTTGATCGCTTTGAGAAGAGGGTTTGGGTCTCAGTATCTCAAACTGTCAATGAAGATGAAGAGACCATTAAATCCGTGTTGAAACAATTGGAAGAGGATGTCAATGGGATGGATATGGCTCAAATGCTGCCAAAGATGAAGCGACTGCTCGGGAATTAGAACTACCTGATTGTAATGGATGACGATTGGAGTGCCGAAGGCTGGTGGGACAGAATGTGTGCTGGGCAACTCAAGAGGGAGGGATGGAGTAGCTGCATAATAATGACAACAGGAATAGAAAGTGTCGTTATAGAAATGGGCGTTGAGAAAGCACGGATTCATCAGCAGAGATTTCTCAACGAAGAAGAAAGGTATGCATTGTTCTGCAAAATTGAATTATCATCAAATGAGGAAGCAAAACAGCCTCCTGAGTTGGAAGAAGTTGGGAAATTTATAGTGAAGAAATGCCATGGACTTCCTCTGGCTATTAAGACCATTGGAGGCTTACTGAAATCGAAAGCTCTATCTAATGAAGTTTGGAGAAGGATTTGTGACAATTTCCATGATGCATTAATCGCAAAAGAAGTCGAAAACTCGGTCATGGCTTCTTTGTAGTTCCCCAATCCAATTTAACAGGAACATCGTAATGCTTACGATAAAATCCCTAAGGTGCTTGTATTGAAGACCTACTGAATTGGATTAGTTCCCTCGAACGCCTAGCATGTCTAAACCTAAGAGGGATTTTTGCACTAAAAGAGCTGCCATTTTCGATCGGAAAGTTCCGCAAACCTCCAGGTTCTGGTTCTGTCAGGATGCAAAAACCTATAGAAACTGCCCTTGTCCATCACAGCCCTGCAGAAGCTCGCTCTGTTGGATATATGATAGTCCTTTTCAATACCTTCCACAGGGAACATGAAGGCTATCGAATCTTCAAGAGCTATCTGGATTCAAGCTAGTGGGTGTCGATAAGAAGGATGATTGTCGACTAGCAGAGCTCCAAAATCTGTTACAGCTTAGGGTACTAAGAGTACATATTAGAGAAGAAAGTGAGATCGCAGAGGAACTAGCAATCCTATCACATCTTAAGCAGCTTAGGGTTTTCTCTATCAACACCATGGTAATCAAACTCGTGAGCCAACTCGCAAACTCGCAGCAAACCTAGTTGGACCTGAAAGAGAAATCGAAATCGGTTAAACCCGGTCAAAATCGGGTTGACTCGTAAAATCGGATCGAATCGATTCGATTTTACGATCCGGGTTTTTCATTATGCCCCAGTTCAAAGCTAATTCAAAATTTCAAATGGAACCAAGAAAAAAAATGGAGAAGAGGATGAGAAGGAAGAGAGTAAAGGAGAAGAGGATGAGGAGGAAGAAAAGAAAATGGAGAAGAGGAGATGAGGGTGGGCGGCGGCATGGGAGAAGGAAATTGGGATTTAGGGTTATGTTAGTGGGGGATACTTAGTTATAATAATAATAATAATAAAAGAAGAAGAAGATAGGTTTCTAGGGGGGTTATATAAATTATTATTAATAATAATAATAATAATAATAATAATAATAATAAAGTAGGTTTATACGGGGGAGGGGTAATAATAATAATAATAATAATAATAATAATAATAATAATAATAATAATAATATGGGGGTTTATAATAATAATAATAATAATAATAATAATAATAATAATTAGCATAAAAAATAGTTAGCATAAAAAATATTTTTAAAAAAGTCCTATTAATTTAAGATAATAAATAACATTAATTAATTTATATTTCACATCAACAAAATATTTATTTTTAGTTTGTTAATTTTTACCTAATGAAATTCTATGGACATAATTGTTTTGTAATGTATTTTTCAATTATTTTGAATCATGCATGAACCTTAACTAATGAAGTTTTATTGCCATAATTATGTTATATTATATTCAGAAATATTTTACTTACGATTTTACATTATTTCTACCTACACAATTTTAGCTTTGATTTTACGATTTTTATACGGAAAAATTCGGGTATGATCTTATGATTTTATGATCCGATTTTTCGGAGCCCTTTCCGATTCGTGTCAAAATCTTGATTGTGACAACCTTGA
>CM063598.1:4865608-5370363 GCA_032356905.1 Salix exigua
CTAAGTCAACATATGATTTTCCTAAGAAAGGAAGAAAGTTCGGTCAAATGGTTTTTAGTGTTCAAAAAACGTTTTCTAGTCTACAAAGTAAACTAATGAGTTGTTAGATTTATTTCCTAAGCTAGGAGGATTATTTAAAGATTCCCTTATTCTAAGAAGAAAACCTAAAATTCAGCAACATTAAAAACAAAATCAAACTTCTATCATCTTATTTATATCTGACCACAACTAAATTTTTTTTATTTTAAATTTGTATTTTCTATTTTAGGGTTAATAAAAATAAATTTGGCATAGATACTTAGGTAATTGGATCTGATTGTAAGTGGGCTTTATACATGTCCACCTTCTTGAGTATTCTAGGTTTATCTTAGGTTATAAACACATGTAACCTAAATTTTAGATTATGTTTTTGCTTAAAGATATTCGGATTACATGTTGCAACTTTGTTTGCTTGTGAGGGTGAGAAATCTCTCTTTTCAAACTGTTATCCGTTGGACAGGGGTTCAAATTCAATATTATTTGTGTCTAGATACAAGTGATTTTTATATCACTCTCCTATCAAACGTGATTACTTGGTTTTTCAGGAATTGAATTGTTTGTTTATGGATTGCTTGACAGTGTGATTAAGAGTTCCACATCGGTATACCTGGTAGTATTTCTTAGTTCTAATCCTTAAACTAAACAAAATTTAGTGCAGGAAGACATTCCCGAAAATGCGCAACTGAGTGTGCTTACCATAACAATATTGTCAAATTGTCGGAATTGAACCACTTATATGAAGCATGATATAGATTTATAAAGGTACTCAGACAAACATGAAAAGGACTTGGAAGCTACTAAAGCTTCTAGAAATTCCCGATCAAGAACTTCATGAGCACACAAAATATCAACACTGAAAGCAATTTATCTTGCCTGCATCAACGAAATCGAGCACTCATTAGCCGAATATGGTTTGCTCTGGCTCGAACTTGATGTATAAGTAGCTTCAATCAAATCCCTTTCAGTGAAAAAACCAGGTTGTTTAGGCCGAGGTAATGCATCTTCATTACCCAGCATCAAAACCACATATGACATGGTTGGCCTATCCTCTGGTTTCTCTTGCACACATAATAAACCTACGTGAATCGAACGGAGAGCTTCAGATAAATTGCATGTCTCAACTATTGATTCCGATACAAGTTCCAAAGGCCTGCCATCTGTAAACAGCTTCCAAGCCTGATTTAATGAAACCATGTTGTTAGAAAGAAATCGGTATTTAAAAATACGAAATTAAAAATACGAAATGATACAATTTTTTCACTTACGTGCCCCAGAAGGTTGAGGCTGTGGTCAGGATGAGAGAATCCTCGATTCCTGTTCCCACTCAGTATCTCCAGAACCAGCACTCCAAAGCTGAAGACGTCGGATTTTGGCGAGTAGAGTCCATCAATCGCATATTCCGGGGATATATAGCCACTGGAAGTGTCCATAAAATGTCAGGTAGATGCTGCTATCAATGGTAGTAAACAAAATAAGCTTCTGGAAACACTTACTATGTTCCAACCACTTTATTTGTATTGGCTTCGATTTCATTTCCTCCAAGACTTCTAGCCAGGCCAAAGTCTGAAATTTTTGGGTTCATTTCATCATCCAATAAAACATTGCTTGCTTTTAGATCTCTATGAATTACTCTTAGTCTTGAATCTTGGTGAAGATATAGGACTCCACGAGCAATCCCGTTGATGATGTTGTAGCGCTGAGACCAATCTAGATTCAAGCTGGTTGTTTCATCTGCCCAATTTTTTTGCCAAATTAAGCCCTTTCTGGTTCTCATCAGATACATGAAGTAAATGGAAGAACACGAATACAGGTAATGATAATGAACGTTCTGTAAATTTCTTGTCATAACTAGAATTCGATTATAGGGAAAACCTGTAATAATTGAATTTTGTAGTTTTAGGGAGATACTAACCGAAAATAAAGAAGTTCAAGCTTTTGTTAGGCAGGAACTCGTAGATCAACATATACTCATCGCCTTCAATGCAGCATCCTAGAAGCTTCACCAGATTCCGGTGCTGAAGTTTCACAATGTGTTTGACTTCATTTTTGAACTCGTCAAGTCCTTGTCTTGAATCTTTAGAGAGCCTCTTAACAGCTATTTCATGTCCATCTCTCAATGTTCCCTGTAAATAACCACTCAATGCCAAAAGCAATTAGATCATTGCCCAGTGAAAGAACACTTTGTAATGATCATTGTTTTAGTTATATTTTTCAGGAGTTTGTTAGAGAATAATACAAATTATATTGTAGAGCTTCATGAAAGAATATAAACTTTTAGGTGAGATGGTATTTTAACATGGTATCGAGTCCAGTTGACTCACGGTCACAAATTTTAATCTTACACCCTCATTCTATTTGATAAAAATCAAGCACAAGGTAGCACAAAGTAGTATGATCCTATGCAAATATTAAGTCCAAAGGGTTTTAACTTGAGTGAGTATATTAGAAAATAATATAAATCATATTCTAGAGTTTCACCACAGCTTAAGTTTTTAAGTAAAATGATTCCTTAATATAGTTTGTATCATGAAATTGCATAAATGTTTATTGATAGTACCTTATAAACTGGTCCGAAACCCCCTTGTCCAAGCTTGTTGTCAGCTGAAAAGTTATTGGTAGCAAGAGTCAAGGTATCCAAACAGAACAGTGGTAAATCGAGATCTTCTTTCACTGGATTGTTATTTGAACCTCTCTTAACAACTCCTGTCACTTTTCCTGCAAGCAGAACTGCTATGATTAAATTGGAAACAGTGAATCTCTATTTTCTTGGAACCCAAATTTCTTAGACATCATATCAAATGGGATCTTTAAGAATTCGTGGCTGTACCTTACATTACTAAAGTCAAATTGGAAAATATTCTAAACTGCCTATCTGACGTGCTGAAAATTTCATGATCCTAAGGACTTACCCTTTTTCTGCTGCTTCTTTCTCCAAATATACCAGAACAAGGCTAAAAGGAATAGAATCCCTGTAGACAACGCAATGCTTACTATGATCCTCTTCTTCACATTGGTTTTACCATTAATCTTCAAAATGCCACCATTATCTATTCCAAGGCAGAGAAAACTGAAGTTAAAAGACAAAATAGGAAATGCCATTATTACGGGCAGAAAACTTTCAACAGCTTTTGGTGACGACGAAAATGAATTTCAAATTCTCATTCTCTTTCATCTTATCTCCTATATTTGTTAGATAACATACCTAGTTCTGAAGCTGCCATCCTTACATAAATGTCTGGCTTATTGTCAACGAAAATTCTGGTATCAATCAGGTCACCAAACCAGAGCAAGCACCCACTTCCGCCATTCCTGATGTCCAAATTTGAAAATGCAGTACAACTGCAGTTCTTCAAGCATGTGTTCCTGCATTCATCTAGGTTCATACTCTTGTTAAACCATGAAGTTTTAGTCTCCGGCAACTTCACACCTGACAGCCTTTGAAACCCATCTCCAGAACAATTTAGTGGAGTCCTTCTAAGGCAACCGCCTGACCAGTCCATCGTCTCCCATTCTCTTAGAACATTCGGTACAAATCCATTCAAGCAATTGCACACTGGTGAGCTGTCAATACTACAGATACCATTTGCACCACATAGTGCATAACGTTCACAATTATCGGTATTTACTGTGAGATAAAGCAACCAGCTTTGTGTCCGAGTAATCCAGGCAAAGCGCTGGATATCGCCATTTTGAGCAACCACAAGCCTGGTAATTATTGAGCTATTAAGAACATGATATCGGTAGAATATCTCCTTCTCATTAAAAACAAATTCAAATGTGTACATGGGATTTGGTTTCAACTGAGGAGTACCACTGAATCGCAGGCCGTTCCACGGTCCTGACCGATGCCTCACAATTGAATTCTCCACCACAAGTATCTCCGGATATCCATAAGGAACGAGGATTTCTGAGACGTTACCTCGTGAAGGATCATCCGCTGACTTCCATGATGTAATATACCAGTCCATGCCCGTTTCTCTATTCCGTCCCAGCTTCATTTCTGGCAACAATGTATCACTGGGATGTTCAAAACTCTGCCATAAGGGATTTTCTAGGTTATTACCACCCTTCTCTTTCACAACAAGGTTTCCTGAATCCAAAAGCTGTGCAACTGCATTCCTTGCTGGTGTTGACGTGTTTGAAGACCAAATTGCACTCCCACTGCGATTGAGAAGGACAAGAATTCCTTTTTCTGTAAGCTGTAAAACACCTGATGAATCATTTAGTGGAGCCCCTGCGTTGGCAACCCAAACAGGAGTGAGGACAGATATTTTACCATACCATATCCCCAAGAACCGGTTTTTGGATTTTCCTGGGCTGAAAAACCCTAATACATAGTTTCCACCAGATGAAGTTATGATATCGCCATCTCTAACGGAAGTGGTTGTGTTTATGGTGTCAATGGCTGTGGCTGTTTGTGTAATCAACAACACAGAAAAGGAAAAGAGAAGTCTGGGAATGTAATATATTGGTACTCTCATGATTTTTCTGAAGCTCACTTTCTAATCTTAACGAGGCAGGCCTATTTGCAAGAAGCTGCTTATTTAAAAGCACAATTAGTTTGACTGGGGAGCAATGTCCTATTGATGAGGTAAACGCTACTTGGATTTATCTGTTGACGACAATGACATGGAAATTTGATGGTTTAAATTTTACTACAGGCTGATACTAAACATAACATTTGTAAGGAACATCTTATCTAAAAACTTAAACTTGTAGGTGAGGCCTCAGAATATGATTATATTATACTCTAACACATCCCCTCAAGTAAAAGCACTTTGGACTTGAAACTTGCACAAGCTCACATTGACTTGTGCTTGTTTTTTTTTTTATCAAATAGAATGAGGGTGGTAAGATTCGAACTCGTGACCGCTAGGTCAATAAGGTTCTGATACCATGTTAAAGAACCATCTCATTTAAAAGCTTAAACTTGTAGGTGAGACCTCAGAATATGATTATATTATACACTAACAATCAGCACATATGACTTATTCAATACTGTTCTTTCTATTGTTTGTCTTTCACACAATAAAAGTCATCGATTCTGCAGGGAGAGCAATGTTGAACGTAATTGTGTACACGGTATCTAGATGAAACTGATATGAAATCGATGGACATTAAGAGAAAGCTGAAGGGAAACATCGTCAATATTCATCCGTTTACCCTGTCTGAGACTTTTTGTTAGGTTTAAAAAGACAGCCCCACCTTTGAAATCGCCATCAGGACTTCCTAGTCTGGCTCTTGATATATAATTTATCTGTGTACGCTCAATGTCCTTAAGAACTTAATCAATTTCCTTTTCTTATCTTATCTTAGCATCGATTCAAGTTGCATATCAAATGGACCTAGTACTTGTTTGAAAGTTTGGTTGAGATTGTTTTTAAAAATATTTTTTGTTTATAAATATATTAAAATAATATTTTTTATTTTAAAAAAATTATTTTTGAATTCAGCAAATAAAAATATTTGTGACATGCCTTTTCCTTGATGAGAAATATCAAAAAGATCGACTTTTAATGGCATCTTCCTGCCATAGTAATATCACTCTCAGATTATTTATTAAAGTTTATTGACAACTATGTACCTCTCTTTCTAATCTTAACGTGGCTGGCCTAGTTGCTAGAAGCTGCATATTTAAGACCAGAATTGGTTTTCTGGAGAGCAATGTCCTATTGATGAGGTAAACGCCATTTGGATTTATCGGTTGACAACAATGACATGGAAATTTGATGGTGAAGAGAGAATTGTACGCGTTAGTGTCGTGATTTGCTGTTCTGCCGTGGACTTAAGGACTTTAAGCACTAAAAAGTCTACCATGTTTCATCTTATCTGTCTGATTAAATGAATTATTTTTTAAATTAAATTATAGTGTTATGTTTTTAATTGGTTTTGGACTATTGGGTGTATTTTTTGTGAAAGAAAGATTATAAAGCTGTGGAACGATAATAGGTAAAGGATAACAAATTCTGGGATTTAAAGGTTCCAGAGACCTACTAATGCTCATGGCAATTTTGAGATGATTTTCCAAGATGTCCTTCTCATTAAACAAATAGTATTTAAATACATAACATAAGCATAATCGATCCCTCTAATATACCCCCCTTTTAATTACCCATTACAAGCCTTATTTAATGTATTAATTAACCCGAAATACATAACTGAAATGCATAAAACTGAACATTGATTTAATTAGCCTAACCATGGTTTGTATAACCACAGTCAAGAATAACCCTGGTTTGCCAAATGTCAATCATCCCGCCTGTTTGTACCGCTTGCCACGCGTCACTCATCGACTGGCCACGTGTCGCCAATCAGGCGCGTAACAACAACCTCTCTCTTCAAAAGAACTCGGCCACGAGTTCTGGATATTTCGACCTCATCTATTCCACGTTGACCCACACAGCATCCTCCTCATTCGTTCCCTCCCACTGAACCAAAATCTCGGTTCCTGCATAGTTCCCCTTCTTCTTCATTCTTCTATCCAGTACTTTCTCAAGCTTGGGATCTAGGGCTCCGTCAGACATCACGGCTGGTAAGCTGCGGTTGGGAAGACATCGAGCCCCGATTTTCTTCTTGATGTTAGAGTATAGAAGAAGAATAGTCTAGAATAGTGTAATGTGTATAAATAGAGAAGTGCACACACAACAAATGTATGCAAAACATAATTCAATGCAATATAATTCTAAATTTCAGTTTCCCTCTCTTTCTCTCTTCTCCCTCTTCCCTTCTCTAAACTAATTCTTTCTCTTTCAATTATCTACAAACTCTATCAATCCTAACATGGTATCAGAGTTTCTATTATGCTAACACATGAATTGATCCAAGCTTCCTTAATGTAATCCTTCAAATGGATCATTCAAAAAAAAAAAAAACCTGCAGCTGAAGAAGATGATCATCCATGCCGCTGCTGCTCCTCATTATGGAGCTGGCAAACCTGCTTTTCCAATAATCTAGATGTTTCTCATTTTTTTTCCTTTCGCAGAGCATCTGTTTCTCTGCATCTGTTTTCAATTTCTTATGCTGAAATTTTCAACAACTAATCTTGCATTTTCTTCAACATCTGTTTCTTCTCCTCTCTAGTCTCAAGAAGACATTTCAAATTCTCAAAGTTCAGTTTAAAAAAAAAAACCTGGATCGGTTTCCTGTTTCAGATTGGTGCTCAGGTTGTTCCGATCATCAAGCTCGAAGAAGTCGTTCTCTCTACTAAAAAGGAGAGTAGTTCTTTTGGCAATCTCAAAATCATCAACCACGACAATGAGCAGAAGCAGACGTAGATTTGTTTGGTTTCTTAGAGAGGAGGCTCTGCACTCGTGACCTGGTTGCGACAGAGCATCTACTAGTAGTCCACAAGTGAGGCCAGTCCGCCATTGATGAGTTCCATTTCTTCTCGCTCCACCAGCTGTAGCTGAGCATCTACCAGTAGTCCACAAATCTGAGTCCATATCCAAAGCAGAGAGACACGATGGCTGCGACAAAGACAAAGCCCAAGGAAGGTTAGATCCCGGTGGCAGGTGAATCTTCATTATATGCTAAGCAATTCAGTTAAAAAAAATCTACAAAAGGAGGCCAAGGCGTCGACGGAAGTTGAAGAGTGGAGTTAATCCAATGACAGATCTCCTATCTGCCTATGAAATACGCAAAATCCATCATGTCGATGTTGTTTGCAATCTCTCGCTCTCTATCTCTTTATCTCTCTATCTCTCAATTTTTTGATGCTTTGAGTGAGTGAGGAATGTGTGTCTGTTTGGAGAGAAACAGACAGAGGCCGTTGGGGCTGTCTCAGAGTGAGATTGTGGAAATTGGAGCGTGTTGCTGTGGTATGTTGGTGAGGGTATGAAGGAGAGTTCTCAGAGGCTCGTGCAAATCTTGCTGTCCTAGACAAGGATTATAAGGAGGTTGAGGCGTCGACAGAAAATCGAGAAGAAAATTAGTCAGAGTCTCAAAGATCAAGAGGAAGACGGAGATCATGGACAGAAAGAAGATCACCCTGAGATCAAAGAAAGGCTGGCAAAAGTGAATCGATTCGGCAGAGAAGACATGAGGCTGCGACGTGGCTGAGAGAAGATTTGTTGAAAACCCTAGGTTTTGTGTTTTATGTCGTTTGTATTGTGGTGATTTTTTGTGTGTGTCGTTTGTTTTTGTGTGTGCTGTCGATATAGTAAAAAAAAAGAAATAGAAAAAAAAAGAAAAAAGAAATCAAAAAAAAATTCGAAAAAAAAAGATTAAGGAAAAAAAAACTTAATCCAATGAAGAAGAAGAAGAAGAAGAAGAAGAAAATGAATTCTTACACAGATTAAGAAATTCATTGGCAAAAACTTCAGAAAAGCTGAAGAAGCCAAATTAAATCCTTCAGAAAAAAAAAACTGAAGTAGATAAATGAAATTGAAACTCATTCTATCACCTCTCTTACCTCCCATTTCTTTTTTTTCTCATCCCTCTCTTCTCAAAGTCTCACAGAGACAAATGAAATTCTGGTCAAGAAATAGATCAATGAAATTCCTTCTCTTCTCTCGTTTACATAATGTTTGTCAAAACAATTAAGTACTCTTGTATTTCATTTTCATTGTTGCAATCTCATACTTGGTTTATCAAAGCATGAGATTGAGGGGGGATGTTAGAGTATAGAAGAAGAATAGTCTAGAATAGTGTAATGTGTATAAATAGAGAAGTGCACACACAACAAATGTATGCAAAACAGAATTCAATGCAATGTAATTCTAAATTTCAGTTTCCCTCTCTTTCTCTCTTCTCCCTCCTCCCTTCTTTAAACTAATTCTTTCTCTTTCAATTATCTACAAACTCTATCAATCATAACACTTGAGGCATGAAACATGGAAGATCGGGTAGATCTTCGAGTTCTCGGGCAGCTCGAGCTTGTAAGCCATTTTACCCCCTCTTTGGATAATTTGAAAGGGGCCAAAATACTTGGCCGAGAGCTTCAAGTTCCTTCGCATGGCTATAGTCATCTGCCGGTACGGTCTCAGTCTCAGGTAGACCCACTCTCCGACCTCAAACTCTTTATCTCTTCTATTTTTATCAGCAAAATTTTTCATGCGAGCTTGGCTTTCTTGCAGGTGTTCCCGAACTAATTGAAGAATAAAATCTTGGCTCCTCATCTCGTTCTCTACTGCCTGGTTTGCAGTGGACCCTGGTTCAAAGGGTTGGAGCCGAGGTGGGGTTTTTCCATACACTATCTCAAAGGGGCTAAGACCCGTGGTAGAGTGGATAGCAGTGTTGTAGGACCATTCAGCTAAATGCAGCCATCGGACCCAATCCTTGGGTCGGTCTCCTGTGAAACATCTCAGGTAAGTCTCAAGCCATTTATTCATATCTTCCGTTTGCCCATCTGTTTGTGGATGATAAGTTGTGCTCATCAATTGTTGTGTGCCACTTAAACGAAATATTTCTTTCCAAAAAGAACTAGTAAACACAGCATCTCTATCGTTGACTATGCTCTGTGGAATGCCATGTACTTTAAATATATGTTCTATGAACTTCTGTGTTGTGCTTGTTGTTGTGTATGGGTGTGAGAGAGGGATGAAATGACTATATTCACTGAACCTGTCGATAATTACCACGATCACTGTGTATCTTTTTGAAATTGGTAAACCATCTATGAAGTCCATGCTAATATCAACCCATGCTTCTTTAGGTATCAGCAAGGGTTATAGTAACCTTGCTGGTTTGAGATTTTCAACCTTGTTATGTTGACATACATCGCATTCTCTTATGTATTCCCTGATATCTTTACGCATTCCCTGCCAGTAAAAGTCTCTCTTGATTCTTGCATGTGTCTTGTGTGTTCCTGCATATCCTCACATAGGACTCTCATGGTAATACTTCAAAATTAATTTTTGATAATGGGTTAAAGTCCCCATATGTACCCTTCCTTTGTAAAACAGTAGGTTACCATGAATTTTATATTTGTTGGGATCAAGTACTCCCTGCTGGCTGCGGCTAATGAGCTGTTGTAGCTGCTGATCTTGTGAGTAAACCTGTAGTAGCCCTTCCCACCAACTAGATCAAACAACATTAAGGGTTTTCAACTCCCCTTCTATTGGAATGGCTTCTTCCTCCTCGGTACTGGACTCCTCAGGGAGTCTTCTAGACAGAGCATCAACAACTCTATTTTCCTTCCCACTTCTGTACTCAACAATAAAATCAAAACCTAGGAGTTTAGCAACCCATTTCTATTAAAAGGGTGTTCCTACCCTTTGTTCCAATAGGTATTTTAGTGCATGCTGATTTGTGCGCACTTTGAATTGATGTCCCAACAAATAATGTCTCCATTTTTGAATAGCTAGGACTAGTGCCAAAAACTCCTTCTCATAGGTAGATAAGAGCAGGTTCTTTCCTTTTAACGCTTGGCTTAAATAGGCCAAAGGTCTCTCATCTTGGATTAGGACAACACCAATTCCCCCCTAGAAGCATCGCATTCAGTTATAAATATTTTATTAAAATCTGGTAACCCTAAAACAGGAGGAGTCACCATGGCGTCCTTCAGATTTTCAAAAGCCTAAATGGCTGCCTATGACCAAGAAAAATAGTCCCTTTTTAATAGGGCAGTCAAAGGAGCAACAATGCCTCCATAATCCTTCATGAATTTCCAATAGTATCTTGTAAGTCTGAGAAATCCTCTCAAGGCCTTAATTGTGGTATGTGTAGGCCACTGAACCATTGCAGAAATCTTTTTAGGGTCAACCTTCACACTTTCCTTAGAGATTACATACCCTAGGTATTCCTTTTCTTGATAATCAAAAATACATTTTGAAATTTTGGCATACAACTGATGTTGTTTTAGGATGTCCAACACAGTATGTAGGTGTAAAACATGCTCTTTTAATGACTTATTATAAATTAGTATGTAATAAAAAAAACTAACACAAATTTCCTCAAATGAGACTTAAATATCTCATTCATTAACCCTTGAAATGTAGAGGGTGCATTAGTAAGCCCAAAGGGCATAACTAGGAACTCATAATGACCTTCATGGGTACGAAAGGCAATTTCAGGCACATCTTTAGGATTCATCATGATTTGGTGATAGCCTGATCATAAATCAAGCTTGGAAAACAGTTCAACCCCATTTAACTCAACTAACAATTCATCTATGTTAGGGATAGAAAATTTATCTTTAATAGTCTCCTTGTTAAGAGCCCGGTAGTCAATACACATGCGCCAGCTTCCATCTGCTTTCCTCACTAGCAAAACTAGTGAGAAATAAGGACTTTGACTAGTTTGAATGATCACAGCCTGCAGCATTTCTCGCACCAACCTTTCAATCTCCTCCTTTTGATAATAAGGGTATCTATAAGGTCGCACACATGTGGGAGTGGCTGTAGCATGTAACCTTATATAGTGATCATGTCCCCTGCTAGGTGGCAGTCCCTTAGGCTCCTCAAATACACTCTGGAATTGTTCCAAAACCTGTTGTATAGCTGTATCTGGAATTCTGGGGATGTTAGTTTCTTCTCCTTCCATAAGTTGTAGCCATAGTCCTCTACCCTCTATCATTGTAGACTTATTTAGCCTCAGCTCTTCTTTTAGGGAGTTACTAGGGGGGGTTTAAGCTTTGCAAGGCTAGCTGTTTTCCCTTAAGTATAAACTTCATGCTCAGCTCCTCAAAATTCCATTGAATTATCCCCAAGCTCCTCAACCAATCAACTCTTAAAACCACATCATAACCTCCTAATGATATTAGATACAAATTTGTAATCACATCACATCCTTGCATTTGCATCAACACTGCCTTACAACAACCTTGGCAAGGGAAAATGGTCCAATTGGCCACCTGCACTGCCAAGTGGCTAGTTTCCACTGGTAGTTTCATTTTTCTTGCTACATTCTCATCCACAAAACTGTGGGTACTGCCAGTATCAATGAGAATGATAACTGAATAGTTCCTAATGTTTCCCACTAATCTCATTATTTTAGAAGATGGAACTCCTGATAATACATGTATCAAAATGACTAACAATTCTGCAGTTTGTATTTGCTGCTCTTGCTCCTCAATTTCCTCTGACTCCTCTAGATCTTCCCCAATTTCCACACCTTTCAAGAGATACAATTTTGGTCTATTGCATTTGTGTCCTGCATGATATTTTTCGTCACAGTTATAACATAACCCTTTGTCTCTCCTCTCCTGCATTTGGCTGGTAGTAAGTCTTTTAATTGGTAAGGGATGTTTTCTTTGGAAATTTGGATTGTATTGGGTTGTGTTTTGTGGGGCTGGAAGTCTTGGGAATGTATTTTGTGGGGCTGGAATTTTTGGAAAGGAATTGGGTGCAGGTAATCTGAGTGGGGTTTGTTTAGGGTAGGTTGTTGTGTAGTGGCTGGTTGTGGTATTGTTGTTGTGGTTTGTGTGAAAATTTCGGACAGGATTGTGTCTCCTTCCAACCTCATCTTCTTGCAATTTGGCCAACCCAAAAGCAGCTGAAATTGTGTTGGGTTTGAACATGGTAACTATTATTCTCATCTCATCTCTTAAGCCACTTAGAAAAGTGCTAATACGAAACTCCTCACTCAAACCTGTGATTTTATTGGACAGGATTTCAAAAGCTGATTGATACTCCTCAACATTCCCCGTCTGTCTCAGCTTAGTGAAGGCGCCTATGGGATCTTCGAAAGCTGAAGCTCCAAACCTAAGGTGGATGGCCTCCTTAAATTCTTCCCATGATGTTACTGGACTAGACTCCTTCAACCAGTAGTACCACGTAAGTGCTTTCCCTTCCATGTGAAAAGAAGCAATCTCTAGTTTTTGCTCCTCTGGTGTTCCAAAATAACTGAAAAATTGTTGTGCTTTTAGGATCCATTCACTGGGATCCCCTCCATCAAAACGAGGAAAGTCCTGCCTTAGGGACCTAGCCTGAATTCCCCCATGCCCTTCAAAGAGTGGATTCTCCTGAATCTCATATGTTGGTAGCTTATAATAAACTGTCGTAATTTGTTGCCAAATTATTGAGCTGTTGTAGTATTCTCTCCATTAGCACTCCTTCCTTTGCTTGTTCTTCGGGCAGAGCTGTGGATGCTCCTTATAATTGCTTCACTATTTCAGATAGTTGGGACATTCGTGTGCCTTCTGCCATGGTCGCTGGATGGATGCTCTGATACCACTTGTTATCTTTTTAATTGTTTTTGGATTTTTGGGTGTATTTTTTGTGAAAGATAGATTATAAAGCTGTGGAATGATAATATGAAAAGGATAACAAATTCTGGGATTCAAAGGTTCCAGAGACCTACTAATGCTCACGACAATTTTGAGATGATTTTCCAAGATGTCCTTCTCATTAAACAAACAGTACTTAAATACATAACATAAGCATAACTGATCCCTCTAATACACCCCCCTTTTAATTACCCATTACAAGCTTTATTTAATGTATTAATTAACCCGAAATACATAACTGAAATGCATAAAACTGAACACTGATTTAATTAGCTTAACCATGGTTTGTATAACCACAGTCAAGAATAACCCTAGTTTGCTAAATGTCAATCATCCTGCCTGTTTGTACCGCTTGCCACGCGTCACTTATCGGCTGGCCACGTGTCGCCAATCAGGCGGGTAACATATAGCCATACAATTGTAAGAATTTCTTTCATTGCTTGACTCCCTGTTCCAGCACTGATAATATGTCATTCTCTTTCACTAAATACAGGAGCAAAACAATCATAGTAAACAACTACTAAGATGGAATTTTTACAATGCATGGTTATCCAAGCTTGTTGTTTGAAATGACTGTTCCCTCAAGGATAGGCAACACATTTACATTGTCCATTCCCATGACGTTGCAGACAACTACAACCAATCCCATTCTACTCCTATTTCTTAACTTACTTTCTCGGGCTTGTTTTCTTCGAAGTTTTGAGAGTAAGAAAGTTTGGCTGGAATATTTGTCAGCTAGGGAAGGTGTACTTTTCTCTTTGATCTTTATTGTTTTAGACATTTTGCAGTCTGTAACAGAAGGAATAAAAAAAGAATAGGAAACCATGGTATTTGTCACATGGTCAGATTTTTCCGCCCAAATCAACCTTTATACGGCAGTCTAGTTCTTAGTCTTTCGCCACCATTTCACTCATATTTGTCTACAACTAGGTATTTTCCACTCCCAAGAGATTTTCAACACTTTCAACACTCTAACAGGTTATAAGCAAGTGATACACACAAGTAATTAAGAAGGAATGTAAAGTAAATACGTAGCATATACAGGAAAACTCTCAATGTTTATTAATCTTTTAAACAAAAAAATTATACCATATACAAATGTGTTCTACACAAAGATTTGTTGAGAACCAGTTGTAAAGGCTAAATGGAGTTGGTACAATAGAATTTTTTATATAACTCAGTTGAAAGATAGTTGTAAAGTAAAGATTGAGCTGTCACACTAAGTTTGTTTATTTTGTAGGAATTGTCTATAAATACAACTTTAGAAGTGTAACAAATGGTACTGAATTAAAAAGAGAAATACACTCTTGATTTCTAACATGGTATCAGAGCAAATTTCTTGATTTCTCATCCGAATTCAATTTTTTTTTTCGAAGCTGAAAAAAACCAAAGTTCTGTTCTCTGTATTTTTTTTTTCCCCGAAAACCAAACACCCGAATTTTTCCCAGAATTGTCCAGTTTTTCTCAGAAACCAAACACCCGAAAATTTTCTCAGTTTCTTTTTCCCAGAAACTCATATTTTCCCAGCAACCAAACACTACAAAATTTTCCCCAGATTTTCCCAGCCATCAAACACTTAAAATTTTCCCCAAATTTTCCCCAGAAATCCAATCTTTTTCCTAGCAACCGAACACCATCAACCTCTACTGTTTTTTTTCTCAAGAACCCTAGCCTAAACACACAAATCAACGCCAGATTTCAAACCCAACAACAATCAATCTTCACATTACAGACCCCGATTTCACACATCACAACACAAACAAAACAAAAACAAAAAAAAAGGAAAACAAGAGGGACGAAATGGAACTAACCTCACTGAATCCATCCTCAGACAACTCGGCATTCACCTCGAGCATAATCCTGAATGAAACAAATTTAAGGTTATGGTCAAAACTCATAGAAATGAGAATCAGAGCTCGAAACAAACTGGGATACCTTACCGGAGACACTGTGCAACCAGAAACCGGCGACCCACGACTGGAATCGTGGATTACAGAGAATCATCGAGTCAAATGTTGGTTGATTGACTCGATGACCCCGTCCTTTTGGTATCAGAGAATCCAAAAAAGCGTTGAGAATTATTCTGACGACTTAAGGGAAAATATTGTAGCTCCTTGCACCAATGAAGAGTTGGAACCTTGCATTGATCAGAATCTCCTGAGCAATAACCCCCCTTTATCATCAGAGTTGCAAATGTCTACACCATTAACCGAAGAATCAACCCAGAATGTCCTTCCCCAGGTAAATCAAAATCCTGTCCTTCCTATTTTTAATAACGAAAATCCTGTTATTATTGAAAATAGAGTAAATAAATATCCCCTAAGGTCAAATAGAGGAGTCCCGAAAAAACAATATGAACCGGATCCGAAAAATAAGACTAAATACCCAATTAGTGATTATGTCTCTTCCCATAGATTGTCAGGTTCGCATGCATTAACTGTTAATCAATTATCTACTGTATCTATTCCTAGTAATGTACAGGATGCATTAGCAGATCCAAAGTGGATGGTGGCAATAAATGAAGAACTGCAAGCACTCCAAAAGAATAACACGTGGGAGTTGTGTCCACTACCCAAAGGAAAAAAGACTGTTGGATGCAAATGGGTCTTCACTGTTAAACTAAAGGCAGATGGCAGCATAGACAGGTACAAAGCAAGGTTAGTAGCAAAAGGATATACACAGAAATATGGAATAGACTATCAGGAGACCTTTGCCCCAGTCGCAAAGATCAACACCATTCGCATCCTTATAGCTCTGGCAGTAAACCGAGACTGGGCATTACAACAATTTGATGTCAAGAATGCCTTTCTCAATGGAGATCTTGAAGAAGAAGTCTACATGGATTTACCACCGGGAGCTACAAGTAAATTCCCAAGTACAAGCAAGGTATGCAAGTTAAAGAAGGCATTATATGGTATAAAACAATCACCCTGTGCTTGGTTTGGAAGATTCTCCTCCACAATGAAGGAATTTGGCTATAAACAAAGTAACTCCGATCATACTTTGTTTATAAAACACAGGAAGGGAAGACTACAGACATTAATAGTGTATGTGGATGACATGGTCCTAACAGAGATGATCTAGAAGAAAGAAAATCGCTACAACGATTTCTTGCCTCGAAATTTGAAATGAAAGATCCGGGACAATCAAGTATTTCTTGGGAATTGAAGTTTCAAGGTCAAAATCGGGATTTGTCTCGTCACAACGAAAGTATGTGTTAGATTTATTAACGAAACCGAATGCTCGGCATGTAAACCAGTGATACACCGATGGAGATGAACCACAAGTCGAGAGAGTCGAGAAGCAAGAGTTAGCAGATAAAGGACGGTACCAACGGTTAGTCGGAAAACCGATATACTTATCACATACAAGACCGGATATAGCATTTGCGATCAGTGTGGTGAGTCAATTCATGCACTCACCAGGAGAAGAACATATGGAAGCGAGTATATCGAATTCTAAGATATTTGAAGAGTGCACCAGGAAGAGGAATATTATTTTCAAAAAATGAAGTTCGTGGAAATTAAAGGATATACAGACTCAAATTGGGCGGAGATCAGACAGATAGAAGATCAACGTCAGGATATTTTACCTTTGTAGAAGGTAATCTTGTGACATGGAGAAGCAAGAAACAGATAGTGGTCGCGGATCAAGTGCGGAGGCGAATACCGAGGTATGGCCCATGGTGTGTGCGAGTTATTATGGATAAAGCATGTGTTACGAGAATTGGGGTTAATTACAAGTCATCCATGAGTTTATATCGCGATAATAAAGCGACTATCGAAATTGCACACAACCCTGCACAACATGATCGTACCAAACATGTTGAAGTTGACCGACATTTTATTAAAGAAAACCTCGATCGGAAAATCATACAATTTCCGCTTGTAAGGTCGAAGACCAGCTTGGTCGATGTTCTCACAAAAGCAGTTTCAGGAAAAACATTTCACGGTGCAATCAACAAGTTGGGCATGATAAATATCTATGCTCCAACTTGAGGGGGAGTGTTGAGAACCAGTTGTAAAGGCTAAATGGAGTTGGTACAATAGAATTTTTTATATAACTCAGTTGAAAGATAGTTGTAAAGTAAAGATTGAGCTGTCACACTAAGTTTGTTTATTTTGTAGGAATTGTCTATAAATACAACTTTAGAAGTGTAACAAATGGTACTGAATTAAAAAGAGAAATACACTCTTGATTTCTAACAAGATTGCATGCTATACAACTAAGGCTTTTCAGCCTATTTATAGAATATAAGTGAGTTACAGGGCAGAATTATCATCCCTATTTTGTAGGACACCACATTTCTCCGTGTACTTAGTGGCTTTTGTTCCCGCAACTGTTGAACAATTTCTTATCCATGTTCCTATGATCTTAGTGATTTGTAGAGCAATCTCAGTCATGCCCCATGTCCAGCAACCTGTCCCTCGTAATCTAGAACCATAATTGTCACCACTAACCTATAATTTGCATGTCTAATTGTCAGCACCTAATTATCAATTTTGAATGTGTTTGTTTCAAACTTGTAACGTTTATTATATAAGTCTCACGTCCATGCCTAGTCACAATTTTGAATGTATTGTCTTCGTTATTGAATTCAGTGGATACTCTTTTTACTACTGAATTTTACTACATACTGACTAAACATAACATTTGTCATCAGCACAAATGGCTTATTCAACACCTTTACAGTTTTTTTTTTTTTTTGTCTTTCACCATAAACGGTTCATTAAATAAGATACAATAAAAGTCATCGGTTCTGCAGGGAGAGCAATGTTCAACGTAATTGTGTCCACGGTATCTAGAAGAAACTGACATGAAATTGACGGACATTAAGAGAAAGCTGAAGGGAATCAGCGTTAATATTCATCCGTTTACCCTGTCTGAGACTTTCTGTTAGGTTTAAAAATACAGCCCCTCCTTTGAAATCGACATCAAGACTTCCTAGTCTGGCTCTTGATATATAATTTATCTGTATACGCTCAATGTCCTTAAGAACTTAATCAATTTCCTTTTCTTATCTTATCTGAGCATCGATTCAAGTTGCATATCAAATGGACCTAGTACTTGTTATTTATAAATGTATTAAAATGATTTTTTATTTATTTTTATAAAATTGTTTTTGAATTCAGCACACAAAAATATTTGTGACAGGACTGATGTCCATGATTTTACTTGAGAAATATCAAAGAGATCGACTTCGAAGTAGGGTTTACGAAAGGAAGGTCTAACGGCAAGATCCTAGCACTTCTAATGGCATCTTCCTGCCACAGTAATATCAATCTCAGATTATTTATTGAAGTTTATTGACAACTATAAACCTCTCTCGAAACTCTTCTCTCATATCTCCCAACTACAAAAACCACACATTTTTCAACAACTTGCCTCTCAACTTGCGCCTGCTAATATTGACTACTCTTCCTCCAGACCTCTCACCACTCGCATCCGTTCATTTTGGATGGTGTATTATTGCTTTTACAAGTTGTTAAAACACTCTCTCTCGGCATCTAGAATGATTAGCCAACCAGTCGCTTACGCTATGCTCAAAAACTAAATTCATCAAGCCCTTTTACTCTTATCTACGAGCAAAGGATTTTGAATACAGGTTTCAATAAATATATAGTTTGTGTTAGAAAATAATATAAATTATTTTTTTTTTCATCATTTAAAATTTAAATTTTTAGGTGAGATGACTCTTTAACATGATATTAGAGTTTTATTGATCCAACAGTTATGAGTTTGAATTTCACCATATTCATTTTATTTGATAAATATCAAACAAAAAGTAATGTGAACCTGTGTGCAAGTTTCAAGCTTTTTTGTTTTTCATTATAAGGAGGCTGTTAGAGAATAATGTAAATTATATTTTGGAATCTCATTTAAAATCTTAAATTTTTAGGTGAAATTGTTTATGTAAAGATAAGGACTTGGAACCTTCATATCTTCTTTTTCTGCTTTAAATTTATGGAAGAGATATGAATCTAAACCTGAATGTTTTGCATATATGTCCACTTGGTGATCTTGATGTTTCTAGAAGAACTTGGTTAACATCTAGTCTTGTCTTTTATTGCCCAGTCTTGTCTTTTATTGGCCTGTGATTCTTTCTTCTTCTTTTAGCTCTCTATGAACATAACTTTAAGGACTGATTTGATGGATTTAGAGATTTACTTTCATTATTCCACCGTCATCTATATATATGCACAAAGGAAACTTGTATTGAGTTTCTGTTACTAAATTTTAATATTTATTCTTTAAATTAGTTAGTTATGTTTTTATATTTTTTTGTGTTAATGATAAAAATAATTTTTTTAAAATATAAATATTTTATTTTAATTTATATTCGAGTAAGAAGTACAATGAAAATGAAATCTATTATTGCAATTTTCCCTCTTTGTTCCAGAGAGCAATTTCTGCCTGTAGTGAAACATTGTGATGTCAGAAGATACTCTTTATTACAAACTTCTCTGTTTATTACAATACTAGCCAATGTCCCCGCACCTCGTAGCGAACGACATCATATTTTTTTCAGTACAAAAAATATTAATTATGTGATAATTTTTTATTATAATATAAATTTAGTCAAAATAATAAATTTGTGAAAAATTCCTGTTAGGTGCAAGTTTTTTATAAAATATATGAATTTTAAATCGATATAAATTAATATTTAGTAGGTTTCAAAGAAATAACAAGCATAAAATTATCATCATCATTAAAAAAGAAAAAAGATTCGGGTATCTGAATTATTGAATTCACTACATTAAGATTAGGTCATTTTATAATTCAATTTAAATTCAACATTAAAACAAAACATAAATTGCGAAAACACCTACAACAATCAAATAACAAAAATTAGTTAATTTTCTATCTACAAAAAGAAGAAAATATAAATTAAAACTTCATCCCTATGTTACCATCATTATTATTACTATAATAGTTTAAATTATTATCAACATTACTGCCCAAACAATTATTCATTAAATTGCCTAGAAAAATAAAATAAAAAAGCAAAACATTTTTACAAAAAAAATAAAAAAAAATAATCACTAAAATTATCATTATTATGGTGCAAACAATAAAACCATAAAATCATTTGATCTGTAGAACAAATAAAAAAAAACACAACAAAAGAACTAAGGGAAAAAGGGAACAATATTAATTTTAAAATGATCACCAACATTAATTAAAATTTCAGGACTGGACCAAATAAAAATAAATCCCTAATAAAAAATAAAACGACATAAACTAAAAACAACAACTAAAAGTATAGATGCATAAATACAGATAAAAAATAAACACCGTCCAAGAATGACAGAAAAAACAAAAGAAATTAATAGCAAATAAAAAATTTGAAAAAGGACAAAAAAATAAAATATATTATTAATTCTAATCGAAGGAAAAAATTGAAACAAATAAAAACCTTGGGAACAAAACACATAAAGATATTTTTTAAAAAATGCAGTGGAATTTTGTCAAAAACAAAATAAAAGAATATAGATTTAAATGAAAAGTAGCATATATGACTAATTTCAATTGGAGGACACAATCAAAACAAATTTAAACAAACTAGATAATTAATTCCAATAGAAGGACATAATTGAAATAAGTAAAACCATGGGACCGAAATAAATACACATTTAAAAAAAATTGTGGTGTAATGTTTTTTTAAAATAAAAGAATAAGGACCGAAATGAAAGATATGATAAATTTTAATTGGAGGACCCAATTAGAAGCAATTGAAACCTACCTACCGAAATAATTGAAAGAACCAAAAGCAAACCAAAAACCAAAAGAATAAGGGCACAATTGCAATTGAAGGACACAATTGCAATAAATCTAAAACTATATAGTTTCCTAGAATAAGATGGACCAAGAGGGACAAATGATGACTATGAAGCATAATGGACAACTCTAATTTATGTAATCCAAGTCCAAGAAAGGTTTCATCCAATTTCTAAAGAGGGTTGATGGGTTCATTTAGCTTGGGCTTGTTTTCCTTATTATTACCTGGGGTCCAAGTCAACAAATGATTCTACTAAAGAAGCAAGTTCGGTCAAATGATTTTTAGTATTCAAAAGATGAACTTCCGAGTCTACAAAGTAAACTAATGAGTCAAATTTGTTGGATTATTTAAAGATTCTCTTATTCCAAGAAGGAAACCTAAAATTCAGTAACATTAAAAACAAAATCAAACTTCTATCATCTTATTTATAGGTGACCACAACTTAAAATTTTTATTTTAAATTTGTATTTTCTGTTTTAGGGTTAATGAAAATCAATTTGGCTTAGATATTTAGGAAATTGGATCTGATTGTAAGTGGGTTTTATACAAGTCTACATTCTTGGATATTCTAGGTTTATCTTAGATTAAAAACACATATGTAACATAAATTTTAGATTATGTTTTTGCTTAAAAATATTGAGATTACATGTTGCAACTTTGTGTGCTTGCGAGGGTAGAAAATCTCTCTTTCTTGGTTATCTAAAAGATTAAAAATGATTTGTTAAGATTCAACTAATTTCATAGCATCAATTTATATTTCTCGTTCCTGAACTATTATCTGTTGGGTAGGGGTTCAAATGTAATATAATTACTTGGTTTTTCAGGTGTGATTACCTGGTAGTATTTCTTAGTTCTACTCCTCAAACTAAATAAAATTTAGTGCAGTGGAAGACATTCCTGAAAATGAGCAACTGAGTGTGCTTACCATAACAATATTACCAAATTGTCGGAATGGAACCACTTCTATGAAGCATGGTACAGATTTATAAAGGTACTAAGACAAACATCAAAAGGACTTGGAAGGCACTATAGCTTCTAGAAATACCCGATCAAGAACTTCATGAGCACACAAAATATCAACACCGAAAGCAATTTATCTTGCCTCCAACGAAATCGAGCACTCATTAGCCGAATATGGTTTGCTCTGGCCGGAACTTGATGTATAAGCTGCTTCAATCAAATCCCTTTCAGTGAAAAAACCAGGTTGTTTAGGCCGAGGCAATGCATCTTCATTACCCAACATCAAAACCACATATGACATGGTCGGCCTATCCTCTGGTTTCTCTTGCACGCATAATAAACCCACGTGAATCGAACGGAGAGCTTGAAATAAATTGCATGTCTCAACTATTGATTCCGAAACCAATTCCAAGTGTCTGCCATCTGTAAACAGCTTCCAAGCCTGATACCATGAAACCATGTTGTTAGAAAGAGATCGGTATTTAAAAATACGAAATGATACAATTTTTTCACTTACGTGCCCCAGAAAGTTGAGGCTGTGATTGTTAAAATTCTAATGAGAATAACTTTGTTTTAGCTGTAGGATTCTAAAGAGATTAGCTCTTTTTTTTAGCTATAGAGTTCTAAATAGTTTTTAATGATTATCTCTAACAGGATTTATCATAAATCCTATCTTTATCCTGTAATCTCTCAAATTGTGAGAGTTTTATGGCTTTAGTTCATTATCATTGTAAGCTTATATAAAGGCAATTTGAATACAAAAAATGTGTGTGGTTTTGATCCAAGTTTCTGTTTTTAGTGTTCTTTAGGATTTCTGCGGATTTTATGTTAGTTCTTCAAATTCCAGATTTCCAGATTTCAATCTCCACAGTAAATGTTTAGAACACTTACTGTTTAGATCAAAGATTTCCAACAGAAACCATGTTGTTAGAAAGAGATCGGTATTTAAAAATACGAAATGATACAATTTTTTCACTTACGTGCCCCAGAAGGTTGAGGCTGTGATCAGGATGAGAGAATCCTCGATTCCTGTTCCCACTCAATATCTCCAGCACCAGCACTCCAAAGCTGAAGACGTCGGATTTTGGCGAGTAGAGTCCATCAATCGCATATTCCGGGGATATATAGCCACTGGAAGTGTCCATAAAATGTCAGGTCGATGCTGCTATCAATGGTAGCAAACAAAATAAGCATCTGGAAACACTTACTATGTTCCAGCCACTTTATTTGTATTGGCTTCAATTTCATTTCCTCCAAGACTTCTAGCCAGGCCAAAGTCTGAGATTTTTGGGTTCATTTCATCATCCAATAAAACATTGCTTGCTTTTAGATCTCTATGAATTACTCTTAGTCTTGAATCTTGGTGAAGATATAGGACTCCACGAGCAATCCCGTTGATGATGTTGTAGCGCTGAGACCAATCTAGATTCAAGCTGGTTGTTTCATCTGCCCAATTTTTTTGCCAAATTAAGCCCTTTCTGGTTCTCATCAGATACATGAAGTAAATGGAAGAACACGAATACAGGTAATGATAATGAACGTTCTGTAAATTTCTTGTCATAACTAGAATTCGATTATAGGGAAAACCTGTAATAATTGAATTTTGTAGTTTTAGGGAGATACTAACCGAAAATAAAGAAGTTCAAGCTTTTGTTAGGCAGGAACTCGTAGATCAACATATACTCATCGCCTTCAATGCAGCATCCTAGAAGCTTCACCAGATTCCGGTGCTGAAGTTTCACAATGTGTTTGACTTCATTTTTGAACTCGTCAAGTCCTTGTCTTGAATCTTTAGAGAGCCTCTTAACAGCTATTTCATGTCCATCTCTCAATGTTCCCTGTAAATAACCACTCAATGCCAAAAGCAATTAGATCATTGCCCAGTGAAAGAACACTTTGTAATGATCATTGTTTTAGTTACATTTTTTCAGAAGTTTGTTAGAGAATAATACAAATTATATTGTGGAGCTTCATGAAAGAATATAAACTTTTAGGTGAGATGATTTTTTAACATGGTATCAGAGTCTGGTTGACCCCGTGGTCACAAGTTTTAATCTTACACCCTCATTCTATTTGATAAAAATCAAGCACAAGGTAACACAAAGTAGTATGATCCTGTGCAAATTTTAAGTCCAAAGGGTTTTAACTTGAGTAAGTGTATTAGAAAAGAATATAAATCATATTCTAGAGTTGTACCGAACAACTTAAGTTTTTAAGTAAAATGATTCCTTAATATAGTTTGTATCATGAAATTGCATAAATGTTTATTGATAGTACCTTATAAACTGGTCCGAAACCCCCTTGTCCAAGCTTGTTGTCAGCTGAAAAGTTATTGGTAGCAAGAGTCAAGGTATCCAAACAGAACAGTGGTAAATCGAGATCTTCTTTCACTGGATTGTTATTTGAACCTCTCTTAACAACTCCTGTCACTTTTCCTGCAAGCAGAACTGCTATGATTAAATTGGAAACAGTGAATCTCTATTTTCTTGTAACACAAATTTCTGAGACATCAAATGTAATGGGATCTTTAACAATTCGTGGCTGTACCTTACATTACGAAAGTCAAATTGGAAATTAAATATTCTAAACAGCCTTCTGACGTGCTGAAAAATTCATGATCTGAAGGACTTACCCTTTTTCTGCTTCTTCTTTTTCCAAATATACCAGAACAAGGCTAAAAGGAATAGAATCCCTGTAGACAACGCAATGCTTACTATGATCCTCTTCTTCACATTGGATTTAGAATTAATCTTCATACCGCCACCACTATCTATACCAAGGTAGAGAAAACTGAAGTTAAAAGACAAAATAGGAAATGCCATTATTACGGGCAGAAAACTTTCACCAGCTTTTGGTGACGACGAAAATGAATTTCAAATTCTCATTCTCTTGCATCTTATCTCCTATATTTGTTAAATAACATACCTAGTTCTGAAGCTGCCATCCTTACATAAATGTCTGGCTTATTGTCAACGAAAATTCTGGTATCAATCAGGTCACCAAACCAGAGCAAGCACCCGCTTCCGCCATTCCTGATGTCCAAATTTGAAAATGCAGTACAACTGCAGTTCTTCAAGCATGTGTTCCTGCATTCATCTAGGTTCATACTCTTGCTAAACCATGATCTTTTAGTCTCAGGCAACTTCACACCTGAGATCCTTTGAAACCCATCTCCAGAACAATTTAGTGGAGTCCTTCTAAGGCAACCGCCTGACCAGTCCATCGTCTCCCATTCTCTTAGAACATTCGGTACAAATCCATTCAAACAATTGCACACTGGTGAGCTGTCAATACTACAGATACCATTTGCACCACATAGTGCATAACTTTCACAATTATCGGTATTTACTGTGAGATAAAGCAGCCAGCTTTGTGTCCGAGTAATCCAGGCAAATCGCTGGATATCGCCATTTTGAGCTACCACGAGCCTTGTAAGCATTGAGCTATTAAGAACATGATATCGGTAGAATATCTCCTTCTCATTAAAAACAAATTCAAATGTGTACATGGGGTTTGTTTTCAACTGAGGCGAACTACTGAATCGCATGCCGTTCCACGGTCCTGACCGATGCCTCACAATTGAATTCTCAACCACAAGAAACTCCGGATATCCAGAAGGAGCGAGGATTTCTGAGACGTTACCTCTTGAAGGATCATCCGCTGACTTCCATGATGTGATGTACCTTTCCATGCCCGTTATTCTATTCCTCCCCAGCTTCATTTCTGGCAACAATGTATCACTGGGATGGTCAAAACTCTGCCATAAGGGATTTTCTAGGTTATTATCACCCTTCTCTTTCACAACAAGGTTTCCTGAATCCAAAAGCTGTGCAACTGCATTCCTTGCTGGTGTTGACGTGTTTGAATACCAAATTACACCCCCACTACGATTGAGAAGGACAAGAATTCCGTTGTCTGTAAGCTGTAAAACACCCGATGAATCATTTAGTGGAGCCTCTGCGTTGGCAACCCAAACAGCAGTGACGACAGATATTTTACCATACCATATCCCCAAGAACCGCTTTTTGGATTTTCCTGGGCTGAAAAACCCTAATACAAAGTTTCCACCAGATGAAGTTATGGTATCGCCATCTGTAATGGAATTAGTTGTGTTTATTGTGTCAACAGCTGTGGCTGTTTGTGTGATCAGCAAGAAAGAGGAGCAAAAGAGAAGTATGGAAATGTAATACATTTGTACTCTCATGATTTTCTGCAGCTCACTTTCTAATCTTAATGTGGCTGGCCTGGTTGCAAGAAGCTGAATATTTAACACCACAATTGGTTAGTCTGGAGAGCAATGGATGAGGTAAACGCTACTTGGATTTATCTGTTGACGACAATGACATGGAAATTTGATGCTGAAGAGAGAATTGTACGCGTTGGTGTCGTTGTTTGCTGTTCTACAGAGGATTTTTGGACTTTAAGCACTAAAAAGTCTACCAAGTTGCATCTTATCTGTCTGATTAAACCATTTATTTTTTACATTAAATTATAACCATACAATTGTAAGAATTTCTTTCATTGCTTGACTCCCTGTTCCAGCACTGATATTATGCCATTCTCTATGACTAAAAACAGGAGCAAAACAATCATAAACTGTTAGAAACAATGTTTAGTGCTGCTGAGGTGGAATTTCTTTTCTTTTATTTAATATTTCAATTAGTTGTCATGGCTGCTATTTCACAGCTTCAGTTATTTCCATTACTTCAGTTTATTTCTATTATGTCATTTTATTTTCATTATGTCCATTATGTCAGATCATGGATTGAACTTACAACCATGATCTTAGTTGTTGGTTTTGTGATCAGCTCTATAAATTGAGCTGCAGTCATGAATATTATTTATGCAATTCATTCACCAATCACTTCTTACTACAAACAATTATCCTCTGTTATTTTCTTTATTCAAAATCACAAAACACAACAACATAAACAACTACTAAGATGGAATTTTTACAATGGTTGTCCAAGCTTGTTGTTTGAAATGATTGTTCCCTCAAGGATAGGCAGGACATTTACATTGTTCATTCCCATGATATTTCAGAAAACTACAACCAATCGCATTCTACTCATATTTCTGAACTTACTTTCTTGGGCCTGTTTTCTTCGAAATTTCGAGAGTAAGAAATTTTAGCTGGAATATTTGTCAGCTAGGGAAGGTGTACTTTTCTCTTTTATCTTTATTTTTTAAGACTTTTTGCAGTCTGTAATAGAAGAAAAAAAAAGGAAACATTGTCATTTGTCACATGGTCAGATTTTTCCGCACAAATCAGCCTTTACACGGCAGTCTAGTTCCCTGCTAGACTTAGTCTTTCGTAACCATTTCACTCATGTTTATCTACAACTAAGTATTTTCCACTCCCAAGAGATTTTTAAAACTCTAACAAGTTATAAGCAAGAGAAACACATAAGTAAGAAAAAATAAGTGCATAGCATATACGGGAAAACTCTCAATGTATATTAATGTCGTAAATAAAAAAAAATTACCATATACAGATGTACTCTGCACAAAAATTGCATGCTGCATAGCTAAGGTTTTCTAGTCTATTTATAGACAAACATAAGTGAGTTAGAAGACAAAATCATCATCCCTATTTTCTCGGACACAACATTTCTCCATGCACTTAGTGACTTTTGTTCCAACAATTGAACAATTTCTCCCCCATGTTCATATGATCTTAGTGGCTCGTAGAGCGATCTCAGTCATGCCCCATGTCCAACAACTTGTCCCTCATAATCTAGAACCATAATTGTCACCACTAACCCATAACTTGCATGTCTAATTGTCTGCCCCAACTATCAATTTTGAATGTGTTTGTTTCGACCTTGGAATGTTTATTATCTAAGTCTCACGTCCATGCCTAGTTATAACTCATGACTTGCATAAATGAATGTGTGCTGCTACATTCATTGGTATTGTTTTTGCTATTGAATTCAACTGACACTGGTTTCACTGCTTGAATTTTTCTACATAACATAACATTTGTCATCAGCATATATGACTTATTCAATGTTAGATTTTAATAAGATTAGCTTTGAAGATAAGAAGTTTAGTTGTAGTCTTTTAATTTAGTTGAAATTACTATTCATAATAGGTTTTATCAACAAACCTACAAACTTATTATTTATCCAATAACCTCTCCTAGTCTATTTAGACTTCTAATTTATTTCAATTTCTAATTCCTGTAAGCCTATAAATAGACAAGTTTCAATTGAATAAATTGAGTGAGATTCATTCCAATATTTGTGATTTTTGAGTTCTTCAAGATTTCTTGTTTTTCCATATTTTTAATCTCAACAGTAATTGTTCTAAACAATTATTGTTCAAATCAAAAGTCCAACAGTGGTATTAGAGCGGTTTTTCTTACGGGATTGTGGGACTTTGTTGAGTGATAAACACAAGAGAGTTTGAGAGTTAAACACAAAGTGATTGATTGCAAACAAAAGAGGTTTATTTTTATCAAAACATGTCTACCTCAAGCAACACTATTGCTGCCATTCCAGTATTTACTGGAGAGCACTATCACATATGGGTTGTGAAGATGAGATTCTATCTAAGATCTCTAGGGTTGTGGAATGTAGTCACAATCGATGTTGATCCATCACCATTATTAGCAAATTCAACGCTTGCTCAAATAAGAGCACATGAAGAAGAAAAACTGAAGAAGGACAAAGTCATTACCTGCCTACACTCGGGACTTGCAGATCATATCTTCACCAAAATTATGGGCTTGGAAACACCAAAGCTTCTATGGGACAAGCTTCAAGGAGAATTTGAAGGGAGTAACAGAGTCAAAACAATTTGAATCCTTGCATTGAAAAGGGAGTTTGAACTGATGAAGATGAAGGATGTTGAATCTATCAAGGATTATTCAGGCAGGTTAATAGATGTTGTGAATCAAATGAATCTACTTGGAAAGGTGATTGAAGATCAAAAGGTGGTAGAGAAAATGAGGGTTTCTTTGCCATGGAAATTTGGAGCCAAAATTTCTGCAATTGAAGAGTCTTGTGACTTAAACATTCTCTCAATTGCAGAATTGACAGGCAAATTACTTGTTCAAGAACAAAGGGTGCAAATGAGAGATGAAGAGGTCATAGAAGGGGCCTTCCAAGCTAGCACTATGGGAACAAATCATGGAGATATGCAGAGGAAGAAGGAATTCAATTCCATAAATGGAAAACTAAAAATACTTCAGGTAAACAAGTTTACTCACTGTGCCCTCATTGCAGAAGAACAAACCATGTTGAGAAGGATTGTTGGTACAAAAATAAACCTTCCTTTAATTGTTCCTCCTACAACAATCTTGCCCACAGTGAGAAGTTTTGCAGTGCAAAGAAAAGGCAACCTCAACAACTTATTGAACAACAAACAAAGGTTTCAGAAGAAGAGAAATAGGAGGACGAACGAACACGTTTTTATGGCATCACAAGATGATAGGATGCATGGGGTGGATGTCTGGCTGATTGATAGCGACTGCACCAACCACATGACCAAGCATTTTGCAATTTTATCTTCCATTGATGACTCTGTTCAACCAAGAATCAAATTGGAAAATGGTGATGTTGTGCATGTCAAAGGGAAAGGGACAATTGTTGTCAACACTAAAAGAGGTACTAAGTTCGTTCACAATGTTCTTTACATTCCAGAACTAGACCAAAATCTGCTAAGTGTTGCACAAATGTTAAGGAATGGTTATGAAGTTTCCTTCAAGAATAATTGTTGTTTTATTGTTGATATTCATGGATCAAAAGTAGCAAGAATTGAAATGAATGGTAATAGCTTTTATTTAAAGCTTGATGTAATTGAAGGGTATGTTTGTAGTGCCATAGTTGATGATAGTCTCACATGGCATAAACGTTATGGCAACTACAACCTAAAATCATTAAAATACTCGCATAATACTAGTATGGTGGATGACGAGCCCATGGATGAAGTTTCTTGCATTTCTAGTTCTTTGAATGCGAAACTGGGTTTTTTCACTAGGCAACCAAGTAAGGGTAAAGAAGGGTTTGATGAATCTCGGATGAATTGTGCTCACTCAGAAAATTGCTTGCATGAAGCAAGAGAGGAAGCTCAAACTCATCTTTGTACAACTGACCTTGAAATATGGTACAAGAAGATAGGAGGAGCAAAATTAGAAGGATATATTGACACTGATTTGGGCCAAGAACAAAACTCACAAACTGATATTCATTGCGACAACAAGTTTGCCAATTCTATTGTTGAAAATTCAGTTCAACATGAAAGAACCAAGTACATAAATGTTAAGTCTCATGCTATAGGGGAGGATGAGAAGAATTTGTTGATCAAGCTTCATTATTGTCCAACTGAAATGCAGCTTGCTAACATAATAACAAAAGCTCTCCCTCTAGCAAGATTGGAGTTTTTGAAGATAAAGTTGGGAATGTCCAATGCAAATCTCAACGAGAAGTTTTAGATTTTAATGAGATTAGTTTTAAAGATAAGAAGATTTAGTTGTAGTCTTTTAATTTAGTTGAAATTACTATTCATAATAGGTTTTATCAAGAAACCTATTATTTATCCAATAACCTCTCCTAGTCTATTGAGAGTTCTAGTTTATTTCAATTTCTAGTTCTTGTAAGCCTATATATAGGCAAGTTTCGATTGAATAAATTGAGTGAGATTCATTCAAATATTTGTGATTTTTGAGTTCTTCAAGATTTCTTGTTTTTCCATATTTTTAATCTTAATAGTAATTGTTCTAAATAGTTATTGTTAAAATCAAAAGTCCAACATTCAACACTGTTACAATATTTTTTCTTTTCTTTGTCTTTCACCATACATGGTTCATTATATCAGATACAGTAAAAGTCATCGATTATGCAGGGGGAGCAATGTTCAACGTAATTGTGTCCACTGTATCTAGAAGAAACTGACATCATATGGACAGACATTAAGAGAAAGCTGAAGGAAACAACGTTAATATTCATTCGCCTTTGAAATCGACATCAAGACTTGCTAGTCTGGTTCTTGATATATACTTTATCTGTATACGATCAATGTCCTTAAAAACTTAATAAATTTCCTTTCTTATCTTAGCATCGATTCAAGTTGCATATCAAATGGACTTAGTGTCTATTTGGGAGTTTAATTGAGGTTGTTTTTTAAAGTGCTTTTCGATTATAAATAAATAAAAATGATCTTTTTTTTAATTTTTTTAAAAATCATTTTTGACATAATATTTTTAAAACACCAAAATTTTTAAATTTAAAGCAAAAAAAAATAATTGAAAAACACTTCTCAAACGCACTTCCAAACACCCCCACAGTTGAATATTGTGACAGGACTAATGTCCATGCCTTTTCCTTGAGAGATATCAAAGATATCGACTTCGAAGTAGGGTTTACGAAAGGAAGTTTTTCCTTGAGAAATATCAAAGAGATCGACTTCGAAGTAGGGTTTACGAAAGGAAGTTGAATATTGTGATAGGACTAGTTGTTAGGTATATTGCCATTTGTGGCAATATCCTACCATTGTTGAAAATGGTAGAGTTACCAACCCACCATTTTGTTGAAAATGGTAAATTGCCTAAGTTTGGTGGCCAACCTTTGACTATGAAGAAAATTTGGTGGCCAACCATTTAAGATTGTCTCCTCACTCTTGCTATAAATAGAGGAGCTTCTTAGAGCTAAAAATGAGAGAGAGAGCAACACAAGTGAATGTGTTGTGTAGAGAGTGGGAGAAACACAAGTGAATGTGTTGTGTAGAGAGAGCTAGAGAGAGTTGATGAGTTGAGTAGAGTGGATGCAATCCTCCTCCTCTATATGTATTTATTGTAACTCTTTCTCTATCTCTAATACAATGACTCTCTCCGTGGATGTAGGCAGTTTTGCCGAACCACGTTAAATATTGTGTTAGTGTGCTTAAACCTCCTATGAGCAAGTATCAGTACACCCCCGGTCCGCGCATGGGAAAGCCGAATTCCCAACAAGCTGTATCGAGTCGATGGTTTAAAGGGGTGTTTGATTTTGCTCAATGAAAATTGTCAAAATTGTGTTTTGACCATACCACTGTGTAGAGGAGGCCGAGACGAAGCCACTGGTGAAAACGGCGTCAAAATCTGATGTCGGACATGGCCGCACTGTCCATCACTCTCCAGCAGGGCATCTGCCCACGCGCCCCATGCGTCTTCTTCGCCCGGATTGGCTGACCCGATCCAAATACCAGTTGACCCCAACAACTGGTATCAAAGTCGTTGGTGTAGGTGTTTGATTTTTTGCAGAAAAAATCAAAGTGATCAAAAATGAGTTTTGAGCATCTGATCTTGTAGAGGAGGTCACCACGATTCCAACGGTGTATAGTACACTTAATTTGGAGCTCAAACGAAGGAGTTATTTCCGGTCAAAGTTTTGACTGGAAAAGTCAACGCCACGTCACCGGCCAGTCAACGCCACGTCATCAGTTAAGTCAACAGTGCCATGTCACTGGTGGGATAAGATTCTGTGCAGCAGAGTCTACGTGCAACCGGATCTGAGATTAAATCTGGGCCGTTCATCAGGCCAGACTTGTTTTGATCAAATCTTAGCCGTCTGAAGTGCGATTTGGACGATTTCAGACTTGTTTCCAGCTAATTTGATCGTTCCGGATGCAATGGTACGGTCCGATCGTTGAGATTTGAGACCAAAAATGACAGTGGTGAATTAACAAAAGAGATTGCCCGATTAGGAGGCATCTGAAGGTCATCATGGTGGTCGTTGAAGAGAAGAAGAAGAAGGTGCACATGTTTACCCAATTACATGTGTTGAACTGCTGAGTGGGGAGAAATTTAACTGCCTTGAAGGAAGGTAAAATTGGGACACTCTGGACACCCGATCATGTGGATAATTTGAGGTGAAGAGTGGAAATTGACGAAGACCAATCTTGACGAATCTAAGCACTGGTAGTCTCGCCAGATATTGAGAAATCATGTATTGAACCAGTATATTCTAGATCACTTGTAAAGAAGACCGGGACAAAGCTAGCAAATGGTTGTATATACGGAAAGACAGTACGATGGATAGATATGGCCTAAGAAGTTCTGTCTAGGAGATTGGGTTTTAAGCGGGACCAGTGTGACCCCTCCAATCTTTCCTGGGAACTTGCTTAGTGGAAGGATTATCCATACGGTACTATTTTCGTATATATAGCAGTTTGTAATGAAACAGTTGAAGACTAGCAGGATGGCGGCACAACGGAACAGTTGGGTTCTGTATGATCAAGGATCTGATGAAGTGGTGATTTCTCCAAAGAAGTTAGATTCGGTGACTGTGATTTCTCGAGGGGAAAATTGATGAAGACCCTGATAATGGAAGAGAAATACAGCAGGGGATAAAGATTGGCACCCTATTTTGACTTGGACAGGTGTTATGATAGGATGAGCTGCTGTCAAACATAAGCAAGGAATAGGGAGAAATCTAGAGAATAGAAATTGCACGAGGGCACACGGAGATTGTGCAGAGTACCGTAGGATCCAACGAGATACTCGTAATGAGACAGAGAGTGCAAGGAGAAGAAGTGTTCTCAGATGAAGCTCGAGAGCGAGATCGTCAAAGTTTGTACAACAGGAAGTCTCTTATGCTCTTAATGAAGACAACAGACGAAGACCTTTCCAATGCATGCAAGGATAGAAAGAGAGTTGTTGTAGAGGCACCTAATTGAGGGGGTGCAAATGTCTATGATAAAAGGCAACCGTCTATGATGAAAGACGAAGACACCAAAGAGAGTTGGTGTAGGTGGAGCTGTCGAGCAGAAAGGCACAAAAGCTCTAAACATAGAAATTGAGGTGGAGGATTGCGAGAAGTATACCGCAACTTTCTCTTTCTATGTAGTCAGTGGCAGTAATCTCTCCCATAAGTGCACATGGTGGTAGAGATTTTTGGATCCACTTTGAAGCATCTCAGTTGAAGGAGGATGCGGTCACCTATGAAAGGTGAAGAGACCTTAGATGGAAGGTGTGTGAGGGCCATGATAGGAGCCCGGATCAGACCGCCCCATGACGACGGGCGAAGACACCTTAGAGAAGGTGTGAGGGCCGTGATAGAAGCCCCAGTTCAGACACCTAAGGAGAAAGGTGTGTGGGCCATGATATGAGCCCAGTTCAGAACAACCCCAGAGCCAATGTGATGGCTAGATATGAGTGGAGAAGTGTATAGCCAATGAAGTGGCTATGATGAGTATGAAGACAAATGCAGGATTGACTTTCATGGATATTGCCCCCATGCTAAAGATCAATGAGCTAGAAAACATTTGCCTTGGACAATAAGTGGATGACTTGTGGAGCATTAAGACGCGGCTGCTATGAAGGAGCAGAGGGCATGCGCAGGTTCCGGGAACGAGTTGACTCTTGTCAAGGTAGTGAGCTCGGTAATGGCATTGTAATACTCAGAGTATGAAGATAAATATGGATCAACCTTTAATGGGCTGCCCCCATGGTTAAAGGTGGAGAGCTACCTGGACTCTTACGACTAAGAGCGAGAGACTCATGGAGAAGTAAGGCGTGGTTCCTAGGGTGGAACAGAGGGCAGGCGCAACTCCTAGATGAGTAGACTCTTGGAAGAGTGGTGAGCTTGTGATCATATTGAAATACTCAATGACTGTCACACTTGGAAATATTCGTTTGAGGGGGTGTTGTAAGCCTTGGTGTAAGGCTTGAAAAATCATTCCGGACCGAGCATGGTTGATACGCTCGAAGGGGAATGTTGTGTTGAAGACGCTCTCAGAATGGTAAGCTTGGAAGAGTTGCAGAATGCAAGCTTGTGCTGAACAAGCAAGATGACAATTGCCCACACAAATGGCAAAGGGGGTGATTGTTAGGTGTATTGCCATTTGTGGCAATATCCTACCATTGTTGAAAATGGTAGAGTTACCAACCCACCATTTTGTTGAAAATGGTAAATTGCCTAAGTTTGGTGGCCAACCTTTGACTATGAAGAAAATTTGGTGGCCAACCATTTAAGATTGTCTCCTCACTCTTGCTATAAATAGAGGAGCTTCTTAGAGCTAAAAATGAGAGAGAGAGCAACACAAGTGAATGTGTTGTGTAGAGAGTGGGAGAAACACAAGTGAATGTGTTGTGTAGAGAGAGCTAGAGAGAGTTGATGAGTTGAGTAGAGTGGATGCAATCCTCCTCCTCTATATGTATTTATTGTAACTCTTTCTCTATCTCTAATACAATGACTCTCTCCCGTGGATGTAGGCAGTTTTGCCGAACCACGTTAAATATTGTGTTAGTGTGCTTAAACCTCCTATGAGCAAGTATCAGTACACCCCCGGTCCGCGCATGGGAAAGCCGAATTCCCAACACTAATGTCCATGCCTTTTCCTTGAGAAAAATCAGAGAGATCGACTTCGAATCAGGGTTTGCGAAAGGAAGGTCTAAAGGAAAGATCCTAGCACTTTTAATGGCACCTTCCTGCCATTGGAATATCAATCTCAAATTATTTATTAAAGTTTATTGACAACTATATTTTTATACATATAACATAATTAAAAATATGAAATACATCGTGTGTGTGTACACAACTATACATAAAAATAGGAAATACGTAATTAAACATGTGATTTGACTAATATGCTCTTATTTTATAGACTTAATTCCTCAATATTCAAAGACTTCAATAAAATTATAAAATAAACTAACATAGATCAGGAAAACACTGTGGACTATGAGTAAAAACACTGTCGATTGTAATAGTATATTTTTGGGTTGGTTCGGTTGGTTTACTGGTTCATTGATTTTTTTATCGTTATTTGCACAATAAATTAACGTTTTTAGCCCTCGAAAAATACAAAAAAAAAACACTTAACACTGAGAGGCTTCACGAGAATTACACTTTTTAAAAATAGCTAAATATTAATTTGCTCCCATATAAGACAAAACACAATTCTATCCGAGAAGGCTACCATGAGGATTTTCAAATTTTTTTAAAATGGCTAAATACTAATGTACCCCCAATAAGACAAAGTTGAAGAATTGAAGGTAGGGATGTTCTGGTAATTGACAACCATTTTTTATTATTATCTTCTGAAATCAACGTGTGCGTAACCCACATGAGGCATGCAAGGTTCAGCCTCATGCCCGCTTCAAGCGACGTGTGTGGCTTCCTCCATCACCCAGAAATACTCTTCTAGGGTCTCTTCCGGTGCGCCTCCATGTGGTCTTCCTCATGATTCGAGGCATTTTGGACAATGGTGTTCAGAGTAGTTACGGTGGCGGGGTGAACTTTGTTTTTTTGTTTTCTCTCTCCTGCATGCAAAAGTGCAGAAGAGGCTTTATTCACTTTGGTCTGTGCACTTTTAATTTTCGGTGTGGTCCTGATATCTTTTAAATTGGTTTTGATTTATTTCTATTGGGTTCTTCGATTGAAATTAATTATATATTTAAATTTCAATTTGGTCCTCCATCTTTTAATTTTTGGATTGCGTTTAAATACCTTAATATATTAGGTACAACAGTTTTGAGTTTTTCTATTTTATCCTTTGATTGAAATTGATAATATATTTCATTTTTATTTTGGTCCTTATACTTTTAATATTTTATTTTAATCCCTATATTTTTTTATATTTCTAGAATAGTCTCTATTTTTGTCCATGTATATATAAGTGCACCCTTAGCTTTGGTTTTTAATTTTTCTTATTTTTTCTTATTTGTTGAGGTGTTATTTTAACAAAACTATTAGCTCTTAAATTTTATTTTATGTCTATAATTATTTGAAAATTGATATTTCTGTTTTTTCCTCCCTTTGCTCTTGAATTGTTTTCACCTAATAATTTTAATTTTCATTTTAAGTCTTTCATTTATTTTTATCTATTTCATAATAATAATAATAATAATAATAATAATAATAATAATAATAATAATAATAATTTAATTGTTTTTCTTGCTTACTCTTTTGTTAATGTATTTTTTTCCTCTGTATAATTTAATTTATTTTTTATTGTTTTGACAATAATGCCAATGATTTTTTTTTCTTTTCTTAAAGTTTCTAGGATATTTTTATTTTTTCATTAATTACATGTTCTAATATTTATTTAATATTATCTCATAGGAATGTATATAGGGAGAAGAAAACATGACCTACGATTTTTTGAACCAAAAAAATTAATATCATTGTTCTTAAATACATTTAATATAACGATATAATGAATAAATCGGATAACATAGAAAACATTTGTCTATGAATTTTAATTTTGTACTTAACATAATAATAATAATAATAATAATAATAATAATAATAATAATAATTAGTATTATTATTATTATTATTATTATAATTTAATTGTTTTTCTTGCTTACTCTTCCGTTAATATTTTTTCCCTCCGGATAATTTAATTTTTGTTTTGTTTTGATAGTAATAGCAATACTAATTTTTTTTTTATTTTATCATTAATTACATGTTCTAATATTTATTGAATATTATCACTTAGGAATATATATAGGAAGAAGAAAACATGACCTAGCATTTTTTGAATTAAAAAATTAATATCAATATTCTTAAAAGCATTTTATATAATAATATAATGAATTAATCGAATAACATAAAACTTTTTTATTGAATGTTATCACCTATAGATATATAACGAGAGGAAAAAAATGACCTAGAATTTTTTTCTTAAAAAAACTTAATATCGATATTCTTAAATACATTTAATGTAATAATATAATTCATAAATCTTATAAAAAATATTTGTATATTTGTATATTTATGTCAAATTAAAATATGTAAAACTAATTATATATTTGAATATTTATTGAATATTATCGCCTAAAAATATATTAAGAGAGAGGAAAAATGACCTAAGATTTTTTGAATGACAGAAATTCATATCATGTTTTCTTAAATATATTTAATATAATCATGTTTTCCAAGTAATATTGGCTTCAAAATTTAATTTTGTTCTCTTTTATTTAAGTAGGTTTATGAATTTATCTCTCAATTCATTGGCATGTGCTTAGTAGCAGTTTGCAACTCCACTTCTGTTGTTCCCGCCCGCCTATCCTATTTGATTCAATCAGTCGTCTGAAAGTGCTTGCGGAGAATTTTCCAATGTTTTCATTTTTGATATTTTAGATCTAATATTACTTGGAAAAAAAACATCTCAAAAAAAATATTGACAAATTTACCTTCATTATCTAAAAGTCAAATTTGAAAAATATACAAATCACTTCTTGTTTCCATTAGACTGTTCTTTTTAGACGGAAACAAATAATTATAGCACACAACAGAATTAAGTTTATGTTTTAAAAAAAATTAAAATATTTTTATATCTAATATGTATGATATTTATTGAATATTATCGTCTAAAAATATATTGTGAGAGAGGAAAAATGACTTTAGATTTTTTGAACAACAAAAATTCATATTAGTATTCTTAAATATAATTATACTAACTAAATATTAAAATAATAAAATATAATGCATAAAAAAAATTAATTTTCTACATAGATAAAAAAAATCGTCGCATCGCGCGGGTTAACCGCTCGTAGAAACTAAAATAGGTAGTAGCTTTAATTAATGTTACTCTAGACTCATAGTTATCCTGATTTGGAACTTTAAATGATGATTTTTTTTTCATAAACAACAAAACATAAATGGCCTTGAAAATGGGGGTAAAATAATTTTTTTTTTTGTTATATGCATAGTAAATTGTCACTTACAATTATATAAAAAACAAATTGAAACAAATTTGGTTCTTATTGTTTCATTTCTATATTTTTATTTTAAATAATCAATGGAGTTAAAATTTTATTTTAATTTAAACCTGTAATTTTTTAATTATTATATTTGGTCCTTATATTTTTTAATTAAGAATTTTTTTTATCGCTCTCTTAATTAAAAAAAATCAATTACATCACTCAATATTTTATATCTTTATCTTAATCAAATTATTATTTTCAGTTTCTTCCCTCAATATCTTAGCTCATTTTATTTTAAGTGAGTATAGGCCTTATTCTTTTTAGTGTTATTTATTTTGTTATAATATTTTTCTTGTTGATACTTTCCTTTTTAATATTTTTTTCTTAATTTTACCCTCAAATGTTTTTTTTATTGGTAGGTTAAGTTTCCTAAGCCATGTCAGTGCAACTTCTATACAGTTTAATTTTAGACTCAAGCTAAATGGAAAATCTGATATAAAATTTATAGAGTTAATTTACTAAATCAAATTTAATAACAATATCAAATATTTTTCTATAATTTATATATTTGTTTATAAGAAGTTGTAAATTAGTTTTTCCTTATATCGTTGCCCCTTATATTTTTGTTACAAGGTTGTTGACAGCCAAATCTAAGTTTGTCTTTTTTTAATTGTGTTTTTAGAGAATGTAATGACCTTGCAAGATTGATGATGATATTCTTATAATATTATATATGTTCATAATTTTGTTCAGAAAAATTATTTTATTGTGTATTTTTTTAGATTAAATTGCACAATTCTAAATAATTTTATTTTTAGATTTGAACTATTTTTTTGAATTAATATATATACACACACATAAACAGTACAACCCCGAAACAACATATCAAAATGTTTCGAAATCAAAATATTTTGTTCCAATTAAAAAAACAAAACATCAACCAAAGAATCGACAAAATTGCTCTTCACACTAGGTCGAAACAAATAATAGTAGTACAAAAATAAATTCCCATGCAGGGAAAAAAACTTCTGGTTGAGGCAATGTGCCGTCACCACACAACATTGGAACTACAGCTTCTAAGATACAAAGCCGAACCCAACAAGAAAAAACAAAAGATATCAACACAAAACGTGAACTACCTTGCCTGTAATAATGTAATCGAGCATTTGTTAGTTGAATAATTTCTGCTGTCGCTTGTTGAACTTGCTTCAACCGGATCCCTTTCGATAAAAAAGCCTGGATGTTTAGGCTCAGGCAACGCATTTTCATTACTCAACATCGAAACCACAGATGACATTTCTGGCCTATCATCTCGATTATCTTGAACGCAGAGTAGAGCCACGTGAATTGAACGTAGAACTTGAGATATATTGCATGCTTCAATCACTGATTGCGTAACCAGTTCCATAGTCCTCCCTTCTTGGAATAGTCTCCAGGCCTGGAAAAAAAGAAGAAGCATGTCACCATTTGCAGATTTGGTATCTAGAAGGAAGAAATGTTTGCATTGACAGTATATTCCCTAGACTCTAGATCCAAATCCAAAAGGAGATGTGTGTCCGACATCCTTACCCCTTCTCAGAATCTTTTTCTTTTTAATATTTGTTCATATATTTTATCAATGTACGGCTTGCTATCAGTAGACATGACCAAGCCTAGGAAAACCTGACACCGGTTTCAGAGTAAATAGAAATGATGAGTAAATTTAATATAGTTTTGAGACTTACATGTCCTAGAAGGTTGAGACTGTGTTCTGGATGACAGAACCCCCTGTTCTTATTTCCACTCACTATCTCTAGCACCAATACACCGAAGCTGAAGACATCCGATTTTACTGAGTAGAGCCCATCAATTGCATACTCTGGGGATATGTAGCCACTGCATGTATTCAGCTTTTGTTAAGGGCTGCTTTTGCAGAAAATAAAGGTAAACTCGTATTAATGATGGAGTCACTTACTATGTTCCAACCACTTTATTGGTATTGGCTTCAATTTCATTTCCTCCAAAACTTCTAGCCAGGCCAAAGTCTGAAATCTTTGGGTTCAATTCATAATCCAGTAGAATGTTGCTGGCTTTCAGATCTCTATGAATTACTCTTAGTCGTGAATCTTGATGAAGATAAAGAAGTCCGCGAGCTATTCCATTGATGATGCTGTAGCGTGTTGGCCAGTCTAGTAGCGTGTCCTCTGTTTCATCTGCACAATGTTTTTCTCAGGTCAGTACATTATCAGGTCTATATATGTGTATGAAAGGAAAACAAAACAGCTTGTGATGATTAAAACTTGACTAATTGTAAGTTATAATCTCAAATAAATATGGTGGAAGGTGTGAATGAAAGTGGAGGAAATACTCCCCACCAATCCTTTGTCACAAAGGCTATATAAAGGAAGCTCAACAAATGGTTGTTTCTGGTGCTGATGGCAGCCTCTTTTTCCTCAGAACTACCAAACTTAATTTTAGGTCTTGTCTCAAACCATTACTTTCAGAGACTTGTTTTTGGTACTAGTACGATGTCAGTGATCAAGTGGTATGATCAATAGAATGGATTTGTACAGGTTTTCAGAGATTCTTACTGAAAATGTAGAAGTCCAAACTTTTGTTTGGCAGGAACTCATAAACTAACATCTTTTCGTCTCCCTCAAGGCAGCATCCTAGAAGCTGCACTAGATTCCGGTGCTGAAATTTCACAATATACTCAACCTCAGTTTTGAACTCGCCGATTCCTTGACTCGAATATTTAGAGAGCCTCTTCACAGCAATTTCTCGCCCATCTGTTAATGTTCCCTGCAAAAATCACTCGCTATCATAAGTAAATCATACTTTGTCTGGTGAAAGATGGGAATCAGGATGGGATGTTGCATAATGCTAGCAAGTCGCAGCTGTTGGAATTCTTTCCAAACGGAATGCTTTATTCAGTCATGTGGTGACAGGAGTTCATATCATGAATTTGGAAGCCATCAAGATATTGCATGGTTGTTTACAGATTAGTACCTTGTAAACAGGTCCGAAACCCCCTTGTCCGAGTATATTTTCGGCAGAAAAATTATTTGTTGCGCAAGCTAAGGTATCCAAATCAAACAATGGTAGTTCTAGATCTTCCTTTTTTCGCTTTTTGTTTGACCATCTTTTCAAAGCTACAGGTACTCCTCAAATCAGAACAATGGTAGAAATAATCAGTAGATCTTCACTTTTTGTGCTAATCAAATTTGTTTAGGAACATATAACATTTTCAAAGCACCTGAATACTCAAAATAAAATTCTCAATAAGGTAATTTTTCATTTATGTAAATCTGTTAGAATTCTAATGAGATTAGCTTTGTTTCTAAAGACATTAGCTCTTTAAGCTCTCAAATGTGAGAGTTTATGCTTAGTTTATTATCATTGTTATATATCAAGGCAATTTGACTTCAATGAAAGCATATGATTTAATCAAGTTTGCAGTTTTAGTGTTCTTCAGATTCCTGAGATTTATTTGTTGTTCTTCAAATTCCAGATTTCCAGATTTTGATCTAAACAGTACATGTTTAGAACACTTACTGTTTAGATCAAAGATTTCTAACAAAATCGAGGGATGGGACGATAGAGGTGGTTAGATGTTAATGCAGTGCAGATATGTACCTTTTTTCTGATGCTTCCTTCTCCAAACATACAAGACCCAAACGAGTCCAAGGAGAAAAATTCCTGTAGACAAAGTGCTTATTATGATTATTTTCTTCCCATTGGAGTTAGCACTGATATCTGCACCGTCACCGTTATCTGCACCATAACAGAGAAACTGAAGTTAAGAAACTATAACAGGAAATGAAAAATGGCCATTTTATGTTTTTGGTTAGTGATTACTAACTAGACTGGGTGGAAACTTTTCTTCAGCTAATGGAATCCTTCCACTTCAGTTATCAACTGGTACATTCATGGATTAACACTGCTCTAGGCAGGACAAACCAGCCTATCATGTTAGAAAGTGACAACACTTTCGTAAATTATCATATTTCATGTAATTTGATGTTCTGTAAAACCACAATAGAATGACCTGAAAGAAGAGTAGGAGGCAGAAAATCTGCTTTTAATGCCGTTTGATTTCCACGTTACCTTTTGCTTGAGCAAATTTAGTATTAGAAAGGCAGTTAGCCTGGCCAATAAATGACTCATTACAAGTAATAAATTCTGAATTTTCTAGTCTGAGGATGAATTCATACCTAGTTCTGATGCAGCCATCCTTACATAAATATTTTGCTCGTTTTCAGAAATCCTTCTATTATCAATCAGGTCACCAAACCAGAGCAAGCATCCACTTCCTCCCTCCCTGATGTCCATATTTGAATATGCTGTACAGCTGCAGTTCTTCAAGCACCTGTTCTTGCATTCCTCGAGATTGAAACTCTTGTCAAACCATGACGCTTTTGTCTCGGGCATTTTCACTCCCGAGATCTTTCGGAACCCATCTCCAGAACAGTTAAGTGGAGTCCTTCTAACACAGCCACTTGACCATACTGTCACGGCCCAGTCTGTCGGAACTTTAGGTACGAATCCATTCAAGCATTCACACACTGGAGAGCTTTGAATATTACAAAAACCATTTGCACCACACAGTGAATAGCGATCACAGCTATCTATGTTTGCTGATTCGTAAAGCAGCCAACTCTGCGTTTGCTCAATCCATGCGAAGCTCGGGATATCGCCATTCTGATCTGTCATGAACCTCCAAAGCATTGACTTATCAACAAGATTTTCCCTGTAGAATGTCTCCTCACTGATAACAAATTCAAAATTGTATACGGGGTTTTGTTTCAAGTTAGGAATCCCACTGAACCGTAGGCCATCCCATGGCCCTGATCGGTACTTTATTGTTGAACCTTGCATCACAGCTAACTCAGGATATCCGTGAGGAATAAGTAGGCAAGAAAAGTTACCTCTGGAAGGATCATCTGGTGAATTCCAAGATGTCATGGACCACTCAATGCCTGTTTTTCTATTCATTCCTAACTTCATGCCTGGCAATATTGTATCAGTTGGGTGTTCAAAACTCTGCCACAAGGTATTTTCCAGGTTACCACCCTCCTCTTTCACAACAAGGTTTCCTGAATCCAGAAGTTGAGCAGCTGGATTAGAAGCAGATCTCGACGAGTTGGAAGACCAGATTATCGTCCCATTCAGGTTTAGAATGACAAGAATTCCCAGGTCAGTTAGCCTTAAAACACCGGATGAATCATTAAGGGGGGTCTCTCTGTTGGCAACCCAAACTATAGTCCTGACAGGTATCTTGCCATACCATATCCCTACGTATCGGTTTTTGGATTTTCCTGGGCTGAAAAATCCTAACACAAAGATTCCTTCAGCTGAAACTATGGTATCACCATCTTTAATGGAAGTAGTTGTGTTTATGGTGTCCATAGCTGTTGCTGTTTCTACAAGAAGCAATAAAGAGGAGCAAAAAACAAGTACAAGAATGCAATTTACCGTTGGTACTCCCATTTTTTTCCCTCTCCCTGTAGCTCACTTTTGTATTTCAATGGCTGCCATGGATGGTGAATATGATCGTTGCTAAAAACGGCATATTTGAGTTTGAGACAACAAGGGATATGCTTTGATCAGCTGATTAGTTAGGTGGGCCGTCGTTTTGAGTACCACCTCCGTAGAAAAACTCCTGATCAAAATCCATATGGCAATTTACTCAACGAAACAAGATACTTCAGTGAAAGCGTTTTGTCCAATGATTTCGTCCCTATACTCTTCGAATTGTTTTTATTTAATCCCTTTATTGGCTTCGATTGGATTGAATCCCTGTATATTATAAATCTTACATAAAAAATGATCGACATTGAAATTGTTAATAAAAATAAATTATAAAAATGATCTCAGATGACATAAATAGAAATTAAAAACATAAATCTGAAAAATAAAATAATCAAATGAGGATGAAATTGAAACAAATTTTGATTTCATAAGTTATTTCAAATCAAAACAAATATTAACAATAAAAAAGGGACTAAATCAAAATTAACTAGAAATTAAGGGGCTGATTTGAAATAGTACAAGTGAAACGCATAAATAGAGGGAGGGAGAAAAATAAAAAGAGAAAAGGCTACCAAAGTCAAACTAGAGTTTGTTTTGTACGAGCATCATTATTACATAAAAAGACACGACAGCAAATCTAAAGATTTCTAAAAAAAACATTTTTTATTGCTTGAATAATTAGCCACACGTGTCATATAAAGACGAGCTAAGATGATTTTTAAATATGGTTAAATTATACAGCATAAATTTGCTGGAATTATAAATAGATGATTCCATGATTTAGCTTAATTTTAATAAAATAATATATTGTGTTAATCATCGTATTAAATTATGAAGCCGGATTGTGAACTGTGACCGAAGGTAGGCTCGACACATTCATTGAACTGTAAGGATGTTTTTGTTTTCTTCGTGGATAGGAAGTTAAAGGCTAAAAAATTCTATTTTTTTGGATATTTTCTGGGCCAGTCACCAATAATAATTGCAATATGTTATATTAATAAATATTTTTTGGTCCGAGCTATTTTAATAATAAAAATTAAATAAAATAAAAATATCTCCCTCCTAGTGCGCCCACCTTCATATATCATTATTATGGGGGCAGGTAGTGCTTGTCTGCCTGCCTGATAGTCAATCTAGCTGTGCTAGAAATAGAAAAGAAAAACGTTGAATAAAGAAAGATAAACTAGTAGGTAGTATTTTTTTATTTCAAAATATATTAAAATTATTTTTTATTTTTAAAAAATTATTTTTAACATTAAATATTAAAATACTTTCAGAGTTCACTCAATTTCTCATAAAGAAATGGACCAGGAGGTGGCATTTATTGAATTAAATTTTATATATTTAAAATCAACTATGAATAATTGATACAAACTAATTATTGAGCTCATTTTTTTTTTACTTTGAATAATATAATTTCCTTGCCCATGACGCGAATTTAACCAATAAAATATGAAAATGTTATACATGTCATCTTGAAATGTCCAGAATACCCCGATATCGAAGGTTAAATTTTACAGTTTGAGGGACAAAATAATAATTTTACTATTAAAATCTATAGTAATTTGACATTGCGAAACATCAACGCATTACACACACACATTTGAACATATTTGACATACTAATGAAAGAATATTTTCATTCAATAAAGTTCTTTCATAGCATAATTAAATAAAATTAGATTTGAGATTATAATCTATGTATCAAATAAAAAGATAAATAACTTAAATGTAAAGTATGTAGGAAAAACAGTCAATTTCAAATTCATTGTAAATTTTATTTTTGCCCTATTTTTTTAATATTTCAATTCTAGGATTAAATATAGGATAGAGAAATTCTCTAGAAAACAAGAACAAAAATATAATGGTCGTGCTAGTTATCACCAAAGAAACTCGTTGTTCTTTATGTCAACAAGTTTTATTTAACAATAATGGTTCAATGATGGTGGTTTAGAGATCAAGCTACTTTTCAGTTACAAAACTTATTTTTTTAAAAAAAAAACTTTTAACTAAACAATAAAAACTTGTTTATATCTACCATATATTGTTTTTTCCTTTTTTTTTTTACATTATGTCTTTTGTTTAAGCAATTTTATATTATCATGATGCATGTTAATAATATCTAAAAATTTATGATTTTTTTATCATACTGCTAAAAAAAAATATTTGTATGCTTTGATGCATGTCTAACATGTCTTAGAACTTATGTTTTTAAATATTGTTTTGAATTTATATATATTGTATAAATTTGTTGGTATATTGTTTAAATTATTTATTTAATTATAGTATAAAGATATTTAAATTATTTATTTAATCAAATATCTGGATGCGTATAGATAATCTTCGAAAAAAATATTCAATGCAATAGCTTTTTATTTAATCTTAATTAAAAATTAGTTTTCTATATAATGTTATGCAAAAGACGAATACATACAGGGCTTAGAGCTCACATATCGAAATAGAATGGGACGAAAACCTATCTGACTAGGCCCAGTATTGTTCAGGCCCATTTACTCCATACAACCTATAAAACGCATCTGATTTTCCTTCCGACAGATATCTGTCGGTGTTCGACAAATGTCCTCAACGAGAAAAGGACTGCTCGGAGTTGGAAGAGATTTCATTTTACCAAGCATCAGTACAGCAATTTAGTCCCTCACAACGAGCAATTATGGCTCCTAAAAGGAAACCCAGGTAGAAATTCGATTTAGCTCTACAATTGTGCCACCATGAAAGTAAATAACTTGAAGCTCTTGATCTTTTGAATTCTTGTATTACTCCAACGTGCCTGTGGTTTACTCGGCTGATGGCAAGCGTAAAAGCTACGGGAAATGTCCACAACAAGAAAATGTTCCGCCTCCTGGACGAGATTCTGCTTTACCAGTATACTATCATCGATCTAGTCTCTGCAACTTGGATGTCAAGTATGTCCTTGACGCAGAAAAAGAAAGGAAATGGAGGTAATAATTAATTTCACGCTCTATTTCCTTGTGTTTCATCCAGTGGTGGCATTGGTTTCTGTGTTTCTATTTTTCTTATAAGTACCATATGGAAGTCATATATTTTACTCCATTTCAGCTACTTTCAGTGGTTTTTTCAATTTCATGTTGCTAACAGAAGTATCAAACTGTCATTTTCGCACATAGACCCAATAATCTATACAGATAGCGGAGACGAATGAGCCTAAAAAGAACTATAGTTTCTGTGAACATTACAAGAAACAAAATATAACATTGAAAAAGAAATCTACTATCTTGCCTCTAATAGGGTTATGGTGGAATCATTGACTGAACATGATGTGTTTTTTATTGATGAAGAATTTGCTTCAACCAAAGCCCTTTCAGTAAAGAAACCTGGTTGTTTTGGCCGAGGCAATCTACCTTCACCACTCAACATTAAAACCACAGATGACATGCTTGGCCTATCATTGGGAAGACATTGGACGCATAATAGACCCACATGAATTGAACGCAGTGCTTCTGATAAATTGCATGATTCTGTTATTGGCTCAGTAATTAGTTCATAAGACCTGCCTTCTGTAAATAGTCTCCATGCCTGATGATTAAAATCATGTTATAGGAAAAAAATCGGTAGGTAGAATTATGAAAATGTTTCAACTCTTTTTGAAACTTACATGGCCAAGAAGGTTGAGGTGGTGGTCTGGGTGACAGAATCCTCTATTCCTGTTCCCATTCACCATCTCTAGCACCAAAACACCAAAGCTGAAGACATCAGATTTTACTGAGTAGAGCCCATCAATTGCGTACTCTGGTGATATATAGCCACTGCAGCCGAACATTGAATGTTAAATCACATTTGCTAGTAATGGCCATAAACTGCAAATGCCGGAGGTACTTACTATGTTCCCATCACCCTATTTGTTTTGGCTTCAGTTTTGTTTTCTCCAAAACTTCTAGCAATGCCAAAGTCTGAAATTTTTGGATTCAAGTTGTTATCTAATAAGATATTGCTGGCCTTCAGATCTCTGTGAATTATTCGTAGTCTTGAATCTTGGTGAAGATAAAGAAGTCCACGAGCAATCCCATTGATAATGTGATAGCGCTGTGGCCAGTCTAGTAGTGCACTACGTGTTTGATCTGTGAAATTTCTTCTCAAGTCAGTATGCATACACAAAAGAAAGTCTAATTAACTTTGAAATGGTATGCAAAGTTTCAAACCAAAAATAAAGATGTCCAAGCTTTTCTGAGGCATGAACTCATAGATCAACATCCTTTCATCTGCTTGCATGCACCATCCCAAAAGCTTAACTAGATTCCGGTGTTGAAGTTTTGCAATATGCATGACCTCATTCTTGAACTCATCAAGTCCTTGTCTTGAGCTCTTTGAGAGCCTCTTCACAGCTATTTCTTGTCCATCTTCTAACATTCCCTGTATTTAATCATACCTTGCAATTAGCAAAGTCAGTTTGTATGTAAAATTTGAGAATTTGCTTAATGCTGCATGTTACTTGCATTTGTTTCTACGGATAAAAGTTGGAACACTTTGTAAGCAACTGCTTTTTCATCTATAAGAAAGGGTAAATTTAATCTATCTACTACATTTGAGATAACTAGTACCATCGAACTACTCTGGTGGCCTGGAGTTGTTTTATGAATCTCAGTGCCCATCAATAAATTGCATGACTCATTACCTTATAAACAGGTCCGAAACCCCCTTCACCTAGTTTACTGGTAAGAGAAAAGTTATTGGTAGCACAAGCAATTACACCCAAATCAAATTGCTTAAGTTCTGGATCCTCCTTGTAGGTATCATCTCTTCTTTCAAGAATACCTGTCACTTTTCCTACAAAGTAGAGTAGGAATGAAAAGGAAACATATCTATATTTTATGACGTGCTCAAATTTGATTGTCATTTCAAATATAACAATGATTGTGATATTTCACTCAGATTATCACAAATCAAAGTTCATTGTAGAAAATTGTAGTAGGGAGGGGAAATAGTTAAATTGTTTTATCTTCAACAACTTACTGCCCTTCTGCGACTTTTTTTTCCAAACAAATAGAACCAAGACGAGGCCAAGGAGCAGCATTCCTGTTAATACCACCGAGATCACTATGATCCTCGTATATTTCATTGTATTGGATTTAGTCCCCTCTTCATCATTGTCATCTGACACAAGGCAGTTGGCAGAAAACTGGCAGTTAAAAATCAACAATATGAAAGTACAGCCAATCACTATTTTCTTTTTTGGGTGGTTAGTATAGATGGAGAAAAGCACACAAGCTGGATCTGTCTCCTTCAGCTATCTACTAAATTCACAATAAACAGTGTCACTGAATATTTTACCGATCAGGATGGATCTTTATGGAAACAGCATGATTTTAATACTACTTTAGGTTTTAGAAGTTAAAATTATCGCTTTTGTAAATTAAATCAGTCCATCATGTTCCCAGATGATGTGTACCTATTAATTTTTATTGTCTCAAGTTCTCTTATCCCCTATGAATTTACTGGGTTTTCTGTGCTAAGTATTTACGCAATGTAGACCAACTAGCATCAACAAACACATGCTTCCACATACCTATGGCGTGTTATAATCTTCAATTCCCTGATTTGAAGATGTTAAAGAAAGCATGGAAAATTGGTTCACTTGCATGCTGCTTTCTTTCTATCCTTTCACATCAGTTATCTTGTGGTTAATCTACTTTATACATGAATTAAATTTTAATGTTATTACAATCTCAGAATTAGAGACTGTTTTTTCAGGTCATTGATAGCTTCATACCTAGTTCTGACGCAGCCATCCTTATATAAATGTCTTGCCCGTTATCATTAAATTGTCTAATATCAATCAAGTCACTGAACCATAGCAGACATCCACTTCCTCCTTCCCTGATGTCCAAATTTGCATAAGCTGTACATGAGCAGTTCTTCATACACATGTTCTTGCATTGCTCAAGATTCATGCTCTTATTAAACCATGAGTTTTTCGTCTCTGGCAGCTTTACACCAGAATACTTTTGAAACACATCTCTTGTGCAGTTCAGTGGAGTCCTTCTAGCACAACCATCTGACCAAACCATCATGTCCCAATTTTTTTGAACTTTCGGTAGAAATCCTTTCAGGCAACCACATGCTGGGGAGTTGTTAATATCACAGCTCCCATATGCACCACACAATGCATATCGGTTACAATCATCAACAAGTAGTGTTAGATAAAATGCCCAAATACCTGTTTTATCAGTCCATGTTAAACGCCGCACGTCCTCATTTTGAGTTAGCACTAGCCTTGAAAGAATTGAATAGTTAAGAAGCTGGTATCTGTAAAATATCTCCTTGTCGTTAAAAACAAACTCATATTTGTATACAGGGTTTGACCGTAATTGAGGACCACTAAAACGTAGACCATTCCAGGGTCCAGACCTATACCGCCGAATTGAATTCTCTGTCAGAATTTGCTCAGGATATCCTCTAGGATCAAATCTAAAAGTAAAGTTACCACTAGATGGATTGTCAGTTGTCTTCCAAGATGTCAAGTGTCGATCAAAGCCTGTTATTGAATTCCGTCCCATCTTCATCCCTGGCAGGAGTGTATCACTTGGATAATCGAAACTTTGCCACAAGGAGTTTTCTGGGTCATTATCATCCTCTTCTTTGACAACAAGATTCCCTGAATCCAAAAGCAGTGCAACTGGATTTCTTGCAGACCTAGAGGTGTTGGAAGACCAAATGATGCTCTCATTGTGATTGAGAAGGACAAGAAGCCCCTCACTAGTAATCTTTAACACACCTGATGAATTGGTGAGGGGGGTTTCCCGGTTGGCAACCCAAACTACAGTCATGTCGGATACCTTGTTGAACCATATACCCAAGTATCGTTTTTTGGAGCTGCCTGGGCTGAAAAATCCCATTTTAAAGCTCCCATCAGCAGAGACCATGCTGTCTCCATCTCTGATAGAGTGAGTTGTATTCATGGTGTCAATTGCAGTGGATATTTTAATGATCAACAACAAAATAGAGATATATAAAAGTGCAGAAATGCTATCTACATGTGAATTCATAATTTTTGCTGCAGTGAACTTTGTCATGGTAATGCTTGAATAAACTTTTATTTCTTGCCTTCTCTTACTTTTATTTTTGGTTAGCAGGTGATGAATCAGAGCAATGTAAGTCCTCAATTTCTATTGACTTTCCGTCTTCTGAATGATAATAGGTAAATAAGAGTATTGGTTGGATATTTGATCCCCTTTCCGCGTTCCTATTCTCTACTAACAATGCCGACAAAACTGAAGTTTCAAATGTCTTCTGTGAGTCGTATGATTAGCGTATTTGACCTGTTTTCTCTCAATTCTAACAAAACGTGAATGCTCTCTTAATAGTCATTGAAATTGTCTTTCTTTTAGTCTTGAGGAGTTGTATGTATCTTTGTGAACGGTAGTTTTAAATTTCTTAGTAAACTTCCATTAATATATATATATATATATATAGATTGACCTGATACTATAAGGTCATTTCTTCTAATTCAAATCTTAAGATTAATATTTAATAAAATTTATTAGGTTTTTCTAGATGTACTAGACAAGTCCAGAGGATGATTTTATAGAAAGAAAATTTAGTCTTCATTGACGAGTAGAATAATCTGGTATCATATTGAGATTTTATAGACAGAAACATAAATTTCTGCGAGAAAACCACCTATTTGTGTGAATGCTATTGTTCTTGAGCTGGATGTACATGACCAAATCACGTATGCAAATTCTGTGAACGAGAAAACACTGCAAGGAAATAATTAAATATATTTGACCAATGCATTGTATGAAGTCTACGCTTATGCAGCTAGTCAATCAGCTCGTGTCATGCATACTTGGGACGGATGTTAATTTCCCCCTTCTTCTTTTTTTCCAATAATATAAGTTGAAAATACCTCTTTCTTGCCTAGCAACATCTCATCTTTATTGGAGGTGGCGTCCTGAGGTTCCCTAGCCATTTATCTCTTTATTTCTTTTATTTTCCTACAGTTTTGTAATTTTGATTTCAAAGATTTTTTTAGTTATTCTTTCATATTTATCTTGCAAATCTTTCTTCTTCTTTTTTCTAGGAAAATGGGTTCTTATAGGAGCATATTTAGTTCTAGAAGTGAAGGCGTCGCTTCTTCTAGTGCTTCAAGAGATCCTTAGAGGTAAAGGTTACCTGAAAGACTTCCCTTTTTAATTCTAAAAGAGAATGTACAATATAATAAAAAGAAAAGAAAATAATGTAGTACAACATCTGAATACATTTTGATCCATTTATAGAAGATTGATATTTTTGCTAAGATTTTAAGGTTATCGAAATATCATTTCCTCATACATAAAGTGATACTTTGATCAAACTTCATTATCTTCATGTGAAAAAATGTAACCCTGCATGGAAATAATTAAAAAGACTTGGAAGAATCTTTGGTTTCTGTAGAAAAATGGTAGACACAAAAATTTCAAGATAAAAATATCAGACCTAGATGTGTTGGAATGATGATTCCGTTGTGATTGAGGACTGGAATTCCCTCACCAGTAACCTTTTTCACAGCTGAAGGATTGCTGAGGGGATTTCCTCTTTGGCAACCCAAACTACAGTCATGATAGATATGTTGTTGTATAATAAGTCCAAACAACGGTTTTTCGAGCTGCCTGGGCTGAAAGATCTCAGTTTAATGCTTCCATATGCTGACACCATGATCTCTCTATGGCCGATAGATTGAGTTGTATTTATGGTGTCAGCTGCAATGGATATTGTTATAATCAGCAACAAAGCTGAGGAAAAAAGCAGCATGGGAATGCCATTCTCTGATATTCCAAAATTATAGCTGGTCTCATTGTTGATCCCTTACACTCTTTGAAATTGACCTTCATCTTTTGGATTTTATGAGTTGGTAAACCTGCTATTAATCAGCGGAGCGTGAGAAACCAAAAATCAGGATATATTTTCAAAGTGGAAGCATATTTAGCTCGAGATACTGTCTTCACCAGGGAGCTCTTTAACTCAAATTTCGGGTGGAATATTTGTAACTAGGCTAGGTGGTTTCTTCTTATTGGACCTACTCCATTGAAAGTTCAACAGGTGAAGAACAAGAAATCATCATGCTCTAATGACTTTCTTGCAATATATCTTTGTTTGATTCTGTGGTTCTCTCAAATGCCATGGAAGTCAAGGTATTTGGGTGCCACTATTTGTAAACGAAAAGGACATGAAATATTGATAGACACGAGAAATCTGGAGAAAATTTCAATCTTTTCTTATCTGAGCCTTAATCGTGTGGCTAAGTTTATTACGAGCCGGATTATTCATTGACCTGCGGCAATGGTATTTTGTTAACCAGGTTCTATTAAGCACATACAACAATTTAGTTTACATGGTTCAGGTTTATGGATCCATTATATTCTATTAACTATTTCTAGTGAGTTTTGAAATTTTTGACTTTGTTGGATTAATTTTACAACTTTAAAATTCACATTTTTTCCAGCTAGTTTCGTGCTGTTAAAATAATCAAGAGTACCAGTGATGAAAGTAAGAACTTCTGGAAACGTATGACAGAAAATGGGACAAAAATGTTAGGATGCACTGATTGAGAATTAGATGCAATACCTAGTTAGCTTTAGCTTCTGTAAATTACTTCCAGAATGGTCTGCTTTCTCGTACAAAAGAAAACCTATGTCAAACCCAGCGGAGATTTGGGGAATGACTTGGGACCTAAGTCTGTCTGGGTTTGTGGTTAGACCCGCTACAATGTTGCCTATTGATAATGAATCATCTCACTTAAAAGTTTAAGCTGTTAGGTGAGATTCCAAAATATGATTTATAATATTATCTAGCACACCTCCTCAAGTGAAAGCTCTTTGGGTTTGAAACTTGTATAGACCCACACTACCTTGTGCTTGATTTTTATCAAATAGAATAGGGACAATGAGATTCAAACTCGTAACTGTTGGGTCAATAAGGTTTTAATACCATGTTAAGGAACCATCTGATGCGAACTGGTCCAGAAATACCAACAAGGGCTTATTACATGTTCAGGGGCTTAATTCATGGTTTTGAAGGTGTCAACCAAGTCACAATTGCAAGGACCATTGAAGTATCAAGAGGAGACCCTAATATATCTTATCTATGTTCAGGAATGGTCCAACCTAACTTTATTTGGGTCATAAAGTGAGGACAACAAAGGAGCCAAAAGAATCCTACTACAACTTGGAAACATATGATTAATGGGCTTGATGGAAGACTATAAAAAAAAAACCTTATGAGCTTTACTTAATTTTGTTAGCTATAGCCCAAGGCTTGTTTGAGCTTAATTAAGACTTTGATTTTAACTACGATCCAAGACTTGCTTGGATTAAGGCATGGATTTTTCAATTTAGGATTTTGGGTCAGTTTTTAAGTCCACATGAGAGGTTTATTAGGGTTAGTTTTTAAAAGACTATTTAAACTCATGTTAGCTAAATTTCGGCAGCCATTGATTAATTTTAATTCTGAACTTTTCAGTTTATGTGTGAGAGTGATTTTTGCATTCTTTAGTTCTTGAACGAACCGAATCCAACTTATCGAAGATCAACTGGCTTCGTGGCATCATACTACTCATTCCAATAGTGCTGGTGTCTTGAGGCAGGTTTTCATTGTGTCACACTCCTATCAGACCTATTTCGGTTTTCTGGGATTAGATCTCATTCTTGGTTGTGGGTTGCGTGATCACGAGATTCGCATCACCATCTCGCCTAAATGTTTGAACTGTTAGGTGAGACCCGAGAATATTATTTATATTATTCTCTAACATTCATCAAAACCATCTATTTTCTCACAAACTGAATTAGATCAAAGGTCCTATATCTCTAAGAATGTTGGTGAAGTCTTGCCTTCAATACAAGATTGTGAAACAGTAAAAGAAATGAACATTCTTATAAAATATAAAATCAGTTCTTGTTAAGAAAATAAGATTATCAAATTACTGGCATTTCACACAATTATACAGAAAGCAAAAACTAATCTATCTTGCCTCTACTAGTGAAATCGAGCATTCGTTTGCTGAATATCGCTTGCTTGCTTGATTACTCGCTTCAATAACATCCCTTCCAGTAAAAAAACCTGGCTGTTTAGGCTGAGGCAGTTCATCTTCATTACCTAGCATCAAAACAACATACGAAATGCTTGGCCGATCTTCAGGCCTTTCTTGCACGCACAATAGCCCCAAATGAATCACACGTAGTACTTCAGTTAAATTGCATGTTTCAATCGTCGATTTCGCAATCAGTTCCAATGGCCTGCTTTCATTGAACAGTGTCCAAGCCTGTTAAGAGAAACCATGTTACTAAAAAGCAATGTTGTTAATTTCGTTTCGCTTGGGCCAAAACGTTTTGTATCAATTAAAAAAATAAGATAAAATAATATAGTTCTTATCTCATTTAAAATTTTGATCCATTTTGGAAATTTTGTCAAAATTTTGTCCGCAACATTCCAGTTTCGTTTCGGTCAAATAGTCTTTTTTTTTAAATAATAAATAATTTTACTAAAAAGAGATCTGGAACATACCCAGAACTGAAAAAACCTTGAAATTTTACATGGTAGTACTTACATGTCCAAGAAGGTTAAGTTGGTGATCTGGATGATAGAATCCTCTGTTCCTGTTACCACTCATTATCTCTAACACCAAGACACCATAGCTGAAGACATCTGATTTTAACGAGTAGAGTCCATGGAATGCATACTCTGGAGATATGTAGCCACTGGAAATATTCAAAGAAAGTTAGATGGCGTCTGTCAGAATTGGAATTAAACTATCTATGCTGGAAACACTTACTATGTTCCCATCACTTTCTTTGTTTTAGATTCAGTTTCATTTCCTTCAACCCCTCTTGCCAGCCCGAAGTCTGAAATTTTTGGGTTCATGTTGTAATCTAATAAAATATTGCTGGCTTTTAGATCTCTATGAATTACTCTTAGTCTTGAGTCTTGGTGAAGATAAAGCAGTCCACGAGCAATCCCATTGATGATATTGTAACGCTTAGGCCAGTCTAATAGCATGCTCCGTGTGTCATCTGCCTCAATTAAACATTTTTCACAAGCCAATCCATGTCCTTGTCAGATCCTTAAAAGCATTTCAAAGGAATCACTTGGATCCCATTTAAATTATCATCCGAATGATGAAAATATTATTGAAGTTTAAATGATCAACTAAATCGGTATAGGTTAGAGATCCAAACCAAAAATGAAGAAGTCCAAGCTTTTGTTAGGCAAGAACTCGTAGATCAACATCTTTTCCTCTCCTTCAATGCAGCACCCTAGAAGCTTCACTAGATTCCGGTGCTGAAGGTTCACTATATGCCTAACTTCATTTTTGAACTCATCGAGGCCTTGTCTAGAACTCTTAGAAAGCCTCTTCACAGCTATTTCAAGTCCATCTTTCAGTGTTCCCTGATTATCATTAGCAACTAAATAATATGTTGTCCTTTGAGATCAAGTTGAGAATCATGGTATGATGTCGCATACAACTAAATAATAGTGTAATACCTTGTAAACATGTCCGAATCCTCCTTCTCCCAGCTCATTGTTAGGAGAAAAGTTATTTGTTGCAGAATCCAAGGTATCCATTGTAAACAATAATAATCCCAGATCTTTGTTCTTGTGCTTCTTATTTGAACTTATTCCCCAAACACCAGTCATTTTTCCTGCCAGAAGAAAAGAAAGAATGGATCTCTATTTTCTGCTAAATACAGATTTCTTAAGAAAATCAAGTATAGTGATCTCTTTAACAATCTCTGGTCGTAGATTGGATTACTAAAACTCAACTCTGAAAAACAAACTAAACTGCGTGTATCATTATGGAAATAAAGGGCAAGGGGCATGGGCATAGAAGAGATTAGAATTTCATGGTGTGAGTGTAACTTACTGTTTTTCTTCTGATGCCTTTTCCAAGCATAAAAGACCAGGGCCAGGCCAAGGAACAGAATTCCTGTAGACAACACAATGCCTAGTATGATCCTTTTGTTCTCATTGGCTTTCGTCTTAATCTTCGCGCCATAACCATTGTCTGCACCTCAAGGAGTAAAAAGAAAAAAAAAACTAAGTTAAAAGATACTGATAGATAATGCTATGTGAGTTTTTGGTTAGTTTATTGGCTATCTGGATCCTCCCACCACAGTATATATGATAACTTCTTACCTAGTTCCGAAGCAGCCATCCTTATATAAATGTCTGGTTCATTTTTAACAAGTATTCTAACATCAAGCAGATCATCGAACCAGAGCAAGCATCCACTTCCTCCTTCCCAGATTTCTAGATTTGAATAGGCTGTGCAATTGCAGTTTTTCAAGCACGTGTTCTTGCACTCTTCAAGATTCATGCTCCTGTTAAACCATGATGTTTTTGTCTGAGGCAACTTCACTTCCGAGACCTTTTGAAACCCATCTCCAGAGCAATTTAGTGGAGTCCTTCTAACACAACCACTCGACCAGTCCATCAACTCCCATTCGCTTCGAACTTTCGGCACAAATCCATTCAAGCAGCCGCACATTGGGGAGCTGTTGATACTACAGATCCCATTTGCACCACATAGTGCATAGCGTTCACAATCATCGGTATTTAAGGTGAGATAAAGCAGCCAACTTTGTGTTTGTTCAATCCATGTGAAGCGCTGGACATCCCCACCCTGTGCTACCACGATCCTCCAAGGCATTGAGCTATTAAGAAGATGATATCTGTAAAATATCTCCTTCTCGTTGAAAACAAATTCAATTGAGTATTTGGGATTCGGTTTTGATTGAGGCATGCCACTGAACCTCAGACCATTCCACGGCCCAGACCTGTGCTTAACAATTGAATTATCCACCACAAGTATCTCAGGATATCCATATGGAACAAGAATTTCTGAGACGTTACCTCTTGAAGGATCATCCGGTGACTTCCATGATGTAATGTAGGAGTCCACCCCTGTTATTCTATTCCGTCCTAGCTTCATTTCAGGCAATAACGTATCAGCTGGATGTTCAAAACTCTGCCACAATGATTTTTCCAGGTTATCATCACCCTCCTCCTTCACAACAAGGTTTCCTGAATCCAGAAGTTGAGCGGTTGGATTAGTCGCAGGTCTCGATGAGCCGGAAGACCAAACTGTGCTCCCGTTCTGATTTGAAAGGACAAGAATTCCTTGGTCGGTAAGCCTTAAAACACATGATGAATCATTAAGTGGGGTTTCTCTGTTGGCAACCCAAACTACAGTCATCACAGATATTTTGGCATACCATATCCCCAAGTATCGGTTTCTCGAATTCCCCGGCCTGAAAAATCCTAATTCATAGGTTCCATTTGCTGAAAGAATAGTATCACCATATCTAATGGATTGAGTTGTGTTTATGGTGTCAATTGCAGTGGATGTATCTATAATCAACAATAAAAAGAGAAGCATGGGAGCTATGCGATCCATTGTTATTCTCATGATTTTTTTGCAGCTCTCATCTCTTATTTCAAAGTCAGGCTTGGATGTAGGAATATTCCATGTGAAAAAACTGCGAAAAAAATAATTATTTCCATTCACAGGAACAGTAACACTACCCACCAGTAAGCTTTATTTCTATATTTATTTTCAAAAATTGACATGCAAAGGATTTCTCATGACCAGTTGGACCTGGACGAGTAGAATTGCACTCCCCTTATCTATAATTCTTTCATTATCGAGCAAACCTTGTATACGAGATATTGCTGAATTTATTTTGCCGCTACTTGACATTCAATAATAACCATACAGATTTAAGAAACTGATTGGTTGTTTGACTTCAACTGCCATTGATTAGCCAGCATGCATTCACCTTTCTTTTACTGCTAGGATTTCTGATTCTTGGTATGGCGATGAACAAGGTTTTCAACGCCCCTTTTTTCACGCCAATAGACTACTGTAATTTATATATGAATCGGGTTTTCAACGCCATTGATTCCACACCAAATCCTTTTTGGAGGTGGGCGGGCGGGCTGCAGTTATTTCTTTAACTCATTAATCTCAGTTGTCTTCATCGTTGTGGGGCCTTCAAGTCTTCTGTACTTGAAACGTGAAACCATGCAATCGTAAGTCAGGGTCTGAAATTTTTTGACCCAGTCATGACAGGACTACAGATGACTTTTTGACCCAGTCACAAGCCTACTTGTCTGAAATTTTGATGTGCGAGTTGTTTTTTATGAAATGGGCTACGAAGAGCAAATATTTTAAAATCTCTCAATATTTGGCTTATTGTATTGAATATTTACCATAAGTATCTGAGGCCATCATTATAAAAAAATAAATGTTGTTGAGCCAGAATTGATAAATAAGGATAGTGATTGGATATTGTTATGCCAAATATACATGTTAGAAGTTAGAACATGAAAATAAAATTATGGGGTATTATTAAGATACTCGTTTAAAAATATCTATAAATTTTAGGAATTATTTTATAACTTTGAGCAACTCTGATATCTTTAGCATAATTATTAACATAAACTCTAAAAAAAATGAAATTGGGGTTCAAGAGTGGGGACATTTATTCTCACTATATTTTTAGTATAATTTTAAGGAGGACAAACTCAAATATCATCTAGGGGTCATTCAGAGCTGTTCTGAGCGGTAAAAAATGAAACCATAATATTTTTACGATGCATGAATTTCGGGAAATACAATTTTCTCAAATTTTAGGGGTCAAATTGAAGGGCTAAATTGAAAATATCATAAATTCATAACCTTACTGAAATTTTGCCCATAATTCATCATTAGCTCTTTACAGAATCTCTAATTTCACTCCAGGAACCAAACTGAAAGTTTTATAAAGTTCAGGGACTAAACTGTAGTTTTCACAAATTGAGGGACCAAACTGAAGTTTTGTGTTCTTCGACCTCAAGACCACTGTACAGATTTCCAGCAAGGTTTTTTTTTTATTTCTTAATATTTTTACACCCAATACATCAATTAACCTCAAAATCATTATTTCTACCTAGAATCTTCTAGCTAAATCATTACTCAAAACAATTAATCAATGACTTTTTAATCAATTCATCAATTAAACCCAAAATAAAATCTCCAAAACCCTAATCTTCAATAAATTCAAAATCCTAACTAATAACAATCTTTATACATATTAAAACATAAATATCACATTAACAACTTATTTCTTATATTTTTTCCCTTTTCTTTCTTCTTCTCCTTTTTGTCTCTTTTCTTTTCTTCTTTTTCTCCTCCCAAATCTCTCTCTCTCTCTCAAAATTCGTACCTCTTTTCTTTCTTTCTTTTTGTCTTATTTATATCTTTCTAGCTTTATTCAATTACCACAATACCCCTTATTTATTTTAGCGGTCGAGTTATGCTTACCAACAAACCAAATAACTATACTAGCCACTTACCCATGCCTCGTCATGACCACAACCATATTATTTTCAATGAAAAAAATATTAATAGTGTGAGATTTTTTTATTATAATATAAATTTGGAAAAAATAATAAATTTGTACAGAATTCATGTGAAATGCAAGTTTTTTATAAATTATATGAATTTTAAATCGATATAAATTTATTTATTTAGTAAGTTTCAACGAAATCACTAGCATAAAATTATCATCATCATTACAAAAGCAAGAAGATTTAGATACCTGAATTATCGAATTAACTATATTAGGATTAATATATTTTATAATCCAAATTAAATTAAAAACAGCAAACAAAATATAAATTGTGAAAACACTTGTGATAATCAAATAAAAAAATAGTTATTTTTTTATCTATAAAAAGAATAAAACATCATTGAAAATTCATCACTACATTATTGTCAGTATTATGGCTATAATAGTTAAAACTATTAGCAACATTATTATCCAAATAATTAAAATCATTAAATTTCCCCAAAGAATAAAAAAAAGCAAAATATTTTTACAAAAAAAGAATAAAAAAATCACAAAAATTATCATTATTATTGTGCAAACAATATAAAATCATCTAATCTGAATCAAAATTTCCATTGAAGAAATCAGGAATAAAATCAAAATCAACTGAACATGGATTAAAATAAAACAATCACAAACATGAAGGACTTACATGTATTTTATGACGGCAGGAGAGAGAAAAGGAAAAAAAATCAAAAATCATCTCAGCAACCACTATCACACGAAACGCGCCGCACCGGGAGGCAGAGGATATGGCAACGTGTCAGGTGACACGATGACCGAACAATTTCCACAACCAAACGATTTTGCACGCATTGCCTGAAAGTACAACAATGCCCCCATTTCCAAGCCTCCATTTTTGTCTTTTTAGGGGTATTTGCGTAGTTTCATTGTGCACGAATATATGAAAAACCGAAAACACCCCATTGTTTTGCATCTTTTTGTTAGTTTTTAGGGGTAAAATGATAGTTTCACTATGCAATTAAAATGAAAAATACTAGAAAACCCCAAACAATTTGAGAATACAATACATGTCCCTGGAAATGTCCAAAATACCCTCGATTCCGAGGGTTAAATTTTTCGGTTTAAGAGGTAAATTAGTAACTTTACTGTTGAAATCCATAGTAAAGAATGTCTAGATAAGGAAAAAATACAGATAACAAAAATCTTTAGTATATAGCCTAAACAAAGACGTTACTTTTACTTTACCTGTGAATCTAAATGTAAGCTCAAAAAATACTTAGGATTATTAAATACTTTCCCTGGTACAGAAACATAAAAAAGACTCTGAATTAGCTAATAAGAGTAATTAACTAGAGAACCTGGAGCACAGCATGGAAACGTTTCGAACACAGAAAGTAATCTATCTTGCCTCCAACACTGAAAAAGAGCATTCATTAGCTGAATATGGTTTGCTCTGTGATGATGAATAAGTCACTTCTATGAGATCCCTTTCAGTAAAAAAACCAGGTTGTTTAGGCTGAGGCAATGCATCTTCATTTCCCAACATCAAAACTACGTACGACATGCTTGGCCTATCTGCTGGATTTTCTTGAACGCACAATAAGCCCACGTGAATTGAACGGAGGACTTCAAATAAATTGCATGATTCAATTATTGATTCCGAAACAAGTTCCAAGGGCTTGCCTTCTATGAACAGTCTCCAAGCCTGATTGATGAGTGAGACCATGTCAATGGAAAGAGATTTGGTGTCTAGAAATCATTCAATGTCGGAATTTCGAGACTTACGTGGCCAAGAAGGTTGAGTTGGTGGTCTGGATGGGAGAATCCTCTGTTCCTGTTCCCACTCACTATTTCTAGCACCAACACACCGAAGCTGAAGACATCTGATTTTGTCGAGTAGAGACCATCGAATGCGTACTCCGGGGATATGTAGCCGCTGGACATGCACCAGAAATGTCAGGTTGAATTTGCAAGCAACGGAAGTAGAATAAACCCTGTGGAGACACTTACTATGTTCCCATCACTTTGTTCGTATTGGCTTCGGTTTCATTTCCTCCAAAACTTCTAGCCAGGCCAAAGTCTGAGATTTTCGGGTTCATTTCATTATCTAATAATACATTGCTAGCTTTCAGATCTCTATGGATTACTCTTAGTCTTGAATCTTGGTGAAGATAAATGAGTCCACGAGCAATCCCTTTGATAACTTCGTAGCGCTTAGGCCAGTCTAGTTGCAGTCTGTGTGCTTCATCTGCAATGTCAATTCATTCAGCTTCCTGTATAAAATCCATAGATGAAGATGAAAGGAAATCACGAAAACAAGGTAATGCATACTTATTTTGATGAATTTTCAAATGCATATGGCAGTACGAATAGGTATGAAAGGAGTGAAAGATCTTCCCGAACATTTTTACAAGGGTTTAGAAGGAAACTAAATGATTTTTCGTTCTGTGCTTATGAGTTTCCATTTCTTCTCTGACCTGTGTCTCCAAATGATCGAGGAAACATACCTTTGGGCATCTGGTCAAAGCAAACTCACTCATAAATATAGCAATTGAACGTAAATTTGTACAGTTTTGAGCCATCCTAACCGAAAATAAAGAAGTCCAAGCTTTTGTTAGGCAAGAACTCGTAGACCAGCATTTTTTCATCTCCCTCAATGCAGCATCCTAGAAGCTTCACTAAATTGCGGTGCTGAAGTTTCACAATGTGCTTGACTTCATTTGCAAACTCATCAAGCCCTTGTCTCGAATACTTAGAGAGCCTCTTCACGGCTATTTCTCGTCCATCTTTCAATGTTCCCTGAAAAAAGTCGCTCGTTATTATCACCAAGCCATACATTGTTTCATGAAAGCCGTACATTGGTGGCAGTAGGTTGTACCATGAAGTTGAGAAACCGTAAATGAATTGCAGGATTGTGTATAGATCACCAGTACCTTATAAACAGGTCCAAATCCCCCTTCTCCCAGTATACTGTCGTCTGAGAAGTCCATTGTTGCCCCAGCCAAGGTATACAAATCAAACAACGGTAAATCCAGGTTTTCTTTCCTGAGGTTGCTATTAGAATTTCTCTCAAACCCACCACTCGCTTCTCCTGCAAGCAGATCAGTAATGAGTAAAAAGGAAACGAGGTTATCCATTTCCGGTGTGCAAGTTTCATTTGAGACTGTACTTAAATTGTACCTTAAAATTACCGAAAAACAAAATTCAAAATAAATTAAACTGGAGGGGATTGGTTAGAATTTCATGGAGATAGTGACGTACTGTTTCTCCGTTGCTTTCTATTTCGAATATACAAGGCCAGGGCAGGGCAAAGGAGAAGAAACCCGATAGATAGCACAGAGCTTAGTATGATCACTTTCTTCGTGTTCGATTTATCATTAACCTTTGCGCCATCATCATTACCTACACACAAGGGAGAGAAAAAAATTCAGTGAGCTGACAGTAATAGAAAATGCCAACTTGCCCTTACATTTGTCTGGTTAAAACTATACTATTCTGGGCTGGCAAATTAGTCCCTTGTGCTACAAGTTTATATTTGATACTAGAGAATTTTCTTGTCTAGCAACATATTTCTGATCCTATCATTTGCTTGAGTTACCTCGTATTTGAACGAGTCATTTAGGCAATTATTGTACTTGATGTAAGACTTTTCAGAAATGTACTAAAATCCAAGTATTAGCTATTGATTTATACAGAGGGTAACTTTCGTACCTGGTTCTGAAGCAGCCATCCTTATATAAATATCCTGTTGATTTTGACTAAATTCTCTGGTATCAACAAGGTCGCCAAACCAGAGCAAGCATCCACTTCCTCCATCCCTGATGTCCAAGTTTGAATATGCTGTACAGCTGCAGTTCTTCAAGCACATGAACCTGCATTCCTCGAGATTCATGCTCTGGTTGAACCATGATGTGTTCGTCTGAGGTAACTTCACCCCAGAGAGCTTTCGAAACCCATCTGTAGAACAATTTAACGGAGTTCTTCTAACACAACCACTAGACCAATCCGTGGCTTCCCAATCACTTCGAATTTTGGGCACGAATCCATGCAAGCAATCACACACTGGAGAGTTGTGAATACTGCAGATGCCATTTGCCCCACATAGGGCATAACGCTCACAATTATCAGTATTTGCTGTGCTGAAAAGTAGCCAACTTTTTGTTTGATCAATCCATGTGAAGCGCTGGAGATCGCCTTCTGGGCTTATCACAAGCCTCCAAAGCATTGAGTTGTTGACAAGATGATATCTGTAAAATGTCTCCTTCTCATTATAAACAAACTCGAATGTGTATCTGGGATTCTGTTTTAATTGATTTGTACCACTGAACCGGAGACCATTCCATGGTCCAGACCGATATTTCACTTTTGAACCGTCGATCACTAGAATCTCCGGATAGCCATTAGGAGAAAGCATATCTATAATACGACCTCTGGAAGGATCATCAGGTGACTTCCATGATGTCAAGGACCAGTCCATTCCTGTTATTCTGTTCCATCCCTGCTTCATTTCAGGCAATAACGTATCAGTTGGATGCTCGAAACTCTGCCACAAAGAATTTTCCAGGATTTCATCACCCTCCTCTTTCACGACAAGATTTCCTGAATCCAGAAGCTGCGCAACTGGATTCCTCGCAGGTGATCTCGATGTGTTGGAAGACCAAATTATGTTCCCGCTGCTATTGAGAAGGACAAGTCTTCCTTTCTCGGTAAGCCTTAAAACGCCGGATGAATCATTAAGGGGTGCTTCTCTGTTGGCAACCCAGACCGGAGTCACGACAGATATTTTGCCAAACCATATCCCCAAGTATCTACTCTTGGATATGCCAGGATTGAAATACCCTAACACATAGGTTCCATCAGCTGAAATTAGGGTCTGACCATCTCTAATGGACTGAGTTGTGTTTATGGAGTCAATGGCCATAGCTGTTTCTACAATCAGCAGTAAAGAGAAGCGAAGAACAAGTGCGGAAATGTCATCCATGGAAGATCTCATCTCATTTTCTCTTCTTCCAGCTCAATTTTTATATAGATAGGTGGGCTTCGATTAGAACATGTTGTTGATTTTGCAGAGAAGACAAAGTGTATTTATAATTGTTGCAGCAGAACAGAGATGTTTTATTCAATCTCAATGCACTTATTTATACATAGAAGCAAAAACAGAATTGCAAGATATTCTCCAAGAGAATCTGGTTTTCTGTTACATTGAATAAAAGATAAAGATTGCCATTTGAATAGCAATAAAAACAGCCTTTGATACTGTCAAAGATTCTGTTGTGTTTTATTTTTCTTCTAGAATCACTCACGGTCAACAAATCTCCTCCTTGATTCTGGAACTGTAAACTCCCAGCCTTTGTCTTAGATGCTCGAACTTGACCTTGGGAAGTGGTTTTGTAAAAATGTCTGCAAGTTGTTCATTTGTGTTGCAGTAGAGCAGCTTCACTTCTCCTTCTTGTTGAACTTCTCTTAAAACAAAGAATTTGATCTTGAAATGCTTTGTCCTGCCATGAAATACTGGGTTATTTGAAATTGATATTGCAGCTTGGTTGTCCACAAACAATTGAGTGCTTTCATCTTGTTTCAGATTCAAATCAACCAACAATTTCCTAATCCAAACTGCTTGATTTGCAGATTCGGTGGCAGCAATATATTCAACCTAGCTGTTGATTGAGCAACGACTTCTTGCTTTCTTGAGCTCCATGAAAAAACTTCTCTGTTGTCCGAACTTGATTAGAGAATTTGAGTTACAAAAGATGAAGAAAACAAAAACAATCAAGGAGTATTCCAACAAGCTTCTCAGTGTTGTTAACAATGTAAGACTTCTTGGTACTGACTTTTCTGATTCTAGAATTGTTCAGAAAATTTTAATAACAATTCCAGAAAACTTTGAGACAACAATCTCATCTTTAGAAAACGCAAAAGATCTGTCAAACATTACCTTGACAGAATTGTTGAATGCACTACAAGCACAGGAGCAACGAAGGTGGATGAGGCAAGAGAGAAATGTAGAAAGTGTATTTTCTGTCAAATCTCAAAACAATCAAGATGGAAAATAAAGGAAAAAACAAAGCAATAGGTTTGGAGGTTTTGCATTCAACACTAGGATGAACAAGAGCAGCAATACTCAAAACTTTCCCCATGTCCTCACTGCAAAAAGGACAATCATCCTCAAAATAAATGTTACTGGAGACTTGATGCACGCTGCTTTAAGTGTGGCTAGCTAGGGCACATGAAAAAGATATGCAAGACTCAACAACAACAAACAGAAGCCAAGGTTGCTGATGATCAACACCAGGAGGAGCACCTATTTATGGTATCATGATTAGCCATAAACAAATTCACTGGAAATTGGCTCATAGACAATGGTTGTAGAAATCACACTACTCATGATGGGAAGACCTTCATAGAGATTGATAGAAATATTGTCTCGAGAGTCAAGATTGGAAATGGTACTCACCTAAAAGTAGAAGGCAAGGAATTTTTTCCATTGAAACTCAAATAAGTTTTAAATTAATTTCAGATGTAATGTATGTTCCTAAAATTAGTCAAAACTTGTTAAGTGTTTCACAACTGCTAGACATAGGTTACAAGGTGTTATTTAAAAATAAAAGGTGTGTGATTGAAGATGCTGAAGGCATAGAAATCTTCAAAGTCTAGATGGAAGGAAAAGGTTTTTGTGCAGGATTTCAAGAATGAAGGACAAGTTGTTAAACACAAGGAAGACAAAACTTCTATGCTTAAGCACAAAAGAATTGGGAGTTATCATTATGAAACCTTATTATTCATGGAAAAGAATAACATGGTGAAAGGCTTACCTAAATTGGAAAAGGATTTCCCTACATGTGTTGCTTGTCAATTTGGCAAACCATCAAGATTTCCATTTCAACAAAACAAAGCTTGGAGAGCTACACAGAAGCTGCAATAGATCCACATGGATGTTGGAGGACCAATGAACACACCTTCCTTAAATGGCAGTAAGTATTATATTGCCTTCATTGACGATTATTCCAGGATGTGTTGGATTATTTTATGAAATTCAAAACTGAAGTTGCTGACATATTTGGGAAGTTTAAAGTATGGATTGAAACTCAAAGCAACTGCAAAATCAAGGTGATCAGATCCGATAATGGGACTGAATACACCTCTGGAAGTTTTAACAAATTTTGTGAAGATGCAGGCATTGAACACCAATTGACAGCACCATATTCTCCACAACAAAATGGAGTTGTGGAAAGAAAGAATAGAACTGTCATGGAGATGACGAGATGCTTACTTCATGACAAAGGATTGCCAAAGAAATTCTGGGCTGAGGCAGCGAATACATCAGTATTTTTACTGAATCGTTTGCCAACAAAAGCCTTGGGAACAAAGACTCCATATGAAGCCTGGTTTGGCTACAAACCAAAGCTGGTCAATCTGAAGATATTTGGGTGCTTATGTTTCTCCTATATTCATCAAAATAGGAGAGACAAATTGGATAAGAAGGCTGAAGCTGGGATTTTTGTAGGCTATAGTGCAGTCACTAAAGCCTATAGAATCTATGTACCTCAAAGAGATAAAATCATCATCAGCAGGGATGTTCAATTTTTTGAATATGACAGCTGGAATTGGAAGGATGAAAAGAAGATTGAGGAGCAAAGTCGGGATGATGATGTAGATGATGAGCCTGTGAGAGGAATCAGAATAATTGCAGACATTGAGGAGCAAAGTCAGGAGGATGATGTAGATGATGAGCCTGTAAGAGGAACCAGAACCATTGCAGACATTTATCAAAGATGCAATGTTGCTGCCATTGAACCTGCAAATTTTAAAGAAGCAGCAGCTGATCAGAAATGGTTAGATGCAATGAAGGAGGAGTTAAAGATGATTGAGAAGAATCAAACGTGGGAATTGGTGGACAGACCTCAGCACAAAAAAGCCATTGGAGTCAAATGGATTTACAGAACCAAACTAAATTCTGATGGTTCTGTGAATAAACACAAGGCAAGGCTGGTCGTAAAGGGATATGCGCAGATATATGGAGTTGATTTTTCTGAAACTTTTGCTCCTGTTGCGAGACTTGACACAATAAGGATGCTGCTAGCACTGGCTGCACAAAAGGGCTGGATTGTACATCAAATGGATGTCAAATCAGCCTTCTTGAATGGTAGCTTGGAGGAAGAAATTTTTGTTGAACAACCTGAAGGTTTTTCTGTTGCAGGACAAGAGAATCAGGTTTATCAACTGAAAAAAGCCTTGTATGGCTTAAAGCAGGCTCCAAGAAGCTGGTATAGCAGAATTGACACTTACTTGCAGAACTTAGGCTTTACTAAAAGTCTAAGTGAATCTACACTTTACATCAAAGGAGTTGAAGAACACATTCTTGTTGTATCTCTTTATGTTGACGATTTGTTGATAACAGGAAGCTGCAAGGAGTTAATTGAAAAGTTCAAAGAGGAGATGAAATCTGTCTTTGAGATGACAGATCTTGGAAGGATGACTTTCTTCCTTGGCATGCAAATATTTCAAAAACAGAATGAAATATTTTTGTGTCAACACAAGTATGCAAAGGAAATTCTCAAAAAGTTCAACATGGAGCAATGTAAGCCAACTACTACACCTATGAATCTAAAGGAAAAGTTTTGCAAAGAAGATGGAGCTGAAAAGGTAGATGAAAAGCTGTACAGAAGCTTAATAGGCTGTCTAATGTATTTGACAGCAACTAGACCCGACATCATGCATGCTGTAAGTCTATTATCTAGATATATGCATTGTGCAAGTGAGATTCACTTTACAGCAGCAAAGAGAATCCTCAGATATATCAAGGGCACAACTGATTATGGGATCAAATTCAGTCAAGTTGGAGAATTTAATTTTCATGGCTACACTGACAGTGACTGGGCAGGGAACATGGATGATATGAGAAGTACCTCTGGTTATTGTTTTAGCTTCGGGTCAGGTGTTTTTTCATGGAGCTCAAGAAAGCAAGAAGTCGTTGCTCAATCAACAGCAGAAGCCGAATATATTGCTGCCACCGAATCTGCAAATCAAGCAGTTTGGATTAGGAAATTGTTGGTTGATTTGAATCTGAAACAAGATGAAAGCACTCAATTGTTTGTGGACAACCAAGCTGCAATATCAATTTCAAATAATCCAGTATTTCATGGCAGAACAAAGCATTTCAAGATCATTTTTTTTTCTTTAAGAGAAGTTCAACAAGAAGGAGAATTGAAGCTGCTCTACTGTAACATAGATGAAAAACCTACAAACATTTTTACAAAACCACTTTCTAAGGTCAAGTTCGAGCATTTGAGCTGGGAATTTGCAATTCCAGAATCAAGGAGGAGAATTGTTGACCATGAGTGATTCTAGAAGAAAATAAATCACAACAGCTTCTTTGACAGTATCAAAGGTTGTTATTATTGCTATTCAAATGGCAATCTTTATCTTTTATTCTATGTAACAGAAAATTAGATTCTCTTGGAATAATCGTCAATGAAGGCAATATAATACTTACTGCCATTTAAGGAAGGTGTGTTCATTGGTCCTCCAACATCCGTGTGAATCAATTGCAACTTCTGTGTAGCTTTCCAGGCTTTGCTTTGATGAAATGGAGATCTTGACAGTTTGCCGAATTGACAAGCAGCACATGTGGGAAAATCTTTTTCCAGTTTAGGCAAGCCTTTCACCATGTTATTCTTCTCCATGAATAATAAGGCTTCATAATGATAGTGCCCCATTCTTTTGTGCCAAAGCACTGAAGTTTTGTCTTCCTTGTGTACAGCAGCATGTTCTTCGTTTTTGAAATCCAGCACAAAACTTTTTCCTTTCATCTGGACTTTGAAGATTTCTATGCCCTCAGCATCTTTAATCACGCAGCTTTTATCTTCAAATAGCACCTTGTAACCTTTTTCCAGCAGCTGTGAAACACTTAACAGATTTTGATTAATTTCAGGAACATACAGTACATCTGAAATTAATTTAAAACCTGTTTGAGTTTCAATGGCAACAGTTCCTTTGCCTTCTACTTTCAGGTGAGTACCATTTCCAATCTTGACTCTTGAGATAATATTTCTATCAATCTCTGTGAAGATCTTCCCTTCATGAGTCATATGGTTTGTACAGCCGCTGTCTATGAGCCAATTTTCAGTGACTCTATTTGTGGCTAAGCATGATACCACAAATAGGTGCTCCTCCTGGTGTTGATCATCAGCAACCTTGGCTTCTGTTTGTTGTTGTGGAGTCTTGCATATCTTTTCCATGTGCCCTAGCTGGCCACACTTAAAGCAGCGTGCATCAGGTCTCCACCAGCATTTATTTTGAGGATGATTGTCCTTTTTGCAGTGAGGACATGGGGGAAAGTTTTGAGTATTGCTGCTCTTGTTCATCCTAGTGTTGAATGCAAAACCTCCAGGCCTGCTGCTTTGTTTTTTCCTGTATTTTCCATCACGATTGTTTTGAGATTTGACAGAAAATGCACCTTCTACATTTCTCTCTTGCCTCATCAACCTTCGTTGCTCCTGTGCTTGCAGTGCATTCAACAATTCTGCCAAGGTAATGCTTGACAGATCTTTTGAGTTTTCTAAAGATGAGATTGTTGTCTCAAACTTTTCTGGAATTGTTACTAAAATTTTCTGAACAATTCTAGAATCAGAAAAATCAGTACCAAGAAGCCTTACATTGTTAACAATACCGAGGAGCTTGTTGGAATACTCCTTGATTGTTTCTGTTTCCTTCATCTTTTGTAACTCAAATTCTCTAATCAAGTTCAGCACCTGCATCCCTTTGATTTTCTCATTTCCTTCGTACTCTCCCTTTAGAAAATCCCAGATTTCCTTTGCTGTCTTCTTTGTCATTATTCTGTAAAAAATTGTGGATGATACTGCTGCAAATAGTGTTGCTTTTGCTTTTGATGCTCTCTGCTTCTTCTCTTTGTGACTTTTGATTTGGGCTACTGTTGGATTGTCTGACAGGATTGGAACCTCGTACTCTTCTTCAACTGCTTCCCATAAATCATTTGCATCAAGGTAAGCTTCCATCCTGACAGCCCAGACTTGATAGTTAATTCCTTCAAATACTGGAGGTGCAACTGCCGTGAATGACATTTCTGGGTTCATTTTGATGTGTTTTGTGTATAGATGGTAAGTGTTTGTGGGTTGTGTTTAGGATCTCTCAATCTCACCAGTGTTTGTAGGTTGTATTTGTAGGTTGTGATCTCTCAAGTGTTTAGGCTCTCTGAATCTCACAAGTCCCTCAAGAAAAAATCAGCTCTGATACCAATTTGTTGTTGATATTGCAGAGAAGACAAAGTGTATTTATAATTGTTGCAGCAGAACAGAGATATTTTATTCAATCTCAATGCACTTATTTATACATAGAAGCAAAAACAGAATTGCAAGATATTCTCCAAGAGAATCTGGTTTTCTGTTACATTGAATAAAAGATAAAGATTGCCATTTGAATAGCAATAAAAACAGCCTTTGATACTGTCAAAGATTCTGTTGTGTTTTATTTTTCTTCTAGAATCACTCACGGTCAACAGAACACAATCAAATATTCATCGTAATATAGCAGTACTGCATGCTTTCAGCCTGTCTTGTCACGGTCATCTAAGTGCCGAGAGAGAGATTCCACTGAGCATGACAAAATATTGATAGTCAACAAAAGGCTGAAGGAAGTGGGAAATATCACGGCCGCGGCCGTGGATTGTAAGAGTCTAGCCACCGGCCCCACTGCATCATTAAGTCTAAAGGTTGATCAGATTGTAAACTACTCTGGTTTCGTTACCTTTCACCGTTGATTGACGGGAATTTCCATTGTTCTTCGTGGAAAAAGATGTATAATCTATTTTATGTGACGATTTTTTCTTTCTTTGAGTCAAGTCTACTAGAATAAAAATGTGAATTTAGCGTGAGAATATCAAATTACTATTTGTTTATGATTTTAAAATATTAAAAAAAACTATTTTGAAATATTTTCAAGTAAACAAATATTTTACAAAACACTTTGTACTATATTGTCAAATACGAACGAAAAGTTGTTGAAGACAGAGATGAAGTTTCAATAACACCATTATTCGGATGGCTTGTCACAAGTTTTTTTAAATAAAATAATTACTTTATCAGTATACCAATTTATGAATTTATGAAGATGTGGAATTGTGGTTGAAGTTGATTATAAAACTGATTTTATTCAAAAATATATCAAAAAATATTTATTTATTTAAAATTATTTTTAATATAAAAACATGAAAATGATCTTAAAAATCTATAAAAATATAATTAAAAATATAAAATAAAATAAAAATATAAATATAAATTTTCTAAAAATATTTTTAAAAACCAATACAAAAAATCACTTTACATCATTATTGTTCAATGAAGATGATAGATTTTAAATTTCTTTCTTTTGGTACACTAATGTTTTTAAAACTTCCAATCAAGTCTTTTCATTTGACGTTTTCGTTAAAATAACTTCCAATCAAGTTTTTCATTTAAAGTTTTCGTTATAATAACTTCCATTCAAGTCTTTTCAATCAACTTGATGAATATTTACAAAAAAAAATCCAATCAAGGCTTGCACCGCTTTCTATTTACGAGCCCTTAGGCCTTTAGCACGGTAAGATTTCTTGGTCTTGGTTGGTTGAGATGGATAGTTTACGTTGTTTTTAAAATTATTTATTATTTAAGAATATATTTAAATGATATTTTTTTAATTTTTATAATTATTTTTAATATTAATGTATGAAAATGATATAAAATACTAAAAATTTGAATTTAAAATAAAAATAAAAATAAAAGTTTTTAAATGTTTTCAAAAGCATTTTTGAAGTACACTATAAAATATCCCTTAAACAATGATACACCACATTTCAAATATTATCTATCAATTGCATGAATTTTAAGTTTTTTTTAAAAAATCTACATACAAAGTTCTTTTGAAATACAATGTCAAACACCCCTTTAAACATTAATACACCACATTTCAAATTTTCTCTATCAATTGCATGAATTTTTGGTGTTTTTTTTTAAAAAAATCTAAATACAGAGCTCTTTTGAAACAAAATGTTAGACATCCCCTTAATCATTGATACACCACATTTCAAATTTTATCTATCAATTGAATGAATTGTAGGTGTATTTTTTTTTAATTTCTACATACGGATTTCTTTTGAAATAAAATGTCAAACATCCACTTCATCATTGATACACCACATTTCAAATTTTCTCTATCAATTGCATGAATTTTAGTTTTTTTTTTAATTTCTACATACAGAGTTCTTTCTTCTTTCAATTGAGAACTTGTATGAAAATCAGCTACATATTTATATTTATTTTGCAACCACATGATTTCATTTATTTTCTTTAAATAAAAAAATTGTTTAAATTCTATTAATAACTTTCTAATTAGTTTTGATTAATCATGTAATATATAGTCTTAGACCTCAATGTAGAATGTAGACAGTCTATCATTACTTAAAAGAGTTTTCAATTTAAGATTATTTATCTTAATATAAAATAATTAGGTTTATTATATATAATATTAATTTGAAAGGTATTTTTTCTTACTAAAAAATATTTTATAATTGTTTTTTGAAGAAATCACTTGACATAATAATATCATCAATAACAAAAACAATACTAATAATAGTAATAGTAATAACTTGTGATTAAAAGTATGTATGTATGTATGTATAGGTATTTCACATCAAAAGTATGTATGTATGCATGTATAGGTATTTCACATCATAAGTATGTATGTATGTATGTATAGGTATTTCACATCAAAATATTAAAAACAATTAATGTGGAAGTAAGCTATAAAACATATATACGAGTCTAAGTATTCATGAATTAAGTATAATTGAGGGGTTTTAGTATAATGGAAGTAAGTTTCAAGTGACCAAAAAGGGAAAGTGAGGTTTTAGTCGAAAACATCATTCATTGAGGGGTCGATTTGACATAATATAAAAAATAGAGGGGCTGATAATGACTTCTTGCCACTAAGAACTAAAGCAGTATGGCTCTTGCCCATTCCTTTTCTCTGCGCACCCATTAAAAACGTTTGATTTTTCAAGAGAACCTTAATATGTCACTAAAGAATAAGAGTCTTTTTGAAAAATATTGTTGAAATTTTTATTTTTATGTTTTTATATTTTTTTTCATCATGATATTTCAAAAATAATTTTTTAAATAATAATAATATTAATATATTTTCAAACAATAAATATTTTGAAAGACAACTTCTACTAAACTAATCAAATACAGCCCAAGTGTTCGATCAAATTCCTCAACGAATATATGGGCCACGGCTGGAAGAGAATTCTCTAAAAATGGGCGGCTTGTACGCTAGCAATTCAAACTGAGAAAGGAAACGGACCTCATTCTGCAAATGTGCCACCACGAAGGTAAACTAATACAACATCCGTTTCCTTACCCTCTTTTTTTTCTGCTACAAGTTAACTTCTTCAAATGATTGATATCTGCTAGTCATGATATTTACTTCATGTGAACCACCTCCCGTGCTTTGTCTCATGCATATGCTTTGCAATACTTTCCTATGCTATTGAATCACAAATGTCCGACAACATTGGAAGTTGTTTTAACATGTAAATGAGAATGTTGGCAAGTTCTTGCCTTCTAAGTTCTGACCGAGATAAAGAGAACAGGAAAGAAAGTACTAATATAACATGAAGAGATTCTTTTCCATGTTTAAAAGAGTTCTTGCTAGGATAACAAGGTTGTCGAATTCTCATTTCGGTATATAGGCTCGTATTCGTATATAGGAAATATGGTCAGATTCGAGGACTAATGATCTGGATCATCAAGAAACAAGATACCGATCACAGAATGTAATCTATCTTGCCTCTAACAATGAAAGAGAGCATTCATTAGCTGAATATGGTTTGCTCTGGGATGATGAATAAGTCACTTCTATGAGATCCCTTTCAGTAAAAAAACCAGGTTGTTTAGGCTGAGGCAATGCATCTTCATTTCCCAACATCAAAACTACGTACGACATGCTTGGCCTATCTGCTGGATTTTCTTGAACGCACAATAGACCCACGTGAATTGAACGGAGGACTTCAAATAAGTTGCATGATTCAACTATTGATTCTGAAACCAGTTCCAAGGGCTTGCCTTCTATGAATAGTTTCCAAGCCTGATTGATGAGTGAGACCATGTCAATGGAAAGAGATTTGGTGTCTAGAAATCATTCAATGTTACAATTTCGAGACTTACGTGGCCAAGAAGGTTGAGTTGGTGGTCTGGATGGGAGAATCCTCTGTTCCTGTTCCCACTCACTATCTCTAGCACCAACACACCAAAGCTGAAGACATCTGATTTTGTCGAGTAGACACCATCGAATGCGTACTCTGGGGATATGTAGCCACTGGACATGCACGAAAAATGTCAGGTTGAAGTTGCAAGCAACGGAAGTAAAGTACACCCTGAGGAGACACTTACTATGTTCCCATCACTTTGTTTGTATTGGCTTCGGTTTCGTTTCCTCCAAAACTTCTAGCCAGGCCAAAGTCTGAGATTTTTGGATTCATTTCATTATCTAATAATACATTGCTAGCTTTCAGATCTCTATGGATTACTCTCAGTCTTGAATCTTGGTGAAGATAAAGGAGTCCACGAGCAATCCCTTTGATAACATTGTAGCGCTTAGGCCAGTCTAGTTGCAATCTGTGTGTTTCATCTGCCATGTCAATTCATTCATTCATTCAGCTTTCTGTAAGATTCATAAATGCTGATAAAAGAAACAGGATAAAAGCTTATGCACACAAAATTTTGATGGACTTTCAAAAAGAATTTCAAACGTGTTTTCTAAATACATGCATCTCCAGCACAGATCTCCCATTTGTAGACACTGCTCATACATAGGTTTTAGTGCTTGTATGATGACAATAAACTAAAATATAATATTTGAACTAAAAATTTATGGGTTGGTGTGATACTAACTGAAAAGAAAGAAGTTCAAGCTAGTATTAGGCAAGAACTCGTAGATCAACATCATTTCATCTACTTCAACGCAGCATCCTAGAAGCTTTACTAGATTCCGGTGCTGAAGTTTCACAATATGCTTGACTTCATTTTTAAACTCATCTACTCCTTGTCTTGAATTCTTAGAGAGCCTCTTCACCGCTATTTCTCTCCCATCACTCAACGTTCCCTGTAAAGAATATCAGAAGCAAACCAAACATTGTCTCACGAGTAGAGAATCATAGTTATGTAGTTACAAAAGGTCCAAAGATACTAATACCACAGAGATACAGCGGATCCAGGAGTTTGTCTCCTTAAATTAGGAAAAGAAATTGCATGATTGTCAATTGATTGGTACCTTATAAACAGGTCCGAAGCCCCCTTCGCCTAGTTTATTGTTAACTGAAAAATTATCGGTTGCCCGAGCCAAGGTACCAAAATCAAAAAATGGTAAATCCAGATCTTCGTTGTTTCTCTTGTAATGTGAATTTCCTTCAATAACACCAGTCATATTTCCTGCACACAGAACTGATGTGACTGAAAAGGAAACAGCGAATCTCTGCCTTCTGTTATATTCAATTTTCTTTGAAACATCAAATATAATGAGCTCTTAAACATTAAAGTAAACAGAGTTTGCTATCCCTAAAGGGATGGGGGAGGAGAATGGTCAAAATTTCACAGGGTTAGTCACGTACTGTCTTTCAGCTGCTGCTTCTTTCGAATATACAAGACCAGGGCTAGGAGAAGAAGAAGAATTCCTGAAGACAACACAGAAATTACTATAATCCTAACCCTTTTCTTCACACTGGTTTTCGTCGCACCATCAATATTATCTACACCAAGGCAGAGAAAAAGTGGAGTTAAAAGTGAACAGTAGGAAACTTCAAAATATTTTGTGCTAAATGAAATGCTCTGTAATGCATGCAGACTTATGACAATTGCATAGACAGGCACTCTTCAGTGCATCTAGTCATAAGATGTTTTAAGTAACAGAATTGAAAATTTTCTTCTGTTGCATTTTGAATCCCAACTCAGCTTCTAGGTGAGCTAGTATTTGAAAAAAAAATCATATTGACAATTAATATACTCAATTTGTGACTTTACTGTAACTAATAAGAAACCAAGAGTATCAAAGAGACGTGACGCGATGACAAAGGGCTGGAGATCTGTAGAGTAGATCTCGAGTTCAAGTCAGGACTTGCACCTCTGTAAAAATCTGGGATAGCTAGGGTTTTACTCACTCACCTGAGGCCACAAAATATGATTTCCAAGGAGTGGTTCCTCGGAAAAAAAAAAAAGAGTACTAGAAATTGATTTTCCATAGATTAACTTCATACCTAGTTCAGAAGTAGCCATTCTTATATAAATCTCCGGCTCATTTTCAACAAATACTCTGATATCAAGTAGGTCACCGAACCACATCAAGCAACCACTTCCACCATCCCTGATGTCCAAAATTGAGAATGCAGTACAGTTGCAGTTCTTCAAGCATGTTCTCTTGCACTCGTCGAGATTCATGCTCTTGTTAAACCATGATGTTCTTGTTTGAGGCAACTTTACACCAGAGAGCTTTCGGAACCCATCGACAGAACAATTTAGGGGAGTTCTTCTAACACAACCACCTGACCAATCTGTGACTTCCCAATCACTTTTGATTTTTGGTATAAATCCGTGCAAGCAATCACACACAGGAGAATTGTCAATTCTACAAATACCATTTGCACTACATAGGGCATAGCGTTCACAATTGTCTCGATTTGCAGTGAGATAAAGCTCCCAACTTTGTGTTCGATCAATCCAAGTGAAGCGCTGGATATCACCACCCTGACTTACCACGATCCTTGAAAGCATTGAGCTATTAAGAAGATGGTATCTGTAAAATATCTCTCTCTCATTGAAAACAAATTCAAATGAGTATACGGGATTTGGTTTTAATTGTGGTACACCGCTGAACCGCTCGCCATTCCATGGTCCAGAACGGAACTTCACCCTCGAATCCTCCATCACAAGTATCTCAGGGTAACCATAAGGAACAAGTATGTATGAAATATTACCTCTGGATGGATCCTCAGGTGACTTCCATGATGTCATGTACCAGTTCATGCCTGTTATTGTATTTTGTCCTTGCTTCATATCTGGCATGAAGGTATCGCCTGGATGCTCAAAACTCTGCCACAATGAATTTTCCAGATTATTATCATCCTCCTCTTTAACAACAAGGTTTCCTGAATCCAAAAGCTGTCCAAATGGATTCCTTGCAGGTCTCAACGTGTTGGACGACCAAATTATGCTCCCACTCCGATTTGAAATCGCAAGAATTCCTTGATTCGTTAGCCTTAAAACGCCCGATGTATCATTGAGTGGAGTTTCCCTGTTGGCAACCCAAATTACTGTCTGGACAGAGATTTTACCATACCATATCCCCAAGTATCGGTTTTTGGACATGCCCGGGCTGAAAAATCCTAATATAAAGCTTCCATTGGCTGAAACCATTGTTTCCCCATCTCTAATGGACTGAGTTGTGTTTAGGGTGTCAATGGCTGTGGTAGTTTCTAATATCAGCAATAAAGAAGAGCTGAAGAGAAATAGGGAAGTGTAATTCTTTGAGATTCTCATCGTCTTTCCTGTACTTCTCTTTGTTAATTCTACGGCTGACTGATATGTTAGAAATAATCACTGGAGAAGCTCTCTGTATTGCGTTTTGACAATCAACTCTTCCAGTCATTATCATCTAGAAATAATGCATGCTATTGTCTTCAACTGATAAAAGGAAAGTTTCCCTCTCAGCAGAGTGATTTTTGTCCAGAAGTTGGTTCAATGGCTGATTATATTTTTGTCTAGCTAGGCTAGTTGCCTTATTGGACCCTGCTGTCGTACATGTTTTCTAGACCAGAAATGGAAATACAAATGAGCGGTATTGGTTTGATAGTGGATTGGCCCCACAGCTCCACCTTTAGGACAACTAGTTTCATCAACTTGAAATTCAGGCCGGAACTTTTGTTGGACTGACATGATCCCTACCCACCATGATATCAATAATAATAATTGAAAGAGAGGACTTTTGGAAGCATGATATTGTAAGAAAAAATGGAATTGAAAGCAGAGGACGACTCCGAGCTTTAGAAGCATGCAACTGAAAGCAATGGAACTGACGTTGGATTTGCCTAAATTGAATCTGAAGAATACAAAAATGGGAGATATTCCTATTGATGTAAACATGAATTTTGTTTTTCTTTTTCCTTTATATTCAGTAGATTGCAAAAGCCTGGACAATTGTCATTGAGTGGGGGAGGTAGCAAATGCCTGTACAAATGATTGTATAACTTCATATTTTCCCAATGGTGAAAAAAATACAAAAAGAACAGAAATGAAAAGAACTGTTTCTTATGAACAGTTCAGTCCCAGGTATGATAACCAAAAAACTATAATTACAAAAACTCAACTATCTTGCATCTAGCTGTGTCATGGTGATTTCATTAGCTGAAATCTTGCTCTGCATTGATGAAGAACTCGCTTTACCAATATCCTTGGTGGTAAAAAAACCAGGTTCTTTCGGCTGAGGCAATTCACTTTCACTACCCAACATCACAACCACTAATGGCATGCCTGGTCTGTCTCTCGGACTTCGTTGCACGCATAATAGACCTATTTGTATCGAACGCAGCGCTTCATATATATTGCATGATTCTGCAATTGATTCTGCAATGAGTTCTGAGGACCTGCCTTCTGTAAATAGTCTCCATGCCTGGCATCAAACATTTATTAACAGGCAGCTTGGTATGCACAGATATTAAAATGTTTCTGCAGTGAAAACTTACATGTCCAAGAAGGTCCACCTTGTCCAGCTTGTCGTCTGGATGATGAAATCCTTTATTTCTCTTTCCACTCACTATCTCTAGCACCATTACACCAAAGCTAAAGACATCTGATTTCACAGAGTAGAGCCCATCAATTGCATACTCTGGTGATATGTAGCCACTGCAGGAGGTTATTCAAAGTTAGAAAATGCTAAATCACATATCAGGGACCAGAAACAACTGGCAAATAGAAGAGCACTTACTATGTTCCCACCACCTTATTTGTATTGGCTTCAGTTTCACTTCCTCTGACACTCCTAGCCAGGCCAAAGTCTGAAATTTTTGGATTCATTTCATTGTCTAACAAAATGTTGCTAGCTTTCAGATCTCTGTGAATTATTCTTAGTCTCGAGTCTTGATGAAGGTAAAGGAGTCCCCGGGCAATCCCATTGATAATGTGGAAGCGTTTAGGCCAGTCTAGTACCTTGTTCCTTGTTTTATCTGCCAATATTTATGTTCATTATCTGATTAGTATCAGGCTAGTCAATGCATGGAAAGGAGGAATGAGAAAACAAAACTAATATTTAAATGTATTTTCAATAATAAAAAAATGCCAAGGCAGCATGTGTGACAAGGAAAGCAGAGAAACTCCTTCCCCGATCCACAGCAGATCATTTTCAAATGGAGTTTGGAGGAAGCTTAATAGGGTCAGGCTGAGGTATGTATGATTTACCTTTCATCTTGATACATATTTTAACAATTGATATTGCTACAAACACTTCTTTAAATATGTCTTCAATCAAAGCGAGTTAAATATGGTGTTTGCATGACAGCAAAACTATGTAAAATACACTCTCTAAATTTGAAAGGGTGATACAAACCAAAGATAAAGTCCAAGCTTCTGTTGGGCATGAACTCATAGATCAACATCATTTCATCAGCTTCAATGCAGCAACCTAGAAGCTTCACTAGGTTTCGGTGCTGAAGTTTCACAATATGCAGGACTTCATTTTTGAATTCATCGAGTCCTTGTTTTGAAGTCTTTGAAAGCCTCTTCACAGCTATTTCTTGACCATCTTTTAGTATTCCCTGTACATGGTCATTCCATATACGTCATAAGCATGTCTTTTTACGAAAACTAACACCACGCTCAGAGCTATGTTGGTGCTGCCAGTAGTTTGTACCACAAAATTCAACAATTCGTATCCCTGTTTAGTGAAGTATTACCTTATAGACAGTTCCAAAACCACCTTGTCCGAGTATATTGGATGCAGAAAAGTCATTGGTTGCATGAGACATAGTACTTAAATCGAACAACGGCAATTCTAGATCTTCCTCCTTACCTTTCTTATTTTGACTAGTTTCTTTCATTTTTCCTGCGAAGTATCATAACAATGAATCCAAAAGGAACAAACAAGCCTCTATATTCTGATAATAATTCAAACGTAATGACTTCCTTTACATATTTTTGATATATCACATATCTCTAAAATCCAAGTATAAAATTTCCCTGCGAAGCTTGAAAAAGACTAGAATGAGGGAATCTAATATTTGAAGGATTGGATAACTTACTCCTTTTCTGCTGCTTCTTTCTCCGGAGAAGAAGGAACAAGGCTAGACTGAGAAACACCATTGCAAAAGATAGCACTAAGGCTATTGTAAGCGTTTTTTTTTTCTTTTTGGATTTAGCCTCCACGCCTCCAGCTTTGCCTAGACACAAGAAAGTTAAGAGAAGAGACGCTGGAAGTTAGGAGTCAGATAGGAAATCTCATCACTGCATTAATAGAGTGGTTGAGTAGTGCTGATGGACAAAATCCATCTTTTCAGGTTCATCAGTTTGGTACCGAAAAGTATACTGTTTTTTAACATCTCCAACAATCTCCCCCTAAGGAAGGATTTTATTAGTTGAAGCACTCTCTTGTTGAGGCAAAACTGATCCAATTCATTAGTTGTAAAACAGATTGTGCAGGTATGTCTATGGATACAGAATGAGTAAGAGCTCAATCTAGAATAGGAAATAAACCTGCAGATAGTTAGTTCATATAATATGCAGTGCATTTGCAAGTTAATAGTATCTCAGCATTAGAGATTTGCATCTGAGGTGAGAGGATTTCATACCTAGATCTGATGCAGCCATCCTAACGTATATTTCTTGCCCATTTTCATTGAACTGTCTCATATCAATAAGGTTACCGAACCAGAGCAAGCACCCACTCCCTCCATTACTGCTAATGTCTAAGCTTGCATAAGCTGTACAGGAACAGTTCTTCAGGCACGTGATTCTGCACTCCTCAAGACTCATGCTCCTGTTAAACCAGGATTTTCTAGTGTCAGGTAACTTAATCCCAGTGAACTTTCGAAACCCATCTCCAGAGCAATTCAATTCAGTCTGTCTAACGCAACCACTTGACCAATCCATCGCTTCCCAATCTTTAGAAATATTAGCTCTAAATCCTTCCAAACAATTGCATACAGGGGAGTTGTTGATACTACAAGTGGCATATGGACCACAGAGTGCATAGCGATCGCAATTATCAGTCTGTACTGTGAGATAGAGCTCCCAAGATTGAGTTCGATCGATCCAGGTGAAGCGCTGGACTTGACCATTCTGATTTATCACCATCCTTGAAAGAAAAGAGCTGTTAACAAGCTGGTAGGTGTAATATTCCTCATCATTATCATAAACAAATTTGTATGTGTATATCGGATTTAGTTTCAGCTGAGGAGTCCCACTGAACCGCATGCCATTCCATGGTCCAGACCTAAACCTCTCAATTGAGACCTCTCTCACAATTAACTCAGAATATGCAGCAGGATCAAGTCTGAAAGTCCAATTACCTCTCGAAGGATCATCAGATGCCTTCCATGATGATAGGTACCGATCCAGACCGGTTGCAGTGTTCCTTCCAAGCTTCATCTCTGGCAGGAACGTATCACCTGGATAATCGAAACTCTGCCACAAGGAATTTTCCAGATTACCATCACCCTCCTCTCTCACAACAAGGTTTCCTGAATCCAAAAGCTGCGCGACCGGATTTGTTGCAGACCTTGATGAGTTGGAAGACCATATTGATCTCCCAGTTTGATCGAGAAGGAGAAGAATTCCTTGGCTAGTAATCCTTAAAACACCTGATGAATCATTGAGTGGGGTTTCCCTGTTAGCAACCCAAGCTATATTCGTACTGGAAATTTGGTTATACCATATGCACAAGTAACGGTTGGTGGAAGCGCCAAAGCTGTAAAACCCCAATTTAAAGCTTCCCCCAGCTGAAACAAGAAAATCTCCATCTTTAAATGGTTGGGTTGTGTTTATGGAGTCAACCGCTGTGGATGGTGCTATAATCAGCAACAAGTGGAAGCAAAACAGAATTAAACGAAAGGAATCCATTGATATTCACATAGATTTTTCCTTCCCTGCAAATTATTATTTAATCAGGATGGAAAATAACCCATGGAAAGAAAAGGGAAGAAACAAGATCTAAGCCCCTGGAAATAATGGTTTTCTACTTTCCTGGTGAAAACATGACGACAATAAAAAAACTACTGGAAATTGTAAATTTCATTGTAGATGTGCAGCCTGGCCCATAGACTGCAAGAAGTCTAGACCCCATCTTCCATCAAGAGTTCAAGACAAAAATAGTTTGACACGCTGATCGTACCATGTTGTCATTGACCTGAACGTTTTCTTTTTTTATTTGTTTATTGTTTTTATTATCTTTCTCTTTGAATCTCGTTCAGACTAAAAGAAATCCCCGCCCCAGCAAACTCATAGGAGACTAATTTTAATCAGCAACTTCAGACACGCTTCCCCTTCTAATCATCCTCAGAATATATCTCTGGGACCATCAAGGAAACTTGTGTATCTGATAAACCTGCTGTAAGATTTTGAGTGAACTCGGTAACTCGTAGGAACCTTCATATTCTGGTGAGATATCTTAGAGCTAGCTACTTTTGAATGTCTCTGTACATCATTTTCATTAATTACCTCTTCTTAATTTAACACAAAATGCAGACAGAGGTCAGCCATTTGTTGACTTTCTTTAATGATGATACATAGGATGAACCACTTGCATCAAGTCCGGATTCCAAGATCTTTTGCCTCTAAGTTAACCCCTTCAAATTTATATAATTTTAGATGTATTTTTTTTATTTATCTTATGGTGATTCAAATGTAAAACACGTGTGTGAAATGCAATAAATTATAATATATAGTTTTAATAATATTTTTACCGTTTCAAATTATTAAAAAGATTTATAATTGTTAACAAAATAATCTTTCGAACAAAAGTTGCCTTGAATTTGGGGGCTAACAAATGAGATGAACGACTGGTTGTGTCAGAGCACATCCTCTATCGTAAACGACGTGTAACTAGCAAGTCCTTGCTTTTATTTGGTGCGGCCGTCTAATTTGAAAAGTCAGTGGCTTTTCATATCAATAAGGGGTGGCTCATACAAACGACATGTATTCTAATCCACTGGGACGCTCTCTTCCATTTTGGGTTCTGATATCTCTCATCTTTTTCAGCCAAAAACAACTCTCTTTATAGTTGTTTGTATGTGTTTCAAAATTATTTACGGAAAAAAAATTAAATTATTTTTATATGCTGATTCTAAAAATAATTTTAAGAAGATAAAATATACCACACTTCTAAACAATCACTAAAACTGACCTAAAACATAAGTCATGGAGCAAAGACAGGAATTGTTTTTTAATGTAAGAAAAAATAAAAATATTTCTTTTACATGTTAAAAATCTAAATTTCACTAGATTTCAGCTCTAAAATTTTTAATTTTATTGGACTTATAAAGGGAATATCATTAAAAAAAATATAGGAGATGGGGCTTTTACTATCCTCCTTTTTCTCCACTATATCTATATATTTAGATTATTAAGTATTGAGTCAGTTTAGTATTTAGATTATTTATTAGTTTTGATTGAATCGATTATAATTAACTAAATCAATAATTTACCTAATTTGGTAGCAAATATGATGATTTATGTTTTTAAATCAATTTATTTAAACTAACTATATGGTTTGGATGACCAGCTTTATAGAAAAAGAAGAAACTAGAACGACCTAACTCTTAACATTTAAATATGAGCAATATCAGCATCTAATTCAAGGTGCACGTAATTTTGTTTTAATTTATTATTTTTAGGTTATTTTTATATTATCTTGTATATGAATCAAAATTATTATCTTTTAAATCATTTTGAAAGCATAATTTTCATATCAACTTAATATATTTATAGAATAAATTTAAAAAGTAAAAAAAAAAACATTAAATTTATTCCTTAAGTTGACAAATTGCTGTTCTAGTCTTGATGTTAATCATGTATGTCTGAAAATTTCTCTCCATGTGGAAAAAAAACATACGTTTTCAGTCAAGAAACGTATTAAAATAAAATAAAAAATGAAGAAGAAGAAGAAGCATGTCTTTTCTCGCCTGTCCATCTGTTCTTAGGATTGATAGTTTGACTCTATAGTCTTCTGCGAACAATAATATATATATACACACACACACACATATATATATGTTCATGTATGATAATTTTGGTTTGTATGTGAAAACAGAGTTGATGCAAAGGATTTTGTTCGTCCAAGTCAAGTCTTTCGGCTCCATTGTCGAATACAGTAGCATTTAATTGAAATTCATGATTGAAATGTTATGATCAGGAATCTGAATATTAAGACAAAAAGTTTTTTTTAATATTTGAATAATAGTTAATAAATATATTAAAATTATTATTATTATTCCTTTTTTAAGTAGAACACCGTACTATAGTAGTAAAATCTTCAGTCGAAGAAAGTTAGATACCCCAATGATACAGTCAATATCTTTATGTAAAAAAAAAATGGAAAAAAATATCTTTAAATTCAATAATAATATATATTTATTTTTAAATTAAATAGGGTTAATGTTCTAAAATATATGCAAGTTATTTAGTGTGGAAGAAGTTCTGGATCTTTCACGAGGTAGTTTAAATAGCATTTATAATCTTTGAGATCGAGGTCATTAATGAGAGAGACATCTCTTACATGTCATTAATAAAAAATAAATATTTTTTATATATCATTAATGAGATGATAATTATGTAAAATCTGTTAAAAACTATGTAATGAATCTATTGATATAGACATCTATCAATATAGAGAGATCTTTAGTTCTAACACCAAGATCAATTGGACATGATATATCATTACATATTAGATTTGTGGCTATTTTAGGTTTAATTAATAGCTTAACCAAATTCATGTTCCTTTAGCTTCAACTAATAGTTAAACCAAATTCATTGAGTTTGACAACATTTCAAATCCATGTTACCTTGGATTCAACTAATGGTTGAACCCTAGTGTATTAGATTTGACAACACGTTAGGCGTAAGTTACATTACGATCAATTGATAGTTGAACCCAAGTATATTGTACCTAATTATATATTGGATTCATGTTATCTTGAATTTAACCGTCATATGAATCCAAATGTATTGGATTTGTCAGCATGTCAGATTCATGTTATTCTAAGGTCTCAAGCCAAAGCAAATTGAGTAAAAATATTTAAAGCTTGTTTGAGGGTGTGGTTACGATCAAAATTGTCAATTCCATTTTGTTTCGTTGAAAAAACCGAAATGAAATGGTGTCGTTTTCGTCTCGGTTTTAATTCCGTCCCGTTCCGGATATTCCGCCCAAATTCCGGCCAAAACGTCTTTGGTGTTCCGTTCCGACCTTAAAATCCTCTTTATTTTGATTAACTTGCGATTTTTTTTCTAATTTTAAGATTATGTTTGTTTGACTTTATGTTTATATTGTATAATTTAAAGTTAATTTATCTTGAATTTTAATTATGCTTATTAAATTAATATTTTAATTATATATATATGAACAATGACAACCCTCGACATCGGCAAACCGAAATGCTCCAAACCGAACATTTCATTCCAATAAAAACGGAACGGTATTGACAATCTTGGTTATGATTGTTTTTTAAAATATTTTTTGCTCAGAACTATATTAAAATAATATTTTTAAAAAATATTTTTGATATTAATATATAAAAATAATTTAAAAACATCAAAAATATTTAATCTAAAATATAAAATAAAAATAAAACGTTTCAATTTTTTTAAAAATATTTTTAAAACGAAATAACAAATAGTGTAGTACAATGTGGTTGGTTGCCTCCCAAGTCTTTAATGTGGATGACTAGCAAAGTCTTCAGATAGAGTTGGGGGGGACAACTGGCTAATAAATGTTTTATCTTTCCATGGGAGAGGCTTTACAGCTCTGATGATTTGAAAGAGTTTTCTTAGGAAGATAAAGTAATAGTAATGTTTTGGGAAGACCACCCAATGAATCTCAATAAATATGGTTGGTTCTTAGTCTTCCTAGAGTTATAATGAGATCCCACGTGTTCATTATTCATTACTAGCATTAATGGCATTGACTTATAAATTTAAAACCCCACTTCTCTTATCTTCTATTTATTTTTTATCCCCATTTCAGGTAATAGTCTTTTTGTCGGGCATGAACTGGCTTGATCTAGGAGATAACTAGATAAATGCCCGCACTACGTTGCGGGCGTAGTGTGGGTGGAACAAAATTTTTTTACAGTTGTTTAGATTAAAATATAATATTTTAATATGTAAAGTTTGATATACTGAAAGGGATCAACATCCTCTATTATATTAACAGTCATATTGAAGTCTTAACGTCCAAAATTATCATCACTATTACTACCAAAACATTAAAGAGACGGAAATAGGCAATTGTCTCGAAAGTTTTTCAACAAAAATGTGGGAAAACATAGCTTTTTCTAACATTAACATCAACCTTTGTAATGTTGTGAGTTTGAACTACGATGCGGGTCAAATAGATAATTTTTATAATCTGTTGAGATTACAATAGAATATTAATATATATAAAGTTTGATATAATGAAACAGATGAGCATACCCTATTATAACAACGATAACATCGAGGTTTTAATATCTAAAATTATCATCACTATCATGGCCAAAATAATAAAAATTATTAAATCACCCCGAGAAAAACAAATTAACAGAAAAACAAATAAGAATAAAAACTAAAATTATTATTATTATTATTATTATTATTATTATTATTATTGTGTTAATAATGAAAAAAACCAAATTTAAATCAAAGAGTAAAAAAAGGCTAAAAACTTGAATAAAAGAGGGAATAAACAATATAATATATGATCCAACAAAAAGCAAAATTATTAGCTGAAAAAAATCATTTCACTTGAAAATTAAAAAAATTGTCAACTCTACATTGTGGGCTAAGGAAACAATTTTTATAAGATTTGATGGATCAAAATTAAAATATAATATTTATATATGTAAACTTTAATATAATGAAATAGATTAACATACTCTATTATAACAATAGAAAAATCGGAGTCTTAACATCTAAAACTTATTATTGCTATTACTATCAAAACAATAAAAATTATCAAAATATACTGAGGAAAAAAAACATAAACAAAATACTAAGCAAGAAAAACAATTAAAACATTATTATCATTATTATTACGAAAGAATAAATAAATAAATGAAAAACTAAAAAAATAATAAAAACTTCAACAAAAGATCAAACAAAAAATAAAAATAAAATAAAAATAAAAATTATAATTATTATCATTGTCAAAACAATAAAAATTATCAAATTATCAAGAGAAAAAAAAACCTAAAAATATTATCAAAAGAATAAGTAAGAAAAAATTATTATTATTATTATTGTTATTATGTTAATAATGGAAAAATAAAATAAATGAAAGATTAAAAGATCTTAAAAACTTTAACAAAAGTTCAAATAATAAAATAAAATAAAAATGATCAATTAAAAAGAAGTCTGATATAAAAATAAAAATAAAAAATGAATAATAATGAAATAAAAAATAAAACACTAAGAAAATCCTAAAAACCTCAAAAAAAGATCAAACAAAAAAAATCATTGTTATTACTGTCAAAACAATAAAAATTATCAAATTATTCACAGAGAAAAAAACCTAAAAATATTAACAAAAGAATAAGTAAGAAAAAATATATTATTATTATTATTATTATTATTATTATTATGATTATTATTATTATTATTATGTTAATAATGAAAAAAATAAAATAAATGGAAGATTAAAAAGATCTTAAAAAATTTAACAAAAGTTCAAACAATAAAATAAAATAAAAATTATCAATTAAAAAGAAGTCTGATATAAAAATAAAAATAAAAAACGAATAAAAATCAAAAGAAAGAACAAATGGTGGAAATGGAAAAAAACATAAATATCAATTCTTAGCTATTAGCCATGTGAGTCCCATCAGCTGGCAATCCTTGGTGTGCATTTTTGCGAAATCATTTTGCTGTTAAGCTGCAAAATATGGACGAACTTTGAAGTCTTATTGCTGTTAAGGTGGACCAACACTTGCGAAGCAAGTAGGAAAAATAGCTAGTCTACAGTGCTGATGTAGCTGACGTAGGATCCTCTTTTAGTATATGTTATAATTAGTTATGAATTTTTAGACATATTGATGATGATGTTAGCATTACATTTCTGATCTGGTTGGAAACCTAAACTAAACCCTAAATAAAATAAAACCTAAAACTAAAAAAAATAAACTAAACTAAATAAAACTAAAAAATAAATAAACTAAAAACCTAAACCTAAACCTAAACTAAATAAACTAAACTAAACCTAAACTAAAAACTAAATAAACTAAACCTAAACTAAACCTAAATAAATAAATAAACTAAACTAAAAAATAAACTAAAAATAAACCTAAATATAAACTAAACTAAAACTAAACCTAAAATAAATAAATAAAACTAAATAAACTAAACCTAAATAAACCAAACCAAACCAATTTTCTACATTCCTGGTCAATTTCTACATTCCTGGTCAATATTGGGCATGTTTGGGAATGCTATTTACATTGTTTTAAAAAGTATTTTTTATTTAAAAATATATTAAATACTTTTTAAAAAATTATTTTTGATATAATATTTCAAACTGATCTATAAATATATATAAAAAATTGATTTAAAACAAAAATATTTTTTTTAAAAGGATATTTAAAACGCAATGAAAATAGGGGCTTAATAGTTTAAAGTTGAAATAACAAAATAACTTTATTGCAGAAGGATTATTCCTATTTAAGTAAACCAAATCTGTCTCTTCTTCTTTTTCTTCTCTCGTAAACTTCATAGTTTTTTTTTTTTCCTTAAAAGATTTAAATATGGATTCCAGAAAAGAAAAGAAGAATGTACCCTTGTATGAGGATTTTGCCTCTAGGGTGGAAACTGGTGATGCTTTCAAGAGATCTACGAGTACTAGGATTGTTTCTAGATTTAATTTCGGTTTATTATTGTGTTTTAAAAATATTTTTGAAAAAAATTATTTTTATTTTTATATTAAATTATTTTTTATTTTTAAATTATTTTTATATGTTGATATCAAAAATAATTTTTTAAATATTTTATTTTAATATATTTATGAATAAAAAATAATTTCAAAAGCAAGTGAATTAAATATTGAAAGGAAGGGAAATAGAAGTTTATTGAAAGGAAGGGGGGAAAACATTATTTGTCAAAGTATATTAGAATAAATTACAAAGTTTATTTCTCAATCAACTCTATATAAATGATAAAATAAAAAGGAAAAAATCAGTTTAAAAAAATTCAAGTTAATCGAATTAACATTTCAAACCTACGAGTTTAAGATAATCTAAAAAACAATTAAAAAACTTATAAAGCTTAATCTTTACTAAATTAAATATTGAAAAAAAAAACATATATTAAAACAGCAAAACAAAATAAATATATAAAAAACACTATTCAAACCTCCTCTTCCTTTGATTTTTTTGTTAACGAACAGTATTTTTCTTCTCGAATTAGATTTTGTTAATGATAATTATACATGCAACGAAACACCTTTGATTACAATCACACTCTTGTTCGAAAAACAAAACTACATTCTTCATCACATTTTTACAATCAAATGTAATTTATCCTTTCTCTTCGAATCCCTCGAAACTTCATCCTTGAAACGTGAAAGGATAGAAGCACTGCCGAAAGCCAGCCGTGGCCATGTCCCTACCCCCCAGAAGATTCAAAGCTCTCGAGAATGTCTAAGCTCGAAATGAATTTCCGCTCATCTAGCATCAATTAACGTGACAGTAACTTCATTGACAGAACAGGATTCTTGCTTGCTTGATGAAGAGCTTGCATCAATCAGCTTTCTTTCCGTGAAAAATCCTGGCTCGTTCGGTTGAGCCAATGTCCCATCACCACCCAGCATGAGCACCACTGCTGACATACTCGGCCTGTCTGCTGGGGAATGCTGCACGCAGAGTAGACCAATATGGATTGACCTCATCACTTCTGTTAGATTACAGGTTTCCATTTTTATATCATCAACCAGCTCTAAAGCTCTTCCCTCTTTGAACAGTTTCCATGCCTGAAATTTTTAAGACAGTTGTTTTAATATATTATTAGAGAATAATACAAATCATATTTTGGTAAGATGGTTCCTTAACATGGTATCAAAGCCTTGTTGACTCAGCAGTCACGAGTCCGAATTTAATCACCCCTATTCTATTTGATAAAAATCAAGAATAAAATAGTCTGAGCCGGTGCAAGTTTCAAGCCCAAAAGGCTTTAACTTGAGTGTGTGTTCGAGAACAGTACAAATTATATTCTGGAACCTTACTTAATAGCTTAAGTTTTTAGATGAGATATTGTTTTTAACACTAATAAAAGAGATGAAGAAAAATGAAGAAGAAGAAGATCACTTAGCCCTTACATGACCAAGAAGGTTGAGTTGATGTTCTGGATGATTAAATCCCCTATTTCTCTTCCCACTTACAATCTCTAACACCAAAACACCGAAGCTGAACACGTCGGATTTTATCGAGAATATACCGTCAATCGCATACTCCGGCGACATATAACCACTGCACACAATATCAGCAAGTTGATCGATGAATTTCAAGAATATATGAAGGTGACTTTAAACATTTTATTTTCTTCTTGAGATAAAGAAATGAAGAAAAAGAATATCAGTTTCTTACTATGTCCCAACTACTCTTTTTGTATTTGCTCCTGTTTCATTCCCTCCGAAACTTCTAGCCATGCCAAAGTCTGAGATTTTAGGGTTCATCTCTTCATCTAGCAAGATGTTGCTCGGTTTAAGGTCTCGATGAATGATTCTGAGTCTGGAGTCTTGATGGAGGTAGAGCAGTCCTCTTGATATGCCATTGATGATTTGAAACCTCTTACTCCAATCCAGGGCCTTGCTTTGGTTTTTATCTGTCCATTACATATTTATGCTCATTTCAATCCAATAATCCATATAATTAGACACCTGATAGAAGATTATCAGTTTAACAGGCTCTTACCATTTATGTAGAAGTCTAGGCTTTTCTTTGGCATGTATTCATATATCAAAATCTTCTCATCTAGTTGAATGCAGTATCCTAGCAGCTTTACAAGGTTTCGGTGCTGAAGTTGCGCGATGCATTTAACTTCATTCATGAACTCGTGAAGCCCTTGTCTGGATTCCTTGGAAAGCCTCTTCACAGCTACTTCTTGGCCATCTTTAAACACACCCTGCCAAATATAAAAATATATAATGCAATTATTAAAATGATTATTTATGCTAACACGTCATTGCGTTGAATGTGGACCTTAATATTCAAGTAAAGATGATGCAGAACAGTTGATAATTAAGGTCAAGCTTTGAAGTTTATGGACCAACAATTATTCTATTTTAATTATTTATGGATCAAATTGATAAGGTCAAGCTTGATATGATGTTCACGAGGAAACCTCAAAGCTATCTAATATGGCATGGAGTTATAGTTTTTCTATTTTTATTATTTTCCTAATTAATTTTGAATTTAATTATTTGTTTTCTACTTAACTCACAAAATTTTAATTTTATTATTTAAAAACTCTAAAAATAGATAAATCAGAAATATTTTTTCTAAAAAGAACTATAGCTATTAAAAATAGAAAATGTCTAGATTATTTTTGAAAGATTCAAACTATATATTCTTCAAATTCAATAAAAATACCCTAAATTTTCCTTTGGATTTCTCAATATTTAGGTTTTTAATCTTTTAGAGTTTGAAAACCTTAGTTTTAGTGTCGAAAGCTCAATGTGTTACCTTGTAAACCGGTCCAAATCCACCCTCGCCAAGCAAATTATGGAATGAGAAGCCATTGGTAGCATTAGCTAATGTATTGAAGTCATAGTGTGGTAGATCAAAATCTTCGTCCTGGCAAGGTATTGTGAACTCATCTTCTGCAATCTGCTCCTTCCCTGTGAAATGGTAAAGAGGGTATAAACAAAACAATGTAGCTGTAATCTTGTTTCTAATCCCACAAGTTATAACCTCATCCATCTCGATCTTCACTACAAAAATATTACATAGCTACTTGTATTTTCAGTGTCACAGGTTTCCATATTCAATCATGCATGGTGCAAAACAAACATCCCCACAGAAAAGAGAGAATCAGAAAATTGATTTAAGGGTAAATGTTACATACTTGACCTCACCTGTTAGAATAATATAAATCATATTTTAGATTTCCATATTCAATCATGCATGGTCCAAAACAAACATCCCCACAGAAAAGAGAGAATCAGAAAATTGATTTAAGGGTAAATGTTACATACTTGACCTGACCTGTTAGAATAATATAAATCATATTTTAGGGTCTTACTTAGCAGATTAAATTTTTAGGTGAGATGATTTCTTAACATAGTATCAGAGTCTTGTTGACTTGGCGGTCAAGAGTCTGAATCTCACCATCCCCATTATATTTGATAAAAATCAAGTACAAGATAGTGTGAGGCTGTGCTAGTTTCAAAACCAAAAGACTTTCACTCAAGAAGGTGTATTAGAATAATATAGATCATGTTATAGGCTCACCTAATAGCTTAAAATTTTAAGTGAGTTGGTTCCTTTAACCATCCAAAACAAACATCCCCACATAAAAGAGAGAATCAGAGAATTGATTTAAGGGTAAAGTTTACTTACTTAACCTACCATGACTGGTATCAAATTTGCTTTGCTCCATCTTTTTCTTCCGTATGAGCAAACATATGCCCAGGCATACGACGAGCAATGGTGCCAATACTGAGCCCGCTATAACAGCAGCTTTGTTATTCCCTTTGGAGCCCCCTTGACCTTGATTTGCTGAAGCTGAAAGAAAAATCGCCATTAGTCAGTACATAATTGGAGAAATATTTCCACCAGAATGCAGAGAGTGACACTTGAACATATTCTTAATTTCATTGTCAAGATAAGATTTGAACACAGTTGACTGTGGCACTTCGAAGTTTGCATATGTGAGTATGAAAGCAAATAGGAGAGATGCGAATAGAGATTATCGAGTCAATTCCAAAATCTCAACTTGATTCATTTTCTCCTATCTAGAAAACAACACGTCCAAATTGGATTCAAACTCAATGCTCTAACATTTCAAGTTAGGCGGCTAGTTCTTTCATCATGTTCTAGAAAAAGAAATTCTAGAACATGATGAAATTCCCGAACTTTAATTTTCTGCAAAATAATTATGTGGGGAAATATGTTCTTGGATACCAAGCAAAAAATGTGTACTTACCTGCTTCAGAGGAAGCCATCCTAATGTAAAGATCCTGCCCATCATCTGTATACTGTCTGATATCAATCAGGTGTTCGTCAAACCAGAGAAAGCATCCACGTTTTGCTATTACATCTGAATTGGCATAAGCCATGCAAGAACAATTTTTCAAGCATTCCGTCCTGCATTCTTCCGTGCTCATGCTTATATTAACCATCCAGTTGTTCGCTTGAGGCACTTTAACGTTGGAATACTTGATAAATCCATCTCCATTTTTGCAATCCAATGGAGTCCTTCGATCACATCCACCGGACCAGTCTGCCCTTTGCCACTGTTCTTGGTTTGTCGGCACGAATCTGTCCAAACAACTGCATGCAGGAGAGGTGCCAATATTACACCTTCCATAAGCACCGCACAAATTATAATTATCGCAGTTGTCCGCGGGTGCGCTCGCGTACACAATCCAATTACTAGTTCGATCAATCCAAGTGAGCCGATTCATGATACCCTCTTCAGACAAAACTAATGTTGTAATAACAGAAATATTATACAGATCATAAGTGAAGTATGCCTCCTTGTCGTTAAAAACAAAGGTATAGTTGTAAATTGGATCTGGTTTCAAATAAGGCAGGCCACTAAACCCGATGCCATTCCATGGCCCTGAACGTGACTTCAAATCTAGATTATGATTGACAACCAACTCTAAACGCTTGGGGTCTACCTCAAAAGTATAATCACCTGGAGAAGGATCGTCTGTGCTCTTCCATGACGATATCATCACATCCAAGCCTGAAGCTATGCGTCCAACTTTCATCCCTGGTAGAAACGTATTGCCCGGATGGTGGAAACTTTGCCAGAAGAAGTTTTCCGGGCTTGGATCCTCTAGATTTCTGACAACAAGATTCCCTGTTTCCAGAAGCTGCGCAACAGGGTTTTGAGCTTGCCCTGATGTGTTGGAAGACCAAATAACACTGCTGTTCTGATCGTAAAGCATGAGGATTCCCCTTCCATCGACTCTGAAAACTCCGGATTTATTAGTGATAGGTGTTTCTCTGTTGGCAACCCAAACAATTCTTCCTTTAGATATCTTGTTGTACCATATTCCCAAGTATCGCTGCGTGGGGCTTCCAGGGCTGAAAAAACCCATTTCATAGTTTCCACCACTTGATACAATGGTGTCCCCGTCAGTTAGGTTCTGGTTTGCAGCTATGGTGTCTGCTGCCAAGGATTTTGTGAAAGAAGAAGAAGAAAAACATGACCAGAAAAGAAGGGTGAGGCGGAGGCGAAGGCTTTTCATATCTGTTCGAAGCCTGAGTATCCTTCAGTTTGAGACAAACCGGCAATGGCATTAAATGTGTAATGGAGACCTGGTCAGTAGCCATCCCCTCCTCCGTGATATTATATTGTTTATTATGGTATTCAATTTATTTATTTATTTTTATAAAGATTATCCCTTTTTTTGGATGATTACGACAAAAGTGAGAAACTGAGAATGCTTTTCTTCTTCTTCCAATTCATTGATTCTTAATTTTTTTTAATATAATAATTATCTATCGTCTTCGTCAAGTAATTTGTAATGATAATTAATTTCTTAATAATAAATAGTCAACTATTGGAGTTTCTAGAATGTAACTCTTCGTGCTTGTTAAAACACAAGATGATATCAATTTGTGGTTTAAGATTTTAATGATTTTTGCTTTAAAATAGTTTTATTTAGATTTTATTTATTTATTTTCTATATATGCACTTCAAAATCATTATAAAATATTAAAAAATCATCAATTTTTTTTTCAAACTGAGAATATTTTTTAGAAAAAAAACAGTCCAAATCACATAAAAAAATCTGTCCCCAACACATCATTTGATCATTGTTAGCCAATTTTTCCTGACTTTTTAATTCATCATAGTTTGGACAATACAGATTTTGCACGGCGTCGGTCCACAAGATTTCGGGAGTTAACTTTGACCAATGAGTCATCGGCGGGGATTGGAAATGTGGTCTTCAAAAAAATTATTTATTATTCATTTTTTAATTGTCTTCATAGTTAATGTTAAAAATAAATTAAAAGATTTTATTTTCAAAAAAGTATTTTGAATAAGAATCTAAATCAAAGCTCCTCAGCTGGCACCACACATGCCGGTGGGGAAATGTATTGCAGTTGGCTGCATCTTGACTTCTTGACATAACGGATGACTTTGCCGACCGTCACCCTAGTTGACTGCCAGTTCAAGGATGGCATCTTGGATCCATTACTTTATTTAGTTGGTCAAACTTTTTTATGCTGACCGTATGTTTTTTCAACATTTTTGCTTGGGAGATTTGAACTTGTCAGGGCCGGTGATCCGTATCAATTATTTTCTTTTAAAAATATAAATTGAAAACGACATGTTTTGACAGATTGTTTTTTTCAATAAATTAAATTTTAATATTTTTAGAAGAATTATTGAGATGTTTTTGGAAATTGCATTTTGTATCAAAATAATATTTTTTTAAAAAAATATTTTTGACATCTGAGAATAATCTAAAAACTTTATTTTTTTAATTTGAAATAAAAAAAATTATTTTTTTTCAAAAGCGTTTTGAAACGCATTGCCAAACAGAGCCTACACGTTGATTCATTGAATTATTTAAATTTATTTTAAAAATGATTTTTAAGAAGAAAAAACCTAATTAGCTAGATCAATCAGATTTCAAGCTAACACCAAAATCAAATCATATTTAATAATTACAAGTCACTTGCTCTGCGCTCCGTCACAATTAAAGCCAAATGTTCTTTAAATATAAAAACATATGCTAAGAAAGTGATTTTTTTTCATAATGCTATATATTTTGACAAAAAAAATTAATATGGGCAAATTTTTATTAGTATAGATATTATTACCATAAAAGAAACATTATTTGATATGAAGAACAAATGAAAATAATTAAAGGACAAAAATAAAAGTATTATATATAATGTTTCAAATTCAATATCTTAGATTAATGATCTAGAAAGATTATGTGACTTGGTATTGTTTTTAATTTTTTTATCTTATTTTTTAACAATTGTATTACTTAGTATCAAATAAATATTTAATTTTTGTTTTGCATTTCGGTTCATATTCTTTTAATTTTTTTGTTTAGTTTTGAATTCTTTAATTTTTTTGGTCCTCCTAGGATAGTTATAATTTTGTTTTCATATTTATGTATTATACTCTTAGTTTTGGTTTTTAATTTTTAATGTTATTTATCTCTGCATTAAATGTAACTTGTTAAGGAACATAATGAGTTTAGCTCTTTTAGCGTGAAATAAAAGTGAAACTCTCTCATATGTATGTATAGTGGATGTTTTGTTGTCAGTAATCTATTATCCTTGTGTTTTTCTTCATTCGTTTTGTCTATGTGTGACTTGGTATATTTTTAGTTTAAAGTGATTTTTACTTAAAAAAATAAAATATTTCTTTATTTTTAAGATTTATTCTTGATATTATTACATGAAAAGTATTTAATAACACTAAAATTAAATTAATTTGAGATAAAAAAACAAATAAAACTCTTAGTTCAGTGTTTTTTTATTGGTTCTACTTATATCAACATTGTATAATAAAAATATTTTTTTTTTAATTAGTGGTGGTGTTTATGGAGCTTTAAATAGAGTTCATGAAGTTTTTTCTTAGGGTTTTTTCATATTATTTTAATTTTTTAATATTAAAAAAATATCAAATATATAATTAGTCTAATATATTATAAAGAGAAAAATAGTTTAAAAATAATCGTTGTCATTATTTATCAACACCTTATCAATAATAAAATCAATATATATATATATAAACAAAATAATCAAAGTTTTTTAGATTGTGTTTGATAGTTTGTCAATGTCTTATAGTGATAATAATATTAATTTTGATTTTTTCCTTTAATTTTGCTATTCAATTATTTTTATTTGTTATTCATATAAAAAAAATTCAATGTTGCTAATATATATTTTTTGTTTCACTGTCAATCATAATAATAACAATGAGAATAATAAGTTTTGCAACATCTTTATATATAATGTTTCAAATCTAATATCCTGGATTAATGACCGAAAAGGTCTTAGAAATTAAAATATTTTAAAAAAAATAGAAGTATAAGGGCCGAAATGAAAAACAATATAAGATTATTTTTAATTGAATGACAAAATTGAAAGAAGTCAAAACTTATATACCGAAAAAATTAAGGGATTTAAAACTAAAACTAAAGTTAAAAAATAGGACCTAGATGAGAAAAAAAACACGATCAATTTTAATCGAAGGACATAATGGAAAGAAGTCAACTTCTAACATAATAAGGGATTAGTAACCAAACCCAAAATTAAAAGAATAAAAAACAAAAATAAAAAATATATATGATCAATTTCAATTAAAGGACTGAATTAATATAAATAAAAATTTATATAACAAATATCAAAAATATAATCAAAAGACAGGAACGAAAATAATAAAACCATAAACCAAGAAGACTTTAGGCTACAGAGAAAAAAAGTGAAAAACACACTTTTCAACATTTGCTTTAGGACTTATTTTGTTTTTCTTTTTACTGAAAAACACACTTTTCACTCTTTCCTATAAAACTATTCAACTCTCTTTCCATCGAAGCGTTTCTTCTCCATGTCCAGAGAATCTGTCAGAAAGACTGGACCCTGACCAAAAGGGCCCATCCATTCGATGGGCTCGTTAAAGAAGACCCATTCAAAAAGGAAAAGTTCTTCTGAACTCTGCATTGAGTGTTGGACTCTTTGACCGGAAAGGGTCAGCTTCATGCGGGTTGACCAGATAGCCTTCCTCCCTGGCCCTCACGTCAAGAAGTTGAACAAAATTTCATGCACATGGTATCATATAGACTTGTTAATTCTGTTTCATTTCAGCTCAAATGATCGAAAATACTCTATGTTATAAAAAAATATAAATGAAATGATATCGTTTTTTATTGTTTTAATTTTGGTCCGTTCCAGAAATTCCGGTTAAATTCTGACCGAAACAGCTTGGTATTATTCTGGTTCAAAATCATAATATTTTTTTTTATTTTAGAATATTTTACTATCATAATATTTTGGAATTTTAGAGGTGTTTCTAATTTTGAGATTATGTTTGTATTGTATAATTTAAAATTAATTTATCTTGAATTTAAATTATACTTGTTAAATTAATATTATAATTTTTTTCCATATATTTATATATAATTAATTATATATAAACAATATAATTCTGAAATAAAACGCGGCTTCAAAACTGAAATGTTCAGTTCCAATAGAAAAACCAGAACGAAGATTGAAATGATATTAACAATCTTGCATCATATAAGTTGACAGTGTGAGTCAATTTCTCTTTTCCTCACAATAATATACTTTGAATACTATGAATTATATATTATTATATTGTTTTCTAAGAGAACATGCGTCCTTGTTATTGATTTTTTAAAAGGTATAGTATACTTATAAGACCTTAGCTTGGATGATGTATTTATTGTTGTTTAGAGTTCTAATCCTAAGGAAAAGCATAAGAAATCATTTTCTTTTATAAATATATTTCTATAAGCTATAATTTTTTTAGATAAAAAAATCAATCTTGATATGCTAAAAGATAGCTCAAGTAGAATCATAAAATGATATTTGCAAGCTGTAACATGCAATTATGTTATTTGATAATTTGAAAACTAAGTTGTAACCTCCCATTTGTTTTTATTTTTATTTTATTTTTTTAGTTTATTTGATGTAATGATATCAAAAATATTTTTTAAAATAAAAATATATTATTTTAATATACTTTAAAAAAACATTTTTAAAAAATATCTAACTATACTTTCAAAAATATTACTAATTCTCTTATAAACAAAAATAGTTTCTGAAAAGTCTTTATTGTTCCACAGATGTTAATATATTTGTTTGAGAACGTAGTTAAAATTATTTTTAAATTTTTATATTAAAATAATATATATATTTTTATAAATTATTTTTTATACAATATATAAAATAATCTAAAAACATATATTTTTAATTTAAATTAAAAAATAAAAATATATTTTTTTTAAAAAGTACTTTTAAAACGAGAACATGAAATTGTCTACAAAAGTCCAAAAGAGAGTACCTACTTTTCATAAGTTGTCCATTCTACCCCTACTCACTAACCGAAAAGTTCCCAAGAACAGGCCTGCAAGCTTCCCATAAAATGACCAATTTACCACCGATCAACCTTCCCCGAAACTCGTAGGCGCTAGGCTGCAGCTTCCCCAGGAAAAAGAATGTGGTCTTGACCTTCCTCCCACAGCTGTCTCCCATGGCCTCTCCTTCTTCGAAATCCCATTTCCCTGTCTCTATATATGAACCAAATCCATGAACCTAAAACATCCATCTCTCAAAGACCCACAAACCAAGTTTCTAATTCTCCTCTGATTACAGCTCACACCTTTCTTTATTCAGAAAAATGGCTTCTTCTTCTTCTTCAAATTTTGAAGATTTCTTGCCTCTTATGGCCAACAAGCTAGGCGGTGACGGTCTTATAGGGGAACTATGCAACGGTTTCAATCTATTGGTGGATAGTGAAAAGGGTGTCATCACTTTTGATAGTCTTAAGAAGAACTCAGCTTTGTTGGGCTTGCAGGATTTGAGCGATGATGATCTAAGGTCTATGCTAAGAGAAGGTGATTTTGATGGCGATGGGGCACTTAATCAGATGGAGTTTTGTGTTTTGATGTTCAGATTGAGCCCTGAGTTGATGGAAGAGTCTCAGTTTTTGTTTGATGAAGCTCTTTTACAGGAATTCAAGCATTATTGCTAATTTATTATTATTATTTTTTACTACAATTGTTCCCATTTTATGGGATATATCTCATATTTCTCTTTATTGGTTGTAATGACTTTTATTATTGGATCATTGAATATAGTGAGAAAAATAGAAATTGAAACAAGTTGCCATTTTCACTTCACGTTATATGTCGTTTTTTTTCCACATTTTTTCATGTTTATGTATTTTAAAAACATATTTTTAGAAAAATTAAAAAAATACTTCAAGCTAGAATTTTTCGGTCTTTAATAAAATAAATATTAATTTGATATATTTGCAAAAAACAATTTATACAAAATAAAACTCTTAATATAATGAAAATTAAAATATTTGGACAATCCTAGTATTTTTTGTTGTTTTACTCGAAAAGCAGAAGTATCGGATGCAAGGAGAGTATGGATGTATTTCAAAAAATTAGAAGATATATTAAAATAATATTTATTTTATTTTTTAAAAATTATTATTAATATTTATATACCAAGATTATAAAAAAAATTAATTAATTTTTATAAAACGAAATGCAATTCCAAACGAACCATAGTAGTTTATTCTTCCTGTCATTGTCATGTGTTGTGGCCCCCTAATTTAAAAGATATGCTTCCAAGAAGGTTGCAGATTACAGACTCTAATCTAGATCCTGAAATCACATACAGGTGCTTCCCAGAATGTTGGGCAACTACTATAGTTTCTGTGGAAAAATTGAGCACCATAATGGAAATAAAACGTATTTCTATTTGGAGAAGGATTTCATACACGAGCATCGGATCCCAGTCCAGACGTTTGAACCTGCATGCTTTGACGCTTTAAACAAGTCAAGCATGTGTTTTTTTTGTTCTGCGAGAGGCAAAAGGCTGCTACCAAAATTACAAGACTTGAAAGTTTAGACAGAGTTACGAGTTTTGAGGCTGTGAATCGCATAATCCGAAAGTGATTGGGGTGTAAGATGTTGTTGCCTGCTGGTATTGAGCAACAGACGAACCAGTTCTAGATGAAGTACGACTAATGAGATTATACTGACTGAAATCTAGGAAGACACCAGCAATTAAATGCAATCAAGGATGAAGATCGACAACTAAATGCAGAAAGAAGTAAATGGAGTGTAGTTTTCTTTGTGGAGGAGTAAGCACTCGCGCTTCTAAGGTTTCCGATCAATGATACTTCATTTTAGCCAAATTCTGCTCCGATATGGATACATCAACAGCAAAAACTTCAATGTCACAGCTTAAAGCTTCAGATGTATTCCTCGATGATCTATACTTTCATCAATCAGTTCCAATGGTGCCCCTTTTACCCGAAGTATCCATGCCTAACAAAACAAGGCAATAGTTCATGTCACAGAAGAAAAAGTACTGTTAGAAAACTCCAGATGAACAAATATGTATCCATGTCGAGTAAACAAAAAAAAAAGAAGCATCGCTGATGTACTTTACAGTCTGGAGTCTTGATCGTGATAAAAGAAACCCTCGATCAATTCCTCCTATAATGTCCATGCACTTACTCCAATCCAGTAACTTTGTTTTGTATGGTCTGATCAATTATCATCCATTTTAGTCTGATTAACAACCTGGTTTATCGCAGTAGTAAAATTGTAAATGATGACTGACAGAACAAAAATGTTGTTCCTTGTGTACAGGTCCGAAACCACCTTCTCCTAACTTCTTCCTGCTTGAAAAGTTATTGGTGGCATGAGCTGTAGTACTCAAATCAGATATTGGCAACTCCATCTCCCCTTCTCTTCAAATCTATAATCCTTCATAATACGACGCCTCCGCACGCAAAAGATCATTCCTGCAATTACCCTGCCTGTTCCCAACATTTACTCGAGTTCCGTTTTTTCAAGTTGCACCTGATTGCAGAGAAGAATAACTACAAGCTGTTGGATCATTAATCTAGACTTATATGAAAATAATTATGTGTTTGAGAACTGTCAAATAATATAAAGCCTAATTAAAAAAAAAATTGCTAAGTATTTTAGGCAATTGGATTTTTGGTGTATCCAATAAGGTGTGGACCTTTAATGTGTAGAGATTAAAAGGTTATTCTTATTTTAGTAATGGACTAAAATAGGATTACCAGATAACGAGAATGTCAAAAAACATGAATATCAAAAGGTATATGGTTACCTGTATATATAGTCATGGTCTCTAGATTACACGTGCTATTTCATTTTCATTCTAACATCCCATCATCAGAGAGAAAATAAAGTTAAGGTAGAGAGAATCAAATGACTCTTAAAGGAAAACGTGTTAATCTGAAAGGTTATCCGTACGACTCTAAAGAGCGATTTTTAGATATGGATTCAGGTATGATTCTGCTTTATTGTTTATGTGTTCTTGATAATTCAACATGAATATTTTCTATATGTTATAAAATCTAGTCCTACCAGAAGCAACTGAAAGTCTCCCTGGTTCAAGATTTCCTTCGTGGCTACAACTCGAATCAAATCTGGTAATGTTTTATTTCGAGTTGAGGGAAACGGAAGAAGAAGAAATGAAGCGGAAGTTCATCATAGTTATGTTTTGAAGAGGGAAAATAGAGTTGAAGAAATGGACATAGTAGCAGAGTCTAGATTTCCTAGTTTATATCCGAACATAGTGTTGAAGAATTTAGTTCCAATTCTGCTACAAATTAGTGATAAGTTTTTTTTTTATTAATGTTAGTCATTTAAATTCTATCATTTAGTGATGTGTTTTGATTGTTCTTTTCTACTTTTAGTTTAAATCTTATCTATGATGAGATTAGTTTAAGAATTTGTGTTTGATTAGGGTTCTTGTAATGCCTTTGATTTTCTCTATAAATACAATTAGAGGGATGACAAGAAAATTTAGATATTGAGTTTTTACCCATTGATCTCTTTGTGTTTTGTTCTTCAACTAAGAGCTGAAATATTTCAATTAATTTTTAGCTAAGAGCTAGAATTTTTCAATTGAAATAGTGGGCACCTCTACATTCCAACAATTGATATGAGAGTTTTTTTTTCCCAATTTTCCAACACATAGAAGTCTTGTTCATTCCCAATTAAACTCACATCAATCAGGTCACCAAACCAAATTAGACAACCACTTCCGTCGCCCCCTAATATCAAAATTAGCATAAGCACTGCAAGAGAAATTCTTCAACTGTAATCTCTCACATTCCCTGAGATCCATGCTCCTTTCAAACCAGGAAGAAGATGGAGCTGATAGCTTATTGGTAGTATACTTGTGGAAGCCATCTTTATCTTTCATTTCAGCAGAGTACAACTCCCTAACCAATCTGAAAAGTTCCAATCTCCCAACACTTGGGTGGAATCCATCCAAGCATATACATATAAGAGTTTAACTTATCTAGCAGCGTGTTTGTGATGCGGTATAACAGAAATCCTAAAACTAAGATTTCTAAAGCTATAAGGTTACCTTTGCAGAAAGGAAACTTGATGTAGTTGGACTTGTCATAACAGGTAATTCTGGGCAGTCCAGTATGGGTTTGTCCTAACTGTTGATTTTAGTGATCTCGAACAATGATCTGCTTGGAAACGATGCATCGTTCAAATTTCAAGCAATAAAAATGAAAATGCAACAAGACAATCAAGAGTTGGAATCAAAATCTCATGATCTTTATTGAATTCAAAAATGCCTATAAATAGGCTTACAATGCAATTGAATCAAAAACTACAAATCATCTCAACAAACCTGAAAGATTTGGATAACTATAGGTTTCAAATTTCAAAACCTGTTATGAATAGTAAATAAATTCAAAACTTAAAACACAACAGACTAAAACATAAATCCTACAGCTAATACAAAATCTTTCTTATCCAAAGTTGATCTCACTCGAAACTCTAACACTCCCCTTGAGTTTAGCTTTGGACATTCCCATCTTCAACTTCAAAAACTCCAATCTTGCTTGGAGGAAGAGCATTTGTCATTAAATCGCAAGCTGCACTTCGGTAAGACAATGATGAACCTTGATGAGCAAATTTTTCTCGGCTTCCCGATAGCATGAAATTTCACATTTATGTGTTTGGTCCTCCCATGTCTGCATCTGGATTCTCAACAATTGCTATTGTTGATTTGTTGTCACGTGAAGAGATCAACAGGTGAGTTTTTCCTTAGCCGAGATCCTCTAACAATTTCTTCAACCATACTCGCTTGATTTGATACAACTACTAAGGAGATGTATTCCGCTCAGCTGTTGATTGAGCTACAATTTCTTGTTTCTTTGTATTCCAACATATTGATTCTGTTCCTATTGTAAAAACATACTCGAGGTGCTCTTTATATCATCTACACTTTCCGCCCAATCACTATCTCGCATATCCATTTAGTTTAACTTCCCTGCTTTTATGTAACATATACCATGGTCGATTGTCCCTCTAATGTACTTCAACACTCTCTTTGCAATTCGTAGGTGAACATTAGTGGGGAACTCATGAACCGAGAGAGCAAGCCTGCTGAGAACATCAAATCAGGCCTTGTTGTCATTAGATATAATAGGTCGCCTACTAGGCTTCTAAAACCAGCTGGATCCTCAAGCTTCTCACCATCATCTTTAGAAACCCTTTCATTTTGAGCCAAAGTAGTTGCAATTGCTTTGCATGACTCAAGATTGAATTTCTTGAGTATATCAAAAGCATACTTTCTTTGAGAAACAAAAATACCCTGTTGCATTGTTGGATTTCCATTCCTAGAAAGTAGTTCATAATGCCCAGATCGGACATTTCAAATACCTCCTGCATTTCCCTTTTGAACTCTGTCATTAGTCCTTCATTTCCTCCTGTCACAAGCATGTCATCGACATAGAGGATACCACTAGTCTGCACTTCACCTTCATCTTGATTCAAGTACAGGGTTGCTTCATTTTGACTTCTTTGAAAACCCAACTTGATTAGATGAGTATCAATCTCGCTATACCAGGCTCTAGGTGCTTGTTTCAACCATAGAGAGCCTTGTATAGCTTGTACACCTTATGCTCATTGCCACACACCTCAAATCCTTCCGGTTGGATGACATAGATGTCCTCATCAAGTATTCCATTTAGGAATGCAGATTTTACATCAAGATGAAAAACTTTTATCCCTTTTTCCCTGCTAGTGCTAGTAACAATCGAATTGTGTCATGCCTAGCCACCGGTTCGAAAGTGTCTCCATAATCCACCCTCGCAACTCTGTGAGAAACCTTTAACAACCAGCTGGCCTTATGCTTGTAAATTGAACCATCTAGGTTGAACTTGGTTCTAAAGACCCATTTAACACCAATTTGCCTTTTGTTAGAAGGTAGTTACGTTAATCGCCAAGTTCCATTCCTTTCAATAACATCAATCTCGGTTTTCATGGCTTCTATCCAAGCTTGAGAGTTTCTCGCTTCGATGTAATTAGTGGGCTCAAGCATGCACTAAATTACACCTTTCATACACATCGGACAAGCTTTTTATCTTTGCTATTTTTGAGCCTGATGTTCCTTCAATGTCTGACTCGATCATCATGTCCTTCTGCTGCAGGTAGGAGAGCTACTTGCTCAGGATGTTTTGCTTCTTATAGATCCCAATTCCAGACAAGCCATTTCATCAAAATGAACATCCCTGCTGCAGGTAGGAGAGCTACTGACTTCAATTTTTCCCGTGGACGAGGTTGTATATTTTGTACCCTGTTGAGTGTGTTGCATACCCTACAAAAATGCCTTGTTCAGACCTCTCGTCAAGCTTCCTCTCTTCACAGATGGTGTGTGAAAATAACATGGTGAACCAAACACTCTTAAGTGTTTGACGATGAGGCTTGACACCATTCCAAATTTCAAATAGTGTGCAATCGTGCACATGATTTTGTAGCTAACCTGTTGAGTAAATACACTGAGCTATTTACTGCCTCAACCCACAAAACATTAGGTAACTTTTTCACAAACAAAATACATCTTGTCATCTCCATCGCAGTCCTATTCTTCCTCTCTGCAACCCTATTTTGCTGAGATGAGTAAGGGACTGTTAGTTGGTGTATGATCTCGACCTTTTGACAAAAAACATTAAACTCCTTTGAAGTGTACTCCCTCCATTGTCAGTCCTCGGTTTTTTATTTTCTGCTCACACCGATTTTCGACCATGTTTTTGAAGTCTTTGAACATGGTCGAACTCGTGACTTATTCTTCAAAAAATACACCCATGTCATCTTGCTAAAATAATCAATAACAAGCATAAAATACAGATTTTGATTTAATGATGGTGTGCTCATTGATCCACATAAATCGAGAATGGACTAGTTCCAGTTTGTGTGTTGCCCTGCTGACCATTCCTTGAGAAAATGGTTTTCTATGTCGCTTTCCAAGCTCACAGCTACCACAAGTATGTGTGTTTACGCAAATTTACTGGTATATCATCTACCATATGTGTATCATGCATGAGCTTCAATGACTTTAGGTTAAAATGGCCATATCTTTTATGCCAAGTTAAACTCTCATCAATTTTAGCACTAAGAGCATGTCCTTCAATTGCATCCAACTTCAAGTAGAAGTCTGTTCCCATTCATTTTCAGCCTTACTATGACCAATCCATGTGCATCGAAATAAGGTATGAGCTATCTTTGAAACGAATTTCATAACCATTCTTCATCATTTGTGCAACACTAAGCGAGTTTTGATCTAACTCAGGGATATACAAAACATGAGTTAAAAATTGTGTACCTCTCTTAGTATTCACAACAATGGTGCCTCTCCCTTTGCTTGAACAATGTCACCATTTCCAAGCTTGACTTTTGGTTGTATTGTGACATCAATGGATGAGAAGATCTCCGGATGTTTAGTCATATGACTCGTACATCCATTGTCAATAAGCCAAACATTCAAATCGTGTGAATTTGAAATATGTGAAACCATGAACAAATGCTCATCCTCCTCCTTTTCAACCTCTATTACAAGGGCTTGTTGTTGAGTAGTCTCCTGGAATAATTTCTTCTTGGCTCTACAAAACTTCTCATTGTGACCCAAAAATTTCGAAGGTGCATTTGATGGCGGGTTTGTTCTTATACCAACAATCCCTCTCTGCATGATTTGTTCTCCTGCAGTGAGTTCAAGGTAAGAAGACTTACCCTTTTGTTTCAATGTCTTGTTTACCTTCCTTAATTCCGAGGGGCCTTTTAAACAACATATTTGAAGGTATTTTTCCCTTGTCTTTAGCATCAAAAACACCTTCAATTTCTTCTTCATCTCTCATCTGGATTCTTTGTTCTTAAACAAGTAGTTTACTTGTTAATTTTGCAATTGTGAGACTGTTCAAATCACATGACTCCTCAATTGCTTGAGATTTTTGCTTCAAATTTCCGTGGTAGAGAAACCATGATCTTTTCCACCCCTTTTGATCCCCAACATTTCTGTGGTAGCCTCATTTGATTGACAACATCCACTATCCTACCGGAGTAGCTCTTGACAATTTCGATTCCTTCATTTTCATCAACTCAAATTCTCTTTTGAAAGCAAGGAGTCTAACTGTCTTAACTCTCATCGCTCCCTTTAAATTCTCCTTGTAACTTATCCCATACAAGTTTTGGTGATTCCAAATCCATGATTTTTGTAAAAATATGGTCAAGCAAGCCCTGAGTGCAAGCAAGTAATTGCCTTATCTTTCTTCGATTTTTCTTCCTCAAATGCTCTGATTTGAGCAAGTGTTGAGTTTGCAGAGAGTGGAGATGGATCAGCATTTGTTGCAACAACATTCCATAGCCCTTGAGATCTTAAATAAAATCTCATTTTAACGACCTAGATATGATAATTCTCTCTAGAAAATAATGGAATAGTAGAAGCTTGGTTGCTCGATGCAAACATGATTTTGAGAAAAATAACTCTCTTGTGTTTTCACTCAATCCACTTTGTGTTTAACACTCACCCTCTCGTGTTTTCACTCAAGAAAGCCTCACAATTCACTCGAAAAAGCCTCACGATCCTGTAGGAACAATTGCTCCGATACCACTTGTTTGTTTTAAGTGATATGAACAATGATCTGTTTGGAAACAATTCATTGTTCGATTTCAAGCAATAAAAGCGAAAATGCAACAAGACAATCAAGAGCTGGAATCCAAATCTCATGATCTTTATTGAATTCAAAAATGCCTATAAATAGGTTTACAATGCAATTGAATCAAAACTACAAATCATCTCAACAATCTCGAGAGATTTGGATAACTACTGAGTTTTGAATGTCAAAACTCGTTATGAACATTAAATAAATTCAAAACTTAAAACACTACAACTAAAACATAAATCCTACAGACTTGTCACGACAATGATTTTTGGACGCACTTCGTGCCTCGCCGTCTCCCTGCGGGTTTGGGGAGAATACTGCGCATGGTGAAAAATGGGGTTTATAGCCGTAATATTTACGACTATAATTCTAAGGAGTCGCCACCTAGTATTAAGGTCACTAGGAACCTATTGGTCTGCGGGAGTTTGGATAAGGGGACTTGTTGTGCAAGGGGAAGACGCATCACCCCCAGTGCACCCTACCTAAGGCAAGCTGCATTGTTGTTTGATTGTTTTTCTTAAGTTTGATGTTTTGTTGTCTTTTCTAAAATTCGACATAGATCTCTGTTCGTGAGAGAATTTTTATCTCGAGTTGAAAGACTAATCAAAAGAATTTTACACTACATAAAAAAACATTTTTGTTTCAGGTGTACTTTACAATGTAATTTTACACCACAATAAAAGAAAATCTACTTTAAGAGGCCTATTTATAAGTTTCAAAGAGAAACTAGTCGTTTATAGCCGCTTGAAACTAGTCGTTTATAGCCGTTTGAATCTAGCCGTTTATAGCCGTTTTAGTGCAACTGTCATATCAAGCGGTCGACCGGTTCACAACGGATAACCCAAGCGGTCGACCGGTTCATATACAAACTCTGTTTTGACAAATTATCTTTTCTGAATTTCTTGAACCGATTGATTATGACTTAAACCTATAATCATCAAATCTTTTTAATGCATGCAATGTGAAGTGTGTGAGTTCATTTTAATTTGTGTTATCAAGTTAGAAATAGAGATTTACATAAAGCACTAAAATGAACACTTATTTTAAGTCTTCACGTGCTTGTATCTTGGACTTCCTGGAGTGATTTCTTTGTGTACTCCATTATGCTTGTTGATGTATTCTTTGTATAATATCTGTTTATAACTTAATCTCATCCAAGCATATTATTAGTTCATTTTCTTTTTATTGTTATCATTAAAATATATAAAGCATATAAAGTATGACATTATATGTCAACAAGTCCCTCCCTATTAAAATTTTCTCCCCCACATTCTGTCTATTTCTCCCTATTTGTAGGCCAAGAAGGCATGAAGCACGGCATGGGGATGTTGTCCTAGAATGGGATATTGAGTGTTGCAGAAGTTCAGGGGCATCGGTGCAGACATGGGTTGGGCATGATTGCGAGCATGGTCTCTGGTATGGCCACCCATGGTCAGTCGACAGATTTTAGAACGAATGATATTTTTATCTTTAATTTTGACTTTCTATTTCACCCAAAAGTTTCAGTCACCGAAAATTTCTATCGTCTCAATTTAACTAAAATTAGGCTTCCAAACTTAATTTCTCGTCAATTAATCCCATAATAAAATTTATTTGACTCATTTAAAGTATAATTAAACCCTTGCGCTTAATTAAATATTTCGATTGGGCTCTCAATTAATTCCCAAAGCATAATTACACTTTAAATTGGTTGACTATTAAATCAAATTAGCCCATAAAAATATAAATATGTATTTCAACTTAATTTTTACACAAATTTATCCAATAATAAATTACTTTAGCCTTGAATCTACATTTTCTTTTATTTCGGGTAAAGAGAGTGCGACTAAGGCGTCCAAAAATTCCATATTAATTTTTCCGCCAACACCAACCCTTTTATTTTATTTTTGGTACATTTTGGGGAATAACCGAGAAATTGGGTTATGACACAGCTAATACAAAATCTTCCTTATCCAAAGTCGATCTCACTGAAACTCTAACACTAACTAGATAAGGATCTGTCCTAGATAGATAACATGGATAGTCTGACAGATATATTTATAGAACAGTGGGATAGATCTAGGCCAAGAAGCGGTTTGGTCACGCTAGACTCGAGTGACGACTCAAAAAAGCTGTAACTTTTGATCCAACCGTTGAATCACACTCAAATGTTTCCAGGAGTTTTTGAAGGTCGTTTTCTTTGGAGTAACACGGAATTGTTACTTCAACCTTTGAATCTTGCCCCAAGCCTTGGTTTTGATAGTTTTTGTAATTTTTCCTTGTTAGTTTAAGATTTCATGTTTTTTTATTGGATTTTATGCTTCCTTCCTTGTAAATTTTGGATTCTTATTTTGTTTTCTATATCCTAGATAAAAAAAACCCTGTAAATTTAGGATTCATCTTCATAGTTCTTTTCACCCATTAAAGTTCACGTTTTTTTTTTGTTTTTCTATCTTTGGATTCCACCTGCATCAAAACTCTAATATAGTCTGAAAACTTGAGGGGTTTTTGACCTCAGCAGGTGCGAACTGACTTCCCTCACATGGAACATGGCCTATAGAACCTTTTCGTTAAATTTCAACTTCATCAATAATTAGATTTAATGTTATATGACTATTTTTATCACACTTCTTCAATGTCAGCTAGAACTACAATCACCCAATCTTGAATTCGTTCATTCCATGTGAAGCTCTGGAAAAGGACCAACGAATTTCATATAAGCCTTGAAGAAACTAACTTCTATCCTATACTCGAAATAAACTTGTTTGTTGATGAACACAAATTCATTTGTGGAAATTAGATTAGGTTTCATTCTAGGATTTGATGTAAATTTTATGCCATCCCATTACCCTGTTCTGAACTTTGTTTTCAAAAGTAGGTGTGATACCTGTGAGGATCCATACCATACGAAAAAAGCTTTTCCAAGATGGCAGAAACCTTTCAATTCGTCTTATAAAGTTGATTCCCATTCTTATCCCAGGCAGCAAGGTATCACAAGGATGAACAAAACTTCGCCACAAATTTTTTGCAGAGCTATCATCATTTCTTCTCTGACAGCAAAATTTCACTACTTCGAGAGCTATATATGCAACTGGATTCTGCATAGTTCTTGATGCACTTGAATTTGATAACCAAACAATATGGTTTTTGGTATTGAGGGGTTGAGAATTCTTTGAGTGGTTTGGTCACTTAGTTTTGTGTGTGTGTGTGTGTGTATATATAACTTTTTTTATAATTTTACTCAATTTTATTTTATTTTCATACGTTTTCTCTTGTTGTCTCGTAAATCTAAGTCATCCCAAACCACTAGCGTAGACTTATATGTATCAATGGTATCAACATCACTAATCTATTGGTTAAATTTCTATTACGATACAATTGCAAACCTAAAGGCATCACAAGCTCAGAAATAACAATGGATAGTTGACTCTCCTTTTTTTTGAAGTCCTAATTCTTTGTTTATCAATGTCAAGTGACAAACTGATCGGTGATTGCCTTTTCATTAGGTTCAAAGACACTTAAATAGGCCAACATACCCTTTTAATCTAGGAAATATGGTAAACATATGTTTCCTAAAATAAACTAAAAATCTATCTAGGAAACATGGTAAACATGTCTTTCCTAAATTAGGAAATATATAAAGAAATCTGAAACTAGTGTGCTATTGCCTCCTTTTGATTCTAGGCTTTTTCTACTCATCCATAAACACATTAGCTAGGTTATCCACTTGATCTGCAAGTGGCATATCCCTATTTGGTTGGGTCATATCCTCATTAGATTGCTCAAATGACTTGGAGTTTAGGTTGATGTGATCAAGTGCGATCATGCCTTTTTTGAGTCTAGACTTTTCCTATTAGTCTATAAATACATCAGCTAGGTCATTCACACAATCTGCGGTGTGCGATTCTCATCTGGTTGTTGTGTATAAATGAACAAAAATACAAGGAACGAAAATAATTAAGAATCAGAAACTAAAACTTAGAGGCGTGTTTAGCACTGTTTTTAAGGATATTTTTTCAATAATGAGGTACCCTCCAGAATTCAACAATCTCTTCCTCAAAGAGGGGAACAGAACAACAGCAAAGAAAAATAACAAGAGAAGTCCGGCAAATGAGATGAAGAAGAAGAGAAGTATTTTCGGATGTGCTTGTTTGAAAAATCTGCATAGTATTTATAGGCTACTATAATGTAACAACTATGTCATATTTAATTTATAAATTCAAAATGGCTGTTATAAACATAGCTGTTACTACAATTTAAATTATAGTTATTTAAAATAATTTAAATTATAGATGTTATAAAATTTATAGTGATAATTACAATATTTATGTTTATAATAACTATGTAAATCAAAACCGAAATTGCTTTGAAATTTGTAACTGTTAGAAATAATTTTCAATGGTTACAAATTTAATGTTTTTAGTTGAAGGGTCATTCAAATATTTTAACAAAACAACAAAAAGATTTTAGAGGGTTTAGGTGTTGCCTCGCGTGCAGGGGGGGTGAATCGAAGGTCTTTCTCTTACTCAACTCATCCTCATGTGCGCAAGCTCATTTCTACTTCCTTTATTAGTTACTACCCCCATCTCAAGTTTTAGTATATAAACACTTGATGAAAGTCTTCTTTCTCCAATGTGGGATAGTAGGTACTATATATACTCTCTACACTCAAGGGGTCTTTTGTGTTTTACCAATGTGGGATAGTCTTTTGAAATATCTTTTTATATTTTTTTACAACAATCCCCCACATATTTCAAAAGGCTTTTAAAATTAATAATAATAATAATAATAATAATAATAAATATGTAAATAAATTTGCTTGATCTCATTCACAAATGAGTATAATGCATCTAACATGGTGTCTTTTGGACCATGAACTAGATTTTAGATACTATGAGATTGAACTTACAGAATTATTGGTGAAATATGTAATTTCTATGAACGCAATAATTCTCATTGTAAGTCAGACATCTCACCATCACATTATACCCCCATAATTCCTTGTTGTTTGACTCGGTTTTGCACTTTTAATCGGCCATGCGTGTGCCTGGTTATTCATGAGTGCTTTAAAAATTTTGCTAGTATAGGTGTTTCCATCAAGTGGTCATTGTATTTTGAACACTATCCATAAGGAATACGGAACTCATTAAGAACTTTATAATTCATCCTCTCCTTGATTTACAGACTAGCACTATTCTCACATCATAGAAAAGGACTTGTTTTATAGTACTATAAAATCATAAATAACTTTGATCGTTACCCATATGAACCTAATTCAATCTCATAGGTTAGGTTACCATTATTTTGATTTCTTACTTTAGCATTAGTCCCATTCCTCTCGATGTTTCTAATACCATTTTTCTACCAAGTGGTTCATCTCTTAACAACTGTTTTACTACATCATGTCTTAATTGAATATGTCGATTTTTACCATTGAAAGATTTATTCTTTGCAATGGATATTGCCGCTTACCAATCATAATGTATGGATATAGAAGGTGTTGGTTTTATTCCCAATGGAATTTCAATTAAAAAATTTCTCAACCAATTAGCTTCATATCCTGCTAAGTCTAGTGCTATAAATTCTGACTCCATGGTGGATCGAGCAATTAAGCTTTGTTTGGAAGATTTCCAAGACACTACACCACCACCTAGAATAAAGATATAGCCACTGGTGGATATAATCTCATCTGAATCTGAAATCCAGTTTGCATCGCTATATCCTTCCAATATAGTGGGAAATCCACTATATAGAATACCATAATTCATGGTACCTCTCAGATATTTCATTAGTCGGATTATCGCCGCCCAATGCTCATGATTAGGATTTTATGTATATCTACTCAGTCTACATACAACGTATGCTATATCAGGTTGAGTGGAATTCATTAAATGCATCAGACTCCCAATGATCTAAGCATACTCAAGTTGACAAACAACATCACCTTTATTTTTCTTTAAGCGAGAGTTAGCATCATAAGGAGTGCTCAAAGGTGTCACATCGAAATGACCAAACTTCTTAAGAAGTTTTTCTACATAATGTTCTTGTGTTAACATTATACCATTGTTACTCCTTACAATTGTTATACCTAATATGACACTAGCTTCACCCATATCTTTCATATCAAATTTAGATGCTAAGAAATGTTTAGTGTTGTGCACAATATTCATGCTAGAACCGAAAATGAGCATGTCATCTACATATAAACTAATGATCACATATTCATTATCACTCGTCTTAGTATTATCACATTTGTCTTAGTACTAACGGATGAAAAACCATCACTTAAAATTATTTGATCAAATTTATCATGCCATTGTTTAGGAGCTTGCTTTAAGCCATATAAAGATTTTCTCAATTTACAAACTTTATTTTTTGATCGATAATTGTAAAGCCTTCGAGTTGCAACATATATATCTCTTCTTCTAAATCACCATTTAAAAGGCAGTTTTAACATCCATTTGATGTATAATGAGATTATGAATAGAAGTTAAGGCAATCGAACTCAAATTGAAGTAATTCTAGCTACGGTGAAAATGTATCAAAATAATCCACATTTTCTTTTGAGTGAAGCCTTTTGCTACTAATCTTGCTTTATATTTATCTATAGAACCATTAGGAAGATATTTTCTTTTAAAGATCCATTTGCAAGCAATAGGTTTTGCACCGGAGGCAAATCAACAAGCTCCCAAGTTTGATTGTGTAAAGCGAATCTATTTCAACTTTAATTGCTTCTTTCCAAAATAAAGAATCAGAGGAAGAGACAATGTAGGTTACTTGGATCATCATCTACTAAATAAGTTAAAAATTCATTTCGAATGAAGTTTCTTTTCTCTGTCTCTTACTCCTTATTTCCTTAATATGAGTTTCATCAATCCTATTATTAGTGATGCGTTATTAATGATAGGTGTGTGAGAAATCTTTTTCTTTAATGGATAGATATTTCAAAGAATTCAGCATTTTTTGTTTCTATAATAGTGTTATGATCTAACACATCACTTTTTAAAACTAGAAACCTATAAGCAGCATTATTTTCGGCATAACCAATAAACAAACAATCAGAAGTTTTTGATCCTATCTTTTTTCTCTTTGGTTCAGGTAGCATAACCTTAGCTAGACACCCCCACATTTTTAGATATTTTAAATTTGGTGGATAACCTTTCCAAAGTTTATATGGTGTTAAACCAGTTTTCTTATAAGGAATTCTATTTTGTAAATGACATGCAGATAAAATAGCTTCACCCCGTAAATTATCAGGTGCGGAAGAACTAAGTAGCATGGCGTTCATCATTTCCTTTAAAGTTCTATTTTTCCTTTCAGCTATTCCATTTGATTCAGGTGAATAAGGTGGAGTAACTTCATGTATTATGCCTTCTTTTTCACAATAATCATTCATTAGAACATACTCACCTCCTCTATCTAATCTAACTCTTTTGATTTTTCTGTTTAGTTGATTTTCTACTTCTGCTTTATATAATAAAATCATCTATGAAGGTCACAAAATATTTCTTGCCTCCTCTAGTCATGGTTTATTTTAAATGTCCTAAGTCTGTATGTATTAAGCTAAGTAAATCGGTGGAGAAGAATTCTTTAATTGCACATATGTGCCTTGTAGCATCGGAGTCTACAACCCAATTCTTCTCATTGGTCACCATATTAACTTGAGAAACAACCGCAACAATGATGTCTTCTCCTTCAACCATGTTGACCATAGTTTTAGGAGGATTGTTGTTTCTCTTTCTATTACGGCATTGAGGTGCATGGTGGTCAGGTTTGCCGCACACAAAGCAATTTCCCTTTTTCTTGAAATTATTGTTGGTTTGGGTTTGAACATAGTGATATTGTTACCATTGGACTTAAAATTCTTATTAAATTTGTTTTCATACCTTTTTTGATGTGAACTTCCTTCTACCAAGTTTGCTTTGGTGGTAATCTCCTTCTTCCTTGTAGCTTGGAACTCCTTTCTATTTGTGTCTTCAATTATAATGTGAGTGATAAGGTCAATCAATGACAATTGTTTGTGCTTTTGCTTGAGTTGTTGCTTGTAGTCGCTCCATGAGTTAGGTAGTTTTTCAATGAGTATTGCAGCAATGAAGGCTTCAGGAAGGTTGATATTTTCAGCCTTCATATATTCAAGGAGCTCATGGTATTCATTAATCTAAGCCTTGATATCTTTGTTGTCAACAATTTCCCAATGGTAAAATTTACCAATGACAAATTTTTGTTTGCCAACATCTTCGACGGTGTATTTTGTTCGTGGAGGGCTTATATACTTATTTCGCTCCAATAATATTTATTGGATGTTATCGCCTAAGAATATATAGAGAGAGAACAACATAACCTAAGATTACCTTTTAAATTAAATATATTATTGAAATTATGTCAAATTAATTATATATTTGTATATTTATGTGAAATTAAAATATGTTAAACTAATTATATGTTTGGATATGTATTGAATATTATTGCCTTAAAATATATTGAGAGAGAGGAAAAATGACCTAGGATTTTTTGAATGACAAAAATTCATATCATGTTTTCTTAAATGTATTTCATATAATAATATGATTAATAAATCTTATATAAAAAAAATATTGGCTTCAAAATTTAATTATGTACTCTTTGATTTAAGTTTATTTCTCTTAGTTTCCGGTTTTGTTTTGAATTATTTGATTTCAATATTTGGATTTACTTCAATTATGTCTTTTAAATTTAAGATATTATTGAAAATATATCAAATTAATTATATATTTGTATATTTATGTCAAATTAAAGTATGTAAAACTAATATAATGTTCAAATATTTATTGAATATTATTGCCTAAAAATAGAGAGAGAGAGAGAGAGAGAGAGGAAAAATGACCTAGGATTTTCTTAGGGACAGAAATTCATGTTAGTATTCTTAAATACATTTAATATAATAATATGATGAATAAATCTTATAAAATAAAAAACATATTGGCTTCAAAATTAAATTTTATGCTCTTTTGTTTAAGTTTGTTTCTGTAAATAAATTTGTAGTGTTTTGACTTTTTAATTATATATTTGTGTATTTATGTCAAATTAAAATATGTGAAACCAATTATATGTTCTAATATTTATTGGATGTTATCGTCTAAAAATATATAGAGAGAGAACAACATAGTCTAAGATTATCCTTTAAATTAAATATATTCTTGAAATTATATCAAATTAATTATATATTCGTATATTTATGTCAAATTAAAATATGTTAAACTAATTATATGTTTGGATATGTATTGAATATTATTGCCTAAAAATATATTGAGAGAGAGGAAAAATGACCTAGGATTTTTTGAAGGACAAAAATTCATATCATGTTTTCTTAAATATATTTAATATAATAATATGATTAATAAATCTTATACAAAAAAAATATTGGCTTCAAAATATAATTTTGTGCTCTTTTATTTAAGTTTATTTCTTTTAGTTTCCGGTTTTGTTTTGAATTATTTGATTTCAATGTTTGGATTTACTTCAATTTTGTCTTTTAAATTTAAGATATTATTGAAAATATATCAAATTAATTATATATTTGTATATTTATGTCAAATTAAAGTATGTAAAACTAATATAATGTTCAAATATTTATTGAATATTATCGCCTAAAAATATATAGAGGGAGAGGAAAAATGACATAGGATTTTGTTAAGGACAGAAATTCATGTCAGTATTCTTAAATTAAGTTTATGTTTTAAAAACAAATTACAATATTTTTAATTTTTAATATGTCTGATATTTATTAAATATTATTGCATAAAAATATATTGAAAGAGAGGAAAAATGACTTTGGATTTTTTGAAAGACAAAAATTCGTATCAATATTATTAAATATAAATATACTAATTAAATATTAAAATAATAAAATACACAATATAAAAAAAAACAATCAATTTTATACCCAGATAAAAACAAATCTGCCGCATCGAGCGGGTAAGCTGGTCGTGCCCTTCTAAAATGGCAACCATTGCTGACACTCGTTGGTTTCAGCTAAGAAAGAAAGGTTCAGCCATTTTCTATATATACCTTTCAGCTGTCGCTTCATTACACCATGGTCGAAGTTTCCGAGAATTTCCTGCAGTCTTCTTGAATACATGTATCGAAGAAAAGTAAGAGAGCAATAAATGATTATATATCTTGTTGACTCGGGCATGCATTATAGCAGTTGTAACTTGTAAGAAAATCATCCTTTTTTATTATTATTAATATTCAAAACTCATGTTTCCTCAAGTATATACTGCAATCACTCAGATAGCTTGCAGTATTTTTCTGTAGAACTAGCAACTGGTTAAACAACTTGAACGCTAGACAGCAATGGGTATGATCCTCTTACTCACATGTATCAGTACTAATGTACTTATTTTGCTTTTGAAATTCTCCAACGCGCTTGAAAGCATCAGTCCATCAGAATCTATGGGTGATGGAAAGACATTGGTCTCCGAAGATGGAACCTTTGAGTTGGGCTTCTTTAGTCCTGGGATTTCGAATAACAGTTACTTGGGGATATGGTACAAGAATATCTCACCTAGAACCATTGTCTGGGTGGCAAACCGGCGCCATCCTGTCAATGGTTCTTCTGGCTTGTTGAAGATAGACGACACAGGAAATCTCGTACTTCTCAGCGGGAACAGTAATATTGTTGTTTGGTCTTCAAACTCGACAATAAAAGCTCAAAGTCCAATAGTACAGCTTCTGAATTCCAGCAATCTGGTCTTAAGAGACAAACAGGATGCAAACAGTGGAATCATATGGCAAAGTTTCGACTATCCGTGTGATACACTGCTGCCAGGAATGAAGGTAGGATGGGACCAAAAGACAGGATTTGATCGGCGTCTATCATCTTGGAAGAGCCCGGACGATCCATCTCCTGGAGACTTTACTTGGACCATGGAAATTCAGAGTAACCCTGAGGGAGTGAACTGGAAGGGATCGAAGAAGTACTACAGAAGTGGCCCATGGAATGGCATTGGATTCAGTGGTGCCCCAGAGATAAAGGCTAATCCACTTTTTTATTTTAATTTTATCTCAAATGACCAGGAGGTGTCCTATTCGTATGAACTCAAGGATCGATCTGTAATCACGAGGATAGTTATGAACCAAACTACCTATCATCGTGAGCGATACACATGGAGTGAAGATACTCAAAGTTGGATTCTTTATGTTTCTGTGCCAAGAGATTCCTGTGACAAGTATGGTCTCTGTGGTGTAAATGGAAATTGCATTACTAGTGCAATGCCGATCTGTCAATGTTTAGAAAAATTCAAGCCTAAGTCGCTAGAGGCATGGAACACAATGGACTGGTCTCAAGGATGCGTGCGGAATAAGGAATTAGAATGTCAGAAAGGAGATGGATTCATCGAACTTGATGGGCTCAAATTGCCGGATGCTACAGATTCTTGGGTCAACAAAACTATGAATCTTAAGGAATGCAGGGCTAAGTGCTTACGAAACTGTTCTTGTATGGCATACACAAATTTAGATATTAGAGGAAGAGGCAGCGGCTGTGCTATCTGGTTTGGCGATCTTAAAGATATTAGACAAGTTCCAATTGGAGGCCAAACACTATACGTTCGATTGCACGCTTCAGAAATAGGTATGTAATTGCCATACTTTTCAGTAATCCATGAGCATGTGAATAAGATATCAATTACTCATTTCACTTAAAAATTTAAGCTATTAGATGAGATCTTACAATATAATTTATATTACACTCTTTCAAGTAAAAGTTATCTGGACTTAAAATTTACATAGACTCATTATCTTGTGCTTGATTTTTATCAAATAGAATAGACATGGTGAAATTCAAATTTGTGATCGTTAGGTCAACAAGACTCTAATATCTTGTCAAATAACTATCTCACATAAAAGTTTATCTCATCTAAAATCTTAAACTTCTAAAATCTTACACTTTTAGGTGAGATGTTTCGTAATATAAGAAGAAACTGAAGCTAACCACTGTTTCCTTGATCACAGCTTCTTTGCTTCAGTTTTAGCAGAATTCTAACTGTTCTTCATTTTGCAATGAACATGAAGAGGCGAAAGCTAAACCTAAGATAAGGATTGCAGTGATAGCTCCAGCTACCATTGCCGTGATGTTGGGGATGCTTGTGGCCATCTGTTACCTCCGCAAAAGGAAGGCAAAGTGCGCAGGTAAGCTAATTAGACCGATCGCTTTCACTAAATTTATTACCTCTTGGTTTTCTTTGAATTTGGTTTAATGTTATGAGTGTATAGATGGAATTAGTTTGAAGAATAAATCACTATGATATTGATAAGTGATATTTTTTTTTGTAATAACAATATCATTTTTTATTTAATTGTTGGATAAAATTGAGATTTTTATTGAAGATTGTAAAGGCTTTATTTTTTATAGAGTTAAAATTTCATAGCATCGGGAAGATCATTAAAAAAGATCTATGAGTTACTATTCATGAAATGATATAATTTTCAAGTTCATTTATTTTTTTTTAATTTAGAACTCTTTTATTATTTTCTTAACTTTTTTATGATGTTTTTTTTCCTAACATAAATAGAATTATTTAATTTATAGTTCAGGAGAGAACTTGAAAAAAACAATGAGTAATAAAATTTTACCTGCCTCAAATGATATTAGAACTCAATATTTTTTCTTGTTGTTTTGCCCTTTAGTTCGTTCGCTGATTGGGAGCATGTTTCCTTTTCAGTTTATCTGGTTTCTGCTCTTCAATTTTGTTGATAAAAAAAAAATCAATATTTTCTAGTGGTCAGTCACTATGCATGGTTGAATAATCGTAGTTGGAATAAGTAGTTGCACAATATGGCGTGCTCGTATACTAGGGGATGAGAACATGTTCCCTATAGAAAGAGACATTCAAACCCTAGTAATAATAAACATGCAGAGAATATCTAAAGAATTATATCATTGATTAGCGGAGATGAAGAACAAAACAATACAGGATCACGAGACAATGTTCTTGGATTCATGACCCATTTCAAAGACAGTGTTCTAGTAATAATAAACAAGCTAAAGAAGAAGCTTTCAATATAAAATCTTTAGAAAATGATGAGTTTGAGCGTGCAAGAGATTTGAATGCTAAGGAATAAATTGGTTTTGATCTTAATTGCAAGACTTCTACAAGAAAGGAACATAATAGATGGGAAGGATTTGCCTCCTATGTGGGATGTGCCTCATATGTGCTTGAGAAGAATTCTAGAACTGACGGTTAATATTCATGGATTTTGGATATAACTTACAAAAGAAATGTCTAGAAGTTTCTCAAGTAGAGAAACTATCATATATTTTCTTGGTGATGATATAAAAGATACAAGGGTGTGTGGTTCTTTTAGTATTAAATATCTATTTGAGAGTGTAATTGATGTTGCTTTTGAAAGTATTTTTCATTCAAAAATATATTAAAATGATGTTTTTTTAAAAAAAAAATATTTTTGACATCAATACATCAAAATGATCTAAAAATTAAATAAAATTTAGTTTAAAATAAAAAAAAAGTGAAAAAAATTCATTTTTTTTCAAAAACATTTTCCGACTGCAATCCCAAACACACACTAATTCAGTCTTTGATTGAGTTAAAGTTTAAGAAGGTTGAAGGTTGCTGCAAGAGCTGTTGCATATGAACTTCAATGTAATGCTAAGATTGAGTTCGTTGTTAGGGAGAATGAACATGTTTTTAGTAGGTATGATGCTTTTAATGAAAAGGCTAAGCTTGTAAAAGGTTGTAAGATTTCGAGTGGACAAGCACGATATTGAGCCAATAACAATTTAAATCAGGCTTTATTTTCTAAAAAAGTTATATTTCATAATAATTAGAGATCGACAAGGCCTTCAGATAGAAGTTAATATTTGAGAATTGTTATCATTTCCCAGTTGAATTATAATTCATTTTTGTATTTGACTAAAAGCTTTAAATTTTATTATTTTCTGTAGCTTTGTTTGTGATTTTTTTTAGTTTAACATGTATTTCAGCAAGTAACTTGAAGATAAATTATTAATTAATAAATTCTGAATAGTGTTTTCACAATATTGTGATTCTATTTGGGAGAATTTTATGTTGCTTGTATTTAGTGTTTTCTTGTATTGTTTTAGTCTAATGTGCCCTGTGAAAGAAATTTATGAAATGATCTTCAATCAGTAGAATTGCAGCACCAAAACTAACATGTTAGTTGTGCCAGTGTTATATTTAATGTTAAGAGGCTGGCTAATTTACCCAAATCAACGTTTATGGCTAATAATCATGATAGGATTCATCTAATGTTCTAATCATTTTCAGCACAATTGAACATTTTCTAATTTCAATCACATATAAACTATTAAAAAACCATCTTATCTAAAATCTTAAGTTGTTAGGTGATGTCTGATAATATGATTTATATTATTTTTTATTACCCCTCTTAAGAGATAGTTTTTTGAGCTTTAAACTTACATATATACTCATATTATATTGTACTTAATTTTTATCAAATAAAATGAGTCTAATAAGATTCAAACTGTGACCGCTAAATTAACACGGATTTGATACCATATCAAGTAACCATCTCACTTAAGACTCTTAAGATATTAGATAAAATCTAAAATATAATTTATATTATTCTCTAATATAGTCATCTCTTCCTCTCCTTCTCATCTTCTTTTTTTAAAAAAAATATATATGGTGTTGATATTACGCTGTTTTAGAGAGAATGGAAAACTACGTGCAAACTGGTCATGAGAATGGTAATGGACAAAAGGAAGACTTGGAGCTACCACTCTTTGAGTTCTCTGCAATAGCTAATGCCACCACCAACTTTTCTATCAGCAATAAATTAGGAGAAGGTGGATATGGACCTGTCTACAAGGTAAATTTTATAAATGCCTAGCAAATCTACATGACAACCAGCAGCGCAAGCATTTTATAAACGTTTTCTTTTAGGGTGTGCTAGAAGATGGACAAGAAATTGCTGTGAAGAGGCTGTCAAGGAGTTCTAGACAAGGATTAAATGAGTTCAAAAACGAAGTTGCACTGATTAACAAGCTTCAGCACAGAAATCTTGTGAAGCTTCTTGGTTGCTGCATCGAAAGAGAGGAGAAAATGCTGGTTTATGAATACATGCCCAACGGAAGCCTGGACTCGTTCATTTTCAGTACGGATCTCTCGTAACCTAATTAACTTAGTTGGTCCGATATGAAAAAATGGTTTACAAGTTTTTGTTGCTATTAACGTCGTTGTTTTGAGTATTCCAGTAGTGGTTTGACCTAATATTAAACCATGATTTATCAGATGGGACAAAAGGTAAACTGTTAGACTGGTCCAGGCGTTTCAATATCATTTCATGCGTTGCAAGAGGGCTTCTCTATCTTCATCAAGATTCCAGATTGAGAATTATACATAGAGATCTCAAAGCAAGTAATGTCTTACTTGATAATGAAATGAATCCAAAAATTTCTGATTTTGGTTTGGCAAGGATGTTTGTGGCTGACCAGACTGAAGGCGACACAAGCAGAGTGGTGGGAACTTAGTAAGACATCTGATTCATTCATTACCCAGCTCTAATATTCCTATATTACCATTATGAATTCTTATGCTAAAAGCTTCATGCAGCGGCTACATGGCACCAGAATACGCTACTGATGGTCTCTTCTCAGTGAAATCCGATGTCTTCAGTTTTGGTGTCTTATTGCTAGAGATAACAAGTGGAAAGAGAAGTAGAGGGTTTTACCATCCAGACCATAGCCTGAGCCTTATCGGACATGCAAGTATTTTTCAGGGATAAATTGCTTGGATTTTCATATTTTTATGTCATGAACTAATGACTGACAGCAAGTTTTTTGTTTGTCTTAGACATGGAGATTGTGGAATGAAGGAAAAGCATTGTATTTAACTGACGATTTGAGAGATGAATCGTGCAATCCATCAGAAGTGCTGAGATGCATACACATTAGCCTCCTCTGCGTGCAGCAGCATCCTGATGACCGGCCAAACATGGCCTCTGTCGTATGGATGTTGGGTGGAGAGAGTGCGTTGCCTAAGCCAAAAGAACCAGCTTTTCTTAATGACAGAGGTCCACCTGAATCAAGCTCCTCCTCGCACAGGGTCGGATTATCTTCAACCAATGAGATTACTGTCTCTGTCTTGGAGCCTCGGTAGCTGTTTTCTTGATGTTTTTTTCCATAAGTTGTGGTAATATTAATTATTGAACCTTATTGGCAGCCTTTAATTAGCTGGTAAGCTTGACTTGAATTGATAATTAGGTCTGGTGATAAACCCTATTGTGTTTCTGAATTATATTATGTTTTGTAAATATACTTACATTATGAATATAAGATTTTATCAACTTAGTAATTGTTGAGGAATCATCTCATCTAAAAACTTAAGTTTGTAGATGAGATCCCATAATATGATTATATTATATTCTAACAGTAATTAATGTGTGTAAATTCCATTAGTAACATGATTCCAGATATAATTACATTAGTTTTGCAGATAATTAGTTTTGCAGATAATAATTACTTGCTTAAGTTCAATCAACCAATTAGTCTATAATGTGTTTTAGACAGGCTCATTTCATACTAGTATAGGAAATAAAAACCATATTCTTAGGAGATAAATTGAATGAAAATTGCATTTGTTTTCATATCAGAGTAAATACAGAAAGCCTATAGTTAAAATAACGATACCTGATGGCAGTTAACTTGTAGATTTCTTGATGCATGTTACTTATACTTTAAATCATGTCGGAAAACAGTGTCGATACTCTTACAAAACACTATTACTAATACTTTAAATAGTAGCGGGAAATCACTGTAGATACTCTTACAAAACACTATTACATATATCTAAAAGGCATGGTGGTTTACTGTAGATTACTGTTGACTGGCAATTTTTCCTCCCTACTTCTCATGTGTATGTGTTCTTTGGTGTTTTTTTTTTTCGAGTTTTCTATTTCTATTTTTTTTACTTTATATTTTTCTCTTTTTCTTTCATTTTATTCTTGCTTTTTTTATGATTATTTTTTCCCCTTTTTCTCTTTCTTGCCATTTTTTTATTGTGTTTTTTCTAACTATTTTTTTCATATTTTCCCATAAAAAAAAATTCTGGTTATATTTTTTTTCTTTTTTGATTTATATTTATGATTATTTTTTTCCTTTTTTTTTCTTGCCTTTTTTTGTTATTGTGTTTTTTCTAATTATTGTTTTCATATTTTCCCATAAAATATTTTTTTTCTGGTTATATTTTTTTTTCTTTTTCGACTTATATATATTTATTTGTTATTTATTATAATTATATAAGTTTTGATTTGTTTCAATTTTGTCATTTGAAAGTTATTTATTATAATTATATAAATTTTGATTTGTTTCAATTTTGTCCTTTAATTTAATAGTAATAATAATAATAATCATAATAATAATATCCGTATAATTTAATAATTTTAATTGTTTTTACAAAAATGGCAATGATATTTATTTATTTTTGTTAAAGTTTCTAGGATATTCTTAGTCTTTCATTAATAATAATAATAATAATAATAATAATAATAATAATAATTTAATTATTTTTCTCCGTATAATTTAATAATTTTTATTGTTTTGACAGTAATGACAATGATATTTATTTATTTTTGTTTTGTTAAATTTTCTAGGATATTCTTAGTCTTTCATTAATTATATGTTCTAATATTTATTGGATATTATCTCATAGGAATATATATAAGGAGAAGAAAACATAACCTAGGATTTTTTGAATAAAAAAAATTAATATCGGTATTCTTAAATACATTTAATATAATCATACAATTAATAAATCGGGTAACACAAAAAAATTGCCTTCAAATTTTAATTTTGTATTTAACACAATAATAATAATAATAATAATAATAATAATAATAATTTAATTATTTTTCTTGCTTACTCTTTTGTTACTGTTTTTTCTCCGTATAATTTAATAATTTTTATTATTTTGACAGTAATGGCAATTATATTTATTTTTTTTTTGTTAAAGTTTCTAGGATATTTTTAATCTTTAATTAATTATATGTTCTGATATTTATTGGATATTATCTCATACGAATATATATAGGGATAAAAAAACATGACCTTGGATTTTTTTAATAAAAAAATTTAATATCAATATTCTTAAATACATTTACTATAATCATATAATGAATAAATCGGATAACATAAAAAAAAATTGTCTTCGAATTTTAATTTTATACTTAACACAATAACAATAACAATAATAATGATAATAATAATTTAATTGTTTTTTCTTGCTTACTCTTTTGTTATTGTTTTTTTCTCTCCATATAATCTAATAATTTTTATTGTTTTGACAGTGATGACAATGATTTTTTTTTAATTTTCTTTAATTTTCTAGGATAATTTTAGTATTTCATTAATTATATGTTCTAATATTTATTGGATGTTATCTCATATGAATATATATATATATAGGGAAAAGAAAACATGACCTAGGTTTTTTGGAATAAAAAAAATTAATATCATTTTAAAATTAATATTGAAATTTGGTACTCTTTTGTTTAGATTTATTTCTTAAAAACAAATTTATAATATTTTCATTTATAATATTTTAAATATAATATTGCTGGGGAAAAGATAAACTAAAAAAAATATAGATTTACGTAGGTTATCTGCAATTACAAAATATACGCGTCACTTTCCATTTTGATTACATAAATTTTATCAATTATAATTATACTAAATAAATATTAAACTAATAAAATACAATACATATAAAAGCAATAAATTTTCTACATAGATAAAAAAAACCGTAGCATCGCGCGGGTATACCGCTCGTAAATTGCTATAATGGTTTCCACAATTATAAATTACCTATAGTTTAAATGGCGTTGGGAAACATTATAGCTATGATTACTACAGTTATTTCCCACAATTATAAAAACCTGAGGAAGCTTTAATTACGCTGGTTACTATTAAAGGCATGATGGGCATCAGTAGAAAAGTGCGCGTGCGTGTGAGGATTGACGGAGGAGTTCTACAGGGATGAGAGTACAGGGAAACAGAGGTTAAGTTTTAGTAGATACAAAATATCTTGATATTGATTTTTGTAAAACAGAAATAAGCTTTCATTTTAGTCTTTATTTTTTTTAATTTAGATTTGGTTTTAAATTCTTTAATTTATTTTTTCAGTGTAAAAGTGTAGATTTTTTTCAATTTTTTCTTTGATTGAAAGTAATCACATATTATTTTTTTATTTGAACCCTTATTCTTTAAATTTTTTATTTCATTTTAATTCCTTTAAGTTTTTTCGATCCTTCTAAAATAGTCTATATATTTTGTCCATGTTTATATGTATATGCTTTTAGTTTTGATTTTGATTTTTTCTTATTTTTTCTTTTGTTGAGGTTTTCTTTTTATTTAATTTATTTCTTAAATTTTAATTTGTGTTTGTGATCATTTAAAAATTTATATTTCTTTTTTTATTTTTTTTTCTTTTCTTTTATTTATTTATTTATTCTTCAAGTCAAATGATTTTTTTATGCTAATAATATTTTTTTCTCATTTGTTTTTTGCTCTTTTGTTAAAGTTTTTAGTGTTTTTACTGTTCAGGTTAATTTTGTTATTTCCATTATTTACATGATATTAATAATAATTTTTTTTCTTGCTTGCTCTTTTGTTAAAGTTCTTAGTTTTTCTTAATTCTTCAAGGTAATTTAATAATTTTTATTTTTAATAATAATAATAATAATAATAATAAAATTTTTAGGTTTGATAGCCATGATAATAATAGTGACATTACTAATCATAATGATAATAGCAATTATAATTTATTGTAATGGTTATAGTACTTGTGGTATTAATAATTATGGCTTTAATGATAATAATAACAATAACTCATAAAATAAGATAAAGAATATCAATAATGAAAAAAAAACAATTATAATAATGATAATAATAGTAATTATAATTTAAATGATATAAATAAAAATATTAAAAAAAGTTAAACCTAGACAAAATAGTTAGATTTTTAAATATATTTTAAAAAATATTAATGGTACTGGATATTTTTTGTGATGCTATACATCTAAGTAAAATAATTAATCTAGGCAAAACTTTTATTAGGTGATGTCAAAAAAACTAATTATAGTACATTTTTTTGTGTTTAGTGCTAATGTTAAATAATATGGTTTAAAAGAAATAAGGTACAAAATTAAAGTCAACATTGAGTTACAGGATTTTGGTATTAATAATTCTGGCTTTAATGATAATAATAATAATTATAATCTAAATTATATTAATAAAAATATTAAAAAAAAAGTTAAACCTAGACAAAATGGTATTAGATTTATAAATACTTTTTAAAAAACATTGATGGTGCTAGATTTTTTTGTGATGCTATACATTTGAGCAAAATACTCAACCTAAGCAAAAAAAAATTTACTAGGTAATGTTAAAAAAAACTAATTATAGGACAATTTTTTGTGTTTAGTACTGATATTAAATTTTATAATTTAAAAGAAATAAAGTATAACATTAAAGATAACATTAACTTACAGGATTTTTAACAAATACAACATTGAATAATAAATTATTAGATTTGAACGATTATATATAGAGAAGCTATAAAAACTAATTCTTCATAAATACAACATCATATGATAAATTATTTCAATTGTTTTTCTCAATGTTATTCTTATGAATGAAGGCAAAAAAAAATATTATCAGCATAAAAAATATATATTTGAATTGAAGAACAAATGAAAAAATAAAGGACATAAACAAAAATTATACTTTTATCATTATAAATATATTATTGTAATAGCTTGGATTATAATAAAATTTATTGTTTAATGTATTTAAGACTGATGCTAAGTAAGATAAAAAATTAAAAAAAATATTGAGCCAGAAAGTTTTTCAAATCATTAATCCGAGATATTAGATTTGAAATATTATATGTAGAGAAATTGCAAAACTTAATTCTTAAAAAATACAAAACCGAAAGATATATTACTTTAATTATTATTATTATAATTAAAAGTAAAACATTCACAATATTAGCAGCATTAATTTTATATATATATATATATAACACAAATAAAAGTAATTATAAAACAAAATTAAAGGTCAAAGAAAAAAGTATTATTATTATTATTATTATTATGAGACATTACTAGACTATCGATCATAATCTATGTTAATTTACTGTTTTCTTTACTATTTGCCTAAAAATATTGTAAATATTTAATTTTTTGTATATTTATTTTACGATGGATAAGGTGTTGAAAATAATAATGATGATTATTTTTAAAGTATTTTTTATTAAAAATTTGTTAAGGAAATTATATATATCTTTGTATTTGTTTAATATTAACATGTGAAAATATAAAAAACACTAAACTAAGATTTTTTAATTTCAAATTAATTTAATCTCAGTGTTCTAATTTTTTTTAATATAATAATATCAAGAATAAATTTTAAAAACTTAAAAAGTATTTTAATTTCTTTTAAATAAAATTCACTTTAAATTAAAAATATATCAAGTCAACATAGATAAAAAAAAAAGATGAAAAAAACACGCAAAGATAATATATCACTAACAACAAAGCATTAACTACACGTGTATATGAGAGAGTTTAAGTCTTATTTCACATCATCAAAAGCTAAACTTATTCTTATTTTTAACGCAAACCGCATTTAATATAGATAAATAACAATAAAAATTAAAAATCAAAACTAAGAATATAAATACAAATAAAAAATAAAAATGATCCAAAGACCAAGAAAATTAAAGGGATCAAAACTAAACCAAAAAATAATAAAATTAAGGGACAAAATACAAAACAACCAAATGTTTTTTCTTCCCCCGCTGTGCAAATGACTCGGATGTATCTATCAACACAGCGTCCAGACCAGCAATGGCTTAAATGAGTATGAGGTCATAGGAGCATCAGCATGATGCATGCATGCCGTGTCCGAAAATCTTTATTAAAAAATTGCCGAAGCCTGTCAGGATCGATCCAGTCTTCCACTTCTTGGTCAAAGCTTATTGTTATATGTGATTTAAGCAACCACGGCCTTTGTATTAAAATAAATAAATAAAGCTGTCATACTTGTCCAGGGAGGCTAGGATATTTTAAACTAAACACAACTAACTAAATTATATATATATATATATATATATATATATATGTTATGATGGTATTTAAATATTTAATAATTATTGAATAATAGCCGAGAGAAGTGAGACGATTTGAATAGAATGATTTGTCTCTAATTGATTCAAACAGTTGTTTTACAGGTATATATAGAAGATGATTCTTCTACTGAGAAAATAGCTATCAAAGGAAAAATAACAAACTAATTAACAATAATCAGCTAACAACAATAATAACAAATTAATAACAACTAACTAATTCTCCTTATTACAATAACAAAATGGCTTTCTGCATATCCACGTGTTAAGGAAGCCCAATTGCAGCAGACATGTTGAATTGCAGAGGAGCTGATTAGCTGGGATCTTCACCTGGAGATAATGAAATATTCAATACTCCCCAACAAGGTGAGACTGATAACATAGTTAGGGAGAATAAATGTTGTGAAGGCTCAGCTTGGACACCAATGAATTGAAAAGTGAAGGACCAATAGCCTTAGTAAAAATATCCGCAAGCTGATTATGGGAAGCAACATGAAATGTACGTAAGATACCCAGTTTAATTTTCTCTCGAACCACATGACAGTCAATGTCAATGTGCTTCGTTCTCTCATGGTAAACTGGGTTAGCTGCGATATGAAGAGCAGCCTTGCTGTCACAGTAGAGTAGTGCAGACTGAAGGGGAACTTGAAGATCTTGTAGAAGAACACGAAGCCATACAATTTCACAGCAAGTGGATGCCATGGCTCTGTACTCAGTCTCAGCAGATGATCTAGAGACAGTAGTTTGTTTCTTAGATTTCCATGAAATCAAAGAATTATCAAGGAATACATAGAATCCAGTCACTGAACGTTTGGAATGAACACAACTTGCCCAATCAGAGTCACAAAAAGCCTTGAGTTGCAGAGAAGATGTAACTGGAAAGAAAATACCTCGTGCAGGGGAAGACTTTATGTAGCGCAGGACTCGTTTGGCAGCATCAAAATGAGGGATGCGAGGAGTAGCCATATACTGACTTAAAACCTGAACAACAAAGGAAATGTCAGGTCTTGTAATTGTGAGATAGAGTAAACGACCAATTAGTCTTCTGTAGACAGTGGGATCAGCCAATGGTTCACCAAAATTCTTAGAAAACTTCACGTTGGGTTCCATAGGAAAAGTGGCAGGTTTGGAAGCTAATAAACCAGCATCTTCAAGAACTTCAAGAGCATATTTCCGTTGACAAACAGAAATACCAAGCTCACATTGAGCTATTTCCAAACCCAGAAAATATTTCAATTGTCCAAGATCTTTAAGCTTGAATTTGTCATTGAGCAGCTTAATAAATTTGGAAATTGCAGAGGAGTTGTCACTAGCAACCAAGACATCATCAACATAAACCAATAATGCAATAAAAGAACCTTCATAAGATCTTGTAAATAGAGTGTAATCTGCCTTGGATTGGATGAAACCAAAATCAAGCAAAGCATTGGAGAATTTAGCAAACCATTGCCGAGAAGCTTGCTTGAGACCGTATATGGATTTGTTGAGCTTGCATACTTTGGACTCCCCCTTAATAGTAAAACTAGGAGGTAGATACATGTACACTTCTTCATCTAAGTGACCATGAAGGAAAACATTGTTCACATCAAGCTGATGTAGATACCAATACTTGACTGCTGCAACTGCTAAGATGGTGCGGACAGTGGTGAGCTTAGCAACTGGAGAAAAAGTCTCATAATAGTCCAAACCCTCACATTGATTGTACCCCTTGGCCACTAACCTGGCCTTGCACCGTTCTAGAGAACAATCGGCTTTCAGTTTAACTTTGTAGACCCACTTGCAGCCAATAACATGTTTTGAGGTAGGGGGGTCAACAAGAGTCCAAGTGTTGTTGAGCTCAAGGGTTGTGATCTCATTATCCATAGCCTCTCGCCAGGCCTGGTGTTTGACAGCTTGAGTATATAATGAGGGCTCAACAAGAGCAGAAACAGGAAGGCTGAAAGATTTGTGAGAAGGTGACAAGTGATTATAGGAAAGGACTGAAGAAAGGGGATAATTCATACCTGAAACTGTAGACGATAGTGTGGGATCAGAGATGGAAGTAGAAACATTACAGTGGTAATCATGCAAATATCCAGGTTTGTGTGTTACCCTAGAAGACCTTCTGCTAGGTATAGGTATAGGAGGATTTGGGGCTGAAGGTAAAGGTTCTGATGTAAATGATATGCAAGGTTCTGAAATGGATTGTTGAGGACTGGAAGCAGAAGTTGAATCATTCAGAATATCAACAGGTGAAAAAGGTGGCTCTAGTATTGGAATAGGAAGTGGTAACACAGAATCAACATCAGAAATTGATTTTTGAAGTGAGAAAGGGAAAATAGTTTCATGCAATACCACATTTCTAGAAATACAAACAGTGTGAAGATTGAGGTCATAAACTTTGTAACCTTTAATGCCATATGGATAGCCAATAAATATGCATGGTTTGGCTCTAGGGTCAAATTTATGCCTATTTCAAAGAAGAGTGTTGGCATAGCAAAGACAACCAAACACACGTAAGTGTGAGTAGGAAGGGACAGTAAGGAACAAGGCTTCATAAGGGGATTTATTCTGTAATGTAGGGGTTGGAATTCGATTAATAAGATGTATGGCAGTAAGAATACAATCCCCCCAAAATTTGAGAGGTAAGTGTGCTTGAAACAATAATGATCTAGCCACATTTAAGATATGTTGATTTTTTTTTCAACAACAGAATTTTGTTGAGTTGTTTCAACACAACAGAGTTGGTGAATAACACCTTTTGATGCATAGGAAGAGTCTATTAAAAACTCAACATCATTATCTGATCTAAGGATTTTGATTTTAGCATTGAACTGAATTTCAACCATACTGAAAAATGATTGAATATGTGTTCTGGTTTGGGATTTATTATCCAACAGGTGGATCCAAGTGAACCTGCTGTGGTCATCAACAATTGTGAGGAAATATGAAGAACTAGTGATTGTTTTCGTGGAAAAGGGGCCCTATATATCACAATGAATGAGATCAAAGGGCTGGGCAGTAGCAGATGTGCTGTGGGGAAAAGATAAACAATGTTGTTTTGCTAAGGGACATACACTGCAAGTTTTATTGGATTCATGCTGAACTTGAGGTATTACAATTGAAAGCAATTTTGAAGGTAAGGCTGCAGGATGTCCTAGTCTATAATGCCATAAATTTGTACGAACAGAATTTACACAGAAAGTTGCAGAATTAAGAACTGACTCAGTAGACATGAGTTGTGCAGGAATGGTGCATGCGGCATTCTTAGGTAAAACAGAAACTGGATGTTGCATTAAATGGTATAAACCTCTATCTTCTTTACCCACACCAATCGTTTTCCAGCTTGAGAGGTGCTGAATGAAACAAAAATTTGGTAAGAAGAAAACACAGCATTGTAATGATTTTATCAATTTGCTAACAGATATCAAATTGAATGAGAAAGAGGGAATACAAAGCACATTTGTGAGAACAAAGTATTCTGAGATTTTAATTGTTCCAATGTGAGAAACAGGAGCAAATTGTCCATTTGGTAGCTTTATGAATTTGGAAACAATTGAAGTAATGCTTGTGAAGAATGATATTGAACAAATCATGTGGTATGTGGCACCAGTGTCAATAATCCATGGAGTATTGACAGGATTTGACTCTGACTTTTGTGGATATAGAGATAATGATGAAGCAAAAACAAAGTGAGTTAAGTCAAGAGTGGAAGAATGAGGCATGATCGAAAGTTCACTTGCACTAGTAATGTTTTCACCTTGATTGGCAGTATTGGACTCTGTACTGGTGAATGAGGAGACTTGATTGATTGTTGAACCATGCTCTGAAATATCTTGTTTAAACATGTTCATGAGCTGCTGGCATTGCTCATAAGTAATAGGCATTTGATGAGCAGATACTTGTTGCACACTAGAGACTGCATTTTTTCCTCTATTGAACTTGTAACCAGGTGGAAAACCATGGATTCTGTAACACTTCTCCATAGTATGACCAATGATGCCACAATGAGAACACATGGGATGATCCTTTCGAAGTTGAAAGGATTTATTGCTGTTGAAACGAGCTGAGGGCATAGTTTTGGTGAGTAATGCAGTAGTGTTCTAGTTGAATGAGAGACTTGATGAAGAGATCATGTGTTGCCTCTCCTCTTAAATCACTAATGAGAAAACCTTATTAATGGAAGGTAATGGATCGAGCAACAAGATTTGCCTCCTCACATGCGAGTAACTCTCATTCAAACCCATCAGAAACTAATAAATCTGCTGTTAATGATGATATGACAGAATAGTCTTCAATGCTCCACATGTGCAGGTAGGTATGGGTTGATGATTTGCTAATTCATCCCATAAACCTTTCATTGCAGTGAAGTATGAACTGACTGAGGTGTTTTCCTGTGACAGAGAGGAAATTGATTTCTGAAGTTGGAAGATACGTGGTCCATTGTGCTGTGAAAACCTATCTTGCAAATCCTTCCATATTTCAGATGCATCGCTGTTTGTAATTTCTGTGGAGACTGAATTTAGCAGCCACGAGAGCACCATATTATTGCAGCGAGTCCATGCCAATCCTTGAGGATCAGTGAGATTGGATGGCTTAAGAAGAGTACCATTAACAAAGCTAAACTTGTTCTTAGCTAACAAAGCCATCATCATTGCCCTCTTCCATGAATTATAGTTCTCACCATTGAGTTGTTTCTAAACTATCATAGCTCCAGGACTGTCACCATGATGAAGGAAGAAAGGATTGGAATAATCCATTTCTGATGTGAAATTGATAGTTTCTGCCATAGCTCATTGCACGAAAAAGGAAGAAAGAAAAAAAATAGAGATAGCTTTTTCAAAGAAAATGCTTTGATACCATATTGAATAATAGCCAAGAGAAGTGAGACGATTTGAACAGAATGATTTCTCTCTAATTGATTCAAACAGTTGTTTTGCAGGTATATATAGAAGATGATTCTTCTACTGAGAAAATAACTATCAAAGGAAAAATAACAAACTAATTAACAATAATCAGCTAACAACAATAATAACAAATTAATAACAACTAACTAATTCTCCTTATTACAATAACAAAATGACTTTCTGCATATCCACGTGTTAAGGAAGCCCAATTGCATAATTGCAGTAGACATGTTGAATTGTAGAGGAGCTGATTAGCTGGGATCTTCACATGGAGATAATGCAATATTCAATAATAATTGAAGGAGGCTAAAATTTCTATAAATGTACAATGGTTGCAAGAAAAAAAAGATAACTACTTAGAAATTCTGGGGAAAAAATGAAAATCACCTGAAAATATTTGTTAACCTTAAATATTTTTATTTATTTTAAAGCATGTCCTTACATCCAATTATTACCTGATTTGAGAAACAAATCTATGCAATAATCACATGAAATCTCATTGAGAAAATGTCAAATCCTGTAAATTGAATATCCCATTTACATAATGACGAAATTTTTTATATAAGAAATGTAAATAAAAGAAAAGGGAATTTACGGCAAGCGAAGATGCAAGAAGACAATGACAACATATTTTATATAAGAAAATTATATATATTGTCACGACGACGATTTTTTTTTGACGCGCTTCGCGCCCCGCGATCACCCCGGGGTTCGGGGAAACAACGGTGCGCGGTGAAATGTGGGATTATTTTTATAATCGTAAAAATTACGACTATAAATATCAGGAGTCGCCACCTAGTATTAAGGTCACTAGGAACCTATTGGTCTGCGAGAGTCTAGGGTAAGGGGACTTGTTGTGCAAGGGGAAGACGTGTCACCCCCGGTGCACCCTACTTAAAGTAAGCTGCATTGTTGTTTGATTTTTTCTATCTTTAAAAATTTTACATTGTATTTTGAAAACCACTTTTATTTGCGGGCGTATTTCACAATGTAAATCTACACCCTGGTAAAAAATTCCCTTTTTTATATCTACGGATGTACTTTACAATGTAAATTTACACCCTAATAGATAAAACAAAAATATTTAAAATTATATTTTTCTTATCTATGGATGTACTTTACAATGTAAATTTACACCCTAATAGATAAAATAACAATATTTAAAATTATATATTTTTTATCCTTTGGTGTACTTTACAATGTAAATTTACACCTTAATAGATAAAACAAAAATATTTAAAATTATTTTTGACATTTTGGCCAAATTCCAACGGATAATCATAAACCGGTTACGATATTCAATTTTCGTTTCAAAATATGAGAAATATGCAACATAATTTTTTAACAAAAAAATGTATATGGAAAAGTCATGAAATTTGGCCGTATGCACAAAAACAAATACATTTTTATAGTTTTGAAATTTCTTTTTTGATAAAAAAAATGTATATATTTTTTAAAGTAAGAAAAATATTTTATTATTTTTATCTTTTATCTTTATCTTTATTTTTATTTTTATTTTTATTTTTATATTTTATATTTATATATATTTATATATTTGGGTGAATGGCGATCCAATTCATCCATTCGATATCTGAGTCACAACTCAGATCCATCTTGGTCTGGGCTGTCAGCCCAGATGATTTTAAACATGGGCTGAAAGCCCAGCCCATCTCGGGCTGGACTGACAGCCCGGGAAGGCTGGACCGGGCTTCGGCCCGGCGAGGGAACTGGGCTGGGCTCCTGGCCAACGTGGGCCGGGAGCCCAAATGTGCAAAGGGCTGGGCTTCCAGCCATCATGGGCTGGAAGCCCAAACTTGCTTTCTGTCGGGCCGGGCAAAGCCCGACCCGAATCGCGATCCGGTTACTGTTGTAAACAGTAACCGGAACAAAGTTTTGCAGAGACGAAGATGAACAGTAGCTTGGTGATTTTTCGAGTGCAACGAATGGATATTCTGTTTATACCTTCGTGTAGAGGGCGTCAAGGTGGTTCTTGTGGTCGTGGTGGCGTCGAGAATGGTTGCCTGAGGTCGCCGGAAAAGGCTTCGGAAGGGGAGAGAGAGCGTCGGCGTTGTCTGTTCTCTTGAGAGAGAGAAATTGTGACCGGGAGAGAGAGGAGCGACGACCGAGAGAGGGAGATAGAACAGAGAAATATCAAAGAGAAAAGGAAAACGCAGCAAAGGTCAGAAAAAAAATGAAAGAAACAGAAACAAGAAAATCTTTGAATCTTTACGTGAATTCTTTCCTTTTTTTCAGCCTCCTGTTCGTCTTCTTCCCCGTCTCCTCCCTCTGTTCTTTTTTCAATGTTTTTGCCCCGTTGTTTGCTTCCCAGTTCGTGGTCTTCCACCCACTTCTCTGTTCGTTTTTTTTAAACGTCTTGCCCCGTTCCTCTCTGTCCCCCTTTTTTGTCTCCCCGTCGGTCGGTTTATATAACAATGGATGCAACGGTAACTGCTTAATTTCAAAATCAACTTTCGGCTCCCTAATTTGCGGAGGTGAAAGGAACAATGGCCGGCAAGGTGGCTTGTGGGTGCTGGTGTGTCATTATTTTTGGGATGCAAAAAATACAATTTGGTCCCTCAACTTATAACTCCTTTAATTGCACTCTCAATTAAACCTAAATTTATGATTTGTGCAATTATGTCCCCGTAAAAAAAATTCAAAGTTACCCTTAAATTTTGCGCACCTTTTAACTTGGTCCTTGATTTCTAATTTATGTTATCTGACCCACGATTGACCATTAAACTCTCAATTATTTCCAATTGGACCCCCAATTTTGCATAATTGCCTCGAAAAAATTCAATTTGGCCCCCGAAAATTCCCAACTTCTCGATTGAGCCCAAATTAACTTTCAGCACTTGATTTTTCACTGATTAAGCCCTTAATAGAACTAATTTGACAAACTTAAAGTATAATTAAGTCCTTGCACTTAATTAAATCCTTTAATTGAATCCTCGATTTATTTCCAAACATAATTATATTTAAAATTGGCCGACGATTAAATCAAATTGATCTATAAAATATAATTATATCCTTTGACTTAATTTTTTTATACAGATTTATCTGATGATAAATTATTTTTGCCTTAAATCTGTATTTTCCTCTATTTTGGGGGCAAAAGAGATATAATTGTACTTGCGGAAACAACCAAAATTTGCACATTGATTTTTCTAACAACCTCGACCTCTTTTATTTTATTTTTGTTATTTTTTGATATATTTTGGGGAGTCACCCAAAAATTGGGTGATGACATATATCATTAAAGTTGGTTCTAACTTATGATATTATATATATAGAAGACAAAGACAACATATTAAAACACAGCTTATGACATATATCTTTGATGTTTTTTTTTAACTTCACTTTAGTGGTAACGAGCTGATTAGCCCACGCGATACCCTAGGTTTTTTTTATTTTTTTAAGAAATTTGATTGATTTCATGTATATTGTATTTTGTTAATTTAATATTTAATAAGTAAAAGTATAGTTGATGAAATCTGTTAGAAATATTTTTTTTTCCACTACAAAGCGATTGACTATTGTTGCTGCTAAAATTCTTTTGATAAAAACTGTTAGAATTGATTTTTTTTATATGTCGGAAACTGATTGTAAAATTTATTGGTCATATTCTTATATTAAAAATATTTCAGAATAATTAGAAATAGGTTATATATATATATATATATGAATACATATTATAAATAAAAATTATTGTAATTTTTTGAAGAAATAAACTGTAATTTTTTGCGTGTTATAACTACTTATTTTAAAATTTAATTAACAAAATTTATCAGATAAAATATGTTAGAAAAGAATTTTTTTTCCCTAACGTGAACAATATTATCGAAACGGGAAGTGGTTTGTATAATCTTTTAATTGCAGATAACCTAGGTAAATTAGTCTACCTATTTATTTTTTAGTTTTTTTTTTCAGAACATTAGATCTAAAATATTATACATAAAAATATTTATTTTATTTTATCATATTTATTTATCATATTATTATATTAAATGTATTTTAGAATATTTATATGAATATGTTTATCTGAAAAAATCCTAGGCCATTTTGTTTCTTGTTATATATATTTTTAGGCGATAATTTTAAATAAATATTAAAATATATAATCAGTTTCACATATGTATAAGGAAAAAAATGTAAAAATAATTATTATCATTATTTTGAATACTTTATAGAAAATTGAATGATTTTATACGCGTTGTAACTAGTTAATTTACTATTTAAGTAGTAAAATTATAATTATTGGAATATGTTAGAAAGGTTGTTTCTCTAACTAAAAGTGATTGAATGTTGTTGCCGTTAAAAATATTTTGATAATTATTATATCGGTAGATTATACAGTTGGAATTGAAAAAATTCTTTTCAAATGAGTCATGGGCTCCATATAACACACTGATTGATTGTTATATATGTTTTATGAATTTTTTTTGTTAGCAAATAGTTAAATTATAGTTATTGAATTTCAGTGCAGATGAGTGATTTATTTTATGCCTCAAACAATTTGATAGGTGTTTGTTTTAACTAATTTGACAATAATTTAATTGATAGATAGCAAAATCACAATCGATGATATGGATTAAAGATATTTTGTTTTTCAAAAAAATCTAGGTCAAACACACACACACACACACATATATACAGGCTCAAAACAATTTGATTGGTGTTTTTTTTTCCCTAATTAGACAATTTTGTTTTTTTAAAAAAAATCAGGTCAAACACGCATACACACACATATACATGCTCTAAACAATTTGATTGGTGTTTTTTTTTACTAATTTGAAAATAATTTAATTGGTAGGTAACAAAATTATAATCAATGATATGGACTAAATATATTTTGTTTTTCAAAAAAATCAAGGTCAACCCCCCACCCCCACCCCACCCATATATATATATATATATATATATTACATAAATATACATAAATAAAAATAAATTGACATACCTAAAAGAAAAAAAAGAAATGATCAGTATAAATAAATAAAATTCAAAACAACATAAAAAAATTAAAATAAATATTATTTGATGTTAAGAAATTATTTGAATATGTCATCATAAATATTATATACATAATTAATATTTTAATCATTATTGGTTTTAATATCGATAACACCATGACTATTGCTAAAAAGATTTATTTATAAGATTTCTTTGTCATATTATTATATTAGAAGTATTTGAAAAAAAATTATCATCAACTACGATTTTATTTGCAAAGAATATATATAAGGACATTAATATTAAACAAATATAAAAATATATACCTAGCCTATAGTTAACAAACAGTAAATGTGAAAAATTTTATATACATAAGGACATTAATATTAAACAAATATAAAAATATATACCTAGCCTATAGTGAACAAAAAATAAATGTGAAAATTTAGAAATTAAATAGAAAAAATTAATGATATTGGCAAAAAAGTAAAATTGAAAAGAAAAATGAAAAGCATATATATATATATATATATATATATATATATGAACAAAAATAGGAACTATACAAGAAATATGTATAAGAAATAAATGAACTAAAACAAAATACCACATTAAAACTATAAGGGATAAAAAAAATATATGTAATAATTTAATTTAAAAGACAAAATTGAAATAAATCCTTATGTTGAAATTCCATAATCCGAACTAAAACCAGAAATTAAAATAATTGGGACTGCAATGGAATCAAATACGTAATTTATTTGCATGGAAGGATAAAATTGAAAGAAATCAAACTTTAGCACCGAAATTATTAAGGATTTATGATAAATTTGTCTGGAAGGATAAAATTGACTTAAATTAAAACTTTGATATAAAAAATATTAAAGATTTCAGGCCAAAACACAAAATTAAAAGCACAGGGACCGAATTAAATTTATATTATCTAATTACTTTGAATTAAATGACGAAATTGAAACATATCAAAAATTATATTATTGTAATAAATAACAAAGAAATATATATAAGTCGAAAAGGAAAATAAAATATAACTAGAAAAATTAAAATCATTTAAGAAGAATTTCACTCTCATTTTACACCACCAAAATTAAACTTACTATGGCTTTTCAACATGAGTTCCATTTAATACAAATACAAATAATAATAAAAAGTAAAATCTAAACTAAAAGCAAAGGTTTATAGATACAAATAAAAAATTTAAAATTATTTTAGAAGGACCTAGAAAACAAAGGATCAAAACTAAACTAAAAAATAAAAAAAATCAAAATCAAAATAAAAAATAAAAAATAAAAATTTATATATATTAAAACTAAACAAGAAAAAAATTTAATATATGCTACGGATCGCGGGTTTCATGCGTGATTTGAACAGCAAGACCCCATGTACGCCCATGAGCTGGTTCAAGGAGCGTCAGCTTGATGTAAGCATTTGCATCCACGAAGCTTGGCTGTAACTAAATACTAAATTAATCATTTAAAGAGGCAATATTGACAAGATCAAATATATATATATTTTTAAATGTCTCCATGGATCTACCTTTTTTTTAAGCCAAGCTTGGCAAGTTACGAGGTCCCATAAATGACAATTTCTTCCATTTTTGTTTTATTACAATATTCCAGGTTGTGAAGCCCTTCCAAACTCTTATCCTCTTATAGGACAAGACACGAAAAAGACCTTTCTCATTCATTTTTTTTTTTTATTAATTAGAGTGTTATGATCTTCAATTAATTTCACATTAATAATTATAAAAATCTTTAATAATTATCATATTAGCAGCGCAAATATTCAAATTTAAAATAACATATACCAAACATCTTAATTCTAAACTAACCGCCTATTAAATAATTAGTTCGTTGTTTTATATGGATGGGACATTGTGTAGCTCCGAAGACAAGTAACTAACAGTTCCGGTGGCTCTAAAGGATGAGTCTGTGTTGCAATTAAGACCAGCTTTACATATCATATGACTTTTCTTAATAATTAATAATGCATGTAATATCAAATACAAGAACAGTAATAATCTAATACAATATATGTGTGAATCAAAGATTTAATCTATGATCATATACAACGTCAGATCTGAACGCTTGTATTTATAACTTCTGTCGAAGCAATATGTGGAGCCAATAGCTTCTTCTCTTTAGCTACAGCTCGATAAATTAATCGCTTGATGAAGTTCAGACGAAGCAATATATTAATTAATCTCTTTCTAGGGTTTTGGAAAATGAAAAGGAATCCTTCTGATAAACGCAGAACAATTGATAATGTGATCTTGTTAGGTGAAGAAGGATCAGCATGCATGCATCCTTGCAAACTCGTTCAAATATCTTAGATCCACTAAAGTTTATTATAAATTAGTATTGAAATTCACCGAAAAGGAGGTGGGTTTTCTTGACAAACACCACCACTTGCCTTCTATATTGCTGCTGCAATTTAATTCTTTAATTCTATCAAAGCTTACCACATGGAGCTTGTTCTTGGTATTCTTCTTTTCTAGTAACGTTTTGCATGTGTGGGACTCTTTCTAGTACAGACTTTTGCAAGAGAAATATTATTTTAACAATTATATATATATATATAGTAGACTTCAATTGCAGTTCTGCTTTGGTTTCATGCCCACTTTATTTATTTTATTATTATTATTATAGAAAGGTGCTTTAGGTTGATGCCCACTGGTCTTCTCTACCTCATTTTCTTAATAAAAAACTTTTGTTAATCTAACTATCGAGTCGAGCTAGATCTAGCTCTAAAAATACTATTAGAAAAACTCAATACGGTATAAAAAAATAGCTACAAATAATAAAATCTTAGGGTTTTTGCATCGTGCCGAATTCATAAAATATAAAGTTTTCAAAATTATTTTAAATAACATTGGATATAAAGATATTTTTTCATATTATTTAAAATATATTAGAGAATAATATAATTTATATTGTAGAGCCTCACTTAAAAACTTAAATTTTTAAGTGAGATAGTTATTTAATATGATATCAGAGTCTTGTTGATCTAGCGGTCATAAGTTCAAATTTCATCACTCTCATCTATTTAATAAAATAAAGCATAAGATAGTGTGAGCCAGTGCAAGTTTCAAGTCTAAAAAAGTTTTCACTCGAGGGGATGAGTTAAACAATAATATAAACAATAATATAAATCATATTTTGAGGTCTAACCTAACAACTTAAACTTTCATTAACTAAATAAATGTTTTCAGATTCAATATCATTAAAGTTTTATCATAAATTTCTAGTAAAATTGATACTTGTCTTTAAAATTAAGCAAATGCCGTTTGGTATGTAATACAAAGACACCTGCTTACTTATAATAGCATTTTACTCAAAATACATTATTAATATTTGCTGAACAATTGCTACTATAAAATTCTATCTTGTCAGCTAAATAATACCCATGCGTAATTTGAACAGCAGGACCCCACGTAAGCCAGGAGCTGGTTCAAGGAGCATCAGCTTGATGTATGCATTTGCATCCCAGAAACTTGGTTCTAACTAAACACTAAATTAATTATTAGAGGAGGCAATCTTGATAAGATCAAATGTTTTTTTTTAATATCTGTCCATGGATCTACCTTGGCATGACAAGTTATGAGGTCCCATGAACAGCCATTTCTTCCATTTTAATTTAATTACAATATTCCAGATTGAGAAGCCCTTCCAGTTTATCCTCATATATGACAAGCCACGAAAAAGACCTTTCTCAGTCATTGTTTTTTTTGTTACTATCAACATAGCTGTACAGATTAGCATGTGTGTGCGTGTATCGATTAATCTTATAAAATCTAAGTTAATAATCATAAAATCTCTAATAATCATCATAGTTACAGTCACGATAGTTGAACCTGAGATCAGAAAGAAGACGAACACATTGTTTAATCTCTAACATTACCACTATACTAAATATAATTAATTCATTGTTTTATATGGATGGGCAATTGTGTGGCTCCGAAGACAAGTAATTAATAGTTCTGGCCGGTGGCTCTAAAGGACAATTAAGTCTTTGTTGCCATTAAGACCAGCTTTACAGATGACTTTTCTTAATAGCTAATAATGCACAATTACAAGTACAGTAAAGCAGACGTTTGGTCAGGAAAATGTAATATCAATGGAAGGTATATATTTTCGTGTCTAATCTAATATAATATAATATATGTGTGATTTAATTCATGATCATATACAATATGCCAATAGATTACAGCTCGATAAATTAATTAATCACAACCAAAGCAATACATTCGTTCTTGAGAGTGAAAAGGAATCCTTCTAATAAACGCAGAACAATTGATAATGTGATCTTGTTAATTAGGTGAAAAGGGATGATCAGCATGCATGCATCCTTGCAAACTCGTTAACTTATCTTAGATCCACTAAAGTTTATTATAAATCAGTATTAAAATTCACCGAAAAGGAGGTGGGTTTTCTTGACAAACACCACCACTTGCCTTCTATATTGCTGCTGCAAATTAATTATTTAATTCTATCAAAGCTTACCACATGGACCATGTTCTTGGTGTTCTTCACAGACTTTTGCAAGAGAAATGTTATTTTAACAATTATATATATATATATATTAGACTTCAATTGCAGCACTGCTTTAGGTTCATGCCCACTCCGGCTGCTCTCTTCTAATTTCTTCTTCTCCCAAAATCTGAAACGTTGACTGGATCTGGTAAAAGTGTTTGTTCTCTTTTCAAAAATTAATGAAAGATCAAAAATTGTTATTTTGAAAAGAAAGAAAAGGAAATGTCCGAGAAAGGAAGTGATCTTGAATTTCTCACCGCATGGCATAGATGTAAATTCGATTACCATTTCAGGTTTGGGTCAGCATGCAATCTATTTTACGTCATCCACTATTCACATGGGTGTGTAAAGTAAAAGTCAATCTATGAATATTCCAATTTCACACATAAAAAGAAAATAAAGTATTCCAATTGGATCCCTAATTATTATATTTGGGTCAGTGGTTACAAAACTCTCGAAAATCCAAATGTATAGTCCAAAAAAGTAAGCATCTCGGTCTTCATTAAATGTAAGTTGTAGTCTACATAACATATAATAATTTAATAGTATGATAAAATAATTTTATTTATTTAGTTGCCTCTAAGTTGTCTTGAAAGGCACCACGAATACAAATATTATATTTTTCAAGCTCACAATAAACGTCTAATTATTACTTTTATATTATTTTTCTTGATGAAAATTAAAAAAAAAAGCTTGTAAAACAAAAGAGTAGAGTGATTTCTTCTAAAGAATAACTTCAAAAAACATTTAGTGTTTTAAAGAAGTAAAAAAAAAATATGACTCGAGTTCTAAACTTCACTTAGTTCAATAATTTATTTTCTTTTAATCATATGATATAACAGAAAATAAAACCAATAAATAAAAAATGACCATAACGATCTTCATAAAAAGAATGTCTTCTAAAAAAGATACAAATCATGAAGTTTAATTATTAAATAACTCAAAGTTGAATCATAAAATTAAAATTAGAAATTTAATATAAAATGACAAAAAAAATATGTTTATTGACCCAAGATAGCATGTCAATCAGCCCATCCGTGTTGTGAGGTGGGAAAAACTCTATAGAAAATAGATTAAAAAAATGATCTCCAATTCTAAACCATTATTTGCTTAAGAATAAATTTAAAACTCAATTAACAAAAAAGACACAAGCAAACCTCGGGCAAGTCCATCTAATCTCATGAGATGGATCATCCAAATGAGATAACCTAATAGAAGACAATTTTTTTTAAAAAAAAAACTAACCTAATCCTAATAAGTATTGATGGATGAATAAAAAGAAGTCTTTAAAAAATAATCTGAAAAAGGTTGAGTCAACCCTTCTCGATCCATCGAACCCTCATACTATGTCATGAAACCAAGTTAACTCTGTACAAAGTAAAGTAAAGATTATCAAGAAGTCTAATTTCCAACAAACCTAACACCAATGGATAAAATTGAAAAAGAAAATCAATAAAAAAATATTAATATTAACCTTTCAAGCTTATGATATAGGTCATGAGGATAGGATCACCTCACAAAGAGAATAAATCATAAAACTTAATTATAAATTAACAAAATATATTAATGATATAATTAAAAAATATCAATAAAAAAATAAAAATCTAAAGAATGATAGCTGAAATTAACATAAAAGTAAAATGATAAGATATTCTTTTTGGTTGAACTATTATAGATCTTAAATATAGAAGATAACAAAGAAAAGAAGAAAGAGAAAACAATTTTTTAAAAAATAATCCAAATAAAATATATAATAAAAATATTAAAAGAATAAAAACTAAAATAATAAGATTTTTTTTTTAATCTTGATTGAACTAATATAAAAATTTAGAGAAGTTAGTAAAAAAACATCGCCAGCCATATACTAACACAAAAATAAAAAATAATCCTTGATCTTAGTTACAAAATAAAGAATGAATATATATGTCTAAGCCTCAATTTTGATTCTTAAACTATTTTTTTAATTAATAAAATATTTTTATCTTTGTAAAACCTAGCATCATCCAAGAAATAACAAAATATTTCTTGACATCCTGAAATGTCCTTAGTAGACATGAAAAATAAATCACAAATAATAACTACAAATCAAAGCAATAACAAAAAGAAAGAAAATGAAAAATAAAAACGTAAAAAAGAAAAGAAAAAAGAACAGTAAGCATTGTGATTATAAGCATGACAACAACATTTCATCATCATCAAGAATCATTAATTATTTCCCTTTGAAAATTAATTAAATGCATGGCATGCCGTTTCACTTCACGTCACCCAACACAACTTAAGCAAATAACAAAAACGTATACTTATTTCTAGCCAGCCAATATTGAATAAATATTTATTTGTCCTTTTCCTTTAATTATTTAATTCTTAATAATATTTTAATAAATATATAAAATTGGTCTCCCTCCTCCCTCCCCTCCGCGAGGCGGATGCAACTATAAATACCCACCCATTTCTATTCTATAAAAATCATCAACGTTTCTTTTCCTTTTCCCCTCCTCCTCTTAGAACTACACACAAAAGTTGTAGATCGCTCGCTCGCTCGCTCTGCAAAACTCTTCCAAATCAATGGCAACCAAAGTCTATATTGTGTAAATCTCTCTCTTTATGCTCTTAATTTTCCATTTCTAATCTCTTGTATCCTTGAATTTAGTTTATTTGTATTCAATCGTGATTTGAGCAAGGGTTTATTTATTGAATCATTTGCTAATATTTTGAGCAAGGGTTTATTTTAAAGCCTGCATTTCGTTTGTTTGTCTCTAATAAGTTCTTCTGATTTTTAGAGTCTGATCTGTATTATATCTCCAATTACTCATTCAGTTTAGATTTTTAAAAAATATATATTGTGTGGATTAAGTAGTGTTGCCGAGCTCATCTCCTGCTTGATGACATAAATGTGCCGTGTTGAGTTTTCTGTTCTTTGACTGCAATGCAATGCAATGCAATGCAATGGAGTTAGAGGTCTTGTCGGTGTTCACATGATTCTTGTTTTCATGTCAGTTGAATATTTAATCCGATTTTTATTGAGTGGGTCGCTCTCAAGTTCAATCTTCTCCTTTGTAATCCAAAAGAATAAAAAATTAATTATTGCAGCTCGTTTATTGTTCATCTGGCAATCCTTTCATTACTTGGTATTTTCCACTTGTAAATCTTTTTAAATGCTCTGAAGGAAGTATTTTTTGTTGCTAAGTGTTGAACTTAGAGTATATATAGCTCTTTCGTTCCATAAAATTTTGACAGAGTAGTTGAGATAATGATTCTCTGGAGATCCAGTCCAAGTCCCATTAAAAGAAAGGCATATGCTGCAGCTAGAGTACACAGACTACTGTTTTTCATGATTTTCATCACTTGCATGGATATCGTACTGGTTTGCAGACGCTTTATTGTTTCACTAAGGATGGTCAATTTAGCTGGTAGTTCTTGCCATGTTATTTATATGAAGTCTTTTCCAATCTTATACATAATGGGCTAGTGGGCACTATCCAGGCATCCACTATTTCGTGGGATGTTCTCTTGGGGTCAGTTGGTTTATTGCTAACAGAATACAAAACACAATGAGGGAAAATATTTTCTTTTTTTTCTCCTACTTTTTTATAGGGTGCAGGGGATGTTTGAATGGGGATAAGTTTTCACATAAATCTAGTTTGCAGATCTAGTACGCTTAGAGTGCAGATCTTACAGTATAAACTGTATAGTGAATCAATTCTTTGAAAGATAGGATGAAATGATGTGGTGAGTTTGTTGGCGCTGTGTATCCGTTTAGGCATGACAGAGCATGAAAGTCAATCTTATCTAGTTTCTCATTGTGTCCAAAGTAACATGACATCTGACTCGCTCATTTTAGTGGCCTGATGGTCTTCTGTTGTAAACTTTTGGATGTAATGGGTTTGAGGTCCCCTTTTATTTGTCATGTCCTTAGGACTCATCTGCTGTACTGTTTGAACATTCTGTATGGTATACCAGGTATTGCTTTCTATATTAACCATTGCTAACTAAGGTTTTCGCAATTTGCAAACACTTTCTAGAAGACCAACTTCTGATTTGGATTAGATGATCTTATGGACAGATATTCGATTGGGTTTAAAAACATGATGGAAAGGCATCACCTTTAAAGACTGTTTTTAACAGCTAATGTACATGCCATCTCATGCAAGTTATTCTTATATGCTACAATCTCTCCTTCACATTCTTTCTACTTACTGAGGTTTTATTTTTTGGGGGTTTAGGGATGAGGCTATGATGAAGCATTGGACTTTTCTCCACATAATCTGTCTCATAACATTTCTTTTAACTTCTACAGGTACTATTCCATGTACGGGCATGTAGAGAAACTGGCAGAAGAGATCAAGAAAGGGGCTTCATCCGTTGAAGGTGTTGAGGCATTATTATGGCAGGTAAGGAAGTATATGTTGAACTATTGAGTTTACCTTCATGTTGTACCCTGTATATGATGATACCATCAATGTTGTTGTGATGTTGAACCGTATAGTTTACCTTCATGCTGTAGCCTGTGTGTGATGATATGAAGAAGTAGAATGCCACTAGAATTTTATACTGAAAAGGAACTGGGATTCCTTTGAGACTCATGAATCTAGACTAGCGTATACAAATGTTGCCTGCATGTGAAGTTCTGTGGTTAATTCATCATCAAGTTCATGGATCCCATACCTTTGTGAACTTGCTGCATGTAGTTTTGAAGGTTTTCAATGTCATTGCAATTATGATGATCGGTATTTGCCACTTTTAATCTCTCCCTTAATTACGTTTGCTCCTACATCCCAAGATTTTCCATGTCAGTCAGTTTTGTCACATATAAATATATATAGGGTTGTGAAAGCATAGCTGTTTATAGTTTTATCATCTTGTTTTGCCACTCAAGTTTGTAATCTAACAGAATAGGAATGCAACTTGATAGTTCAACTGGTGTCAAGGAAATCCTTTCAGTTCAGTTTTTCTGAAGTTTTCTACTTGAATTGATTGGTTCAGCTTCTTATCATTTTAAGTACAAAATTCCACTAGCTGCCACGGTCTTTTGCTTAGTATGATGGTTTTGGAACAAGCTGAAATATCTTGGATTATGCCCTTCTTTGTGGTTTTTAAGATATTGCAAAAGAAAAGAAAAATACTTATCTAGTCCTCATGTGTAACAGGTTCCTGAGATACTGCCAGAAGAGGTGCTAGGAAAGATGAGTGCACCACCAAAGAGTGATGTACCAATCATTACACCTAATGAACTTGCTGAAGCTGATGGCTTTGTGTTTGGATTCCCAACAAGATTTGGAATGATGGCTGCCCAGTTCAAAGCTTTTCTGGATGCAACTGGAGGTCAATGGAAAACACAGCAACTTGCTGGCAAGCCTGCCGGAATCTTCTTCAGCACTGGATCCCAAGGTGGTGGCCAAGAGACCACAGCGTAAGTCCCTTTTTCACTGTTAGCAAATCAAGATCTTTACTTGAAACCTTGCTAGAAAGTGAAAGCAACGAACGTTTTATGAAAATGTTGTGATTGTTACAGGCTTACTGCTATTACCCAACTCGTTCACCATGGGATGATCTTCGTTCCCATAGGCTACACTTTCGGCGCTGGCATGTTTGAGATGAACGAGGTTAAAGGTGGAAGTCCTTATGGTGCCGGAACTTTTGCCGGCGATGGGTCAAGACAGCCAACCAAGCTTGAATTGGAGCAGGCTTTCCACCAGGGCAAACACATTGCTGCCATCACTAAGAAGCTCAAGGGAGCTGCATAAGTTTACTCGATCACAAGAATACAGGCTGCTCTTCCATTTTATTTTTTTAATCTCGTAGATTATGCTTTCGCAAAGAATAATTCTTGATCTGCTGGCTATTATATGCTTCGTATATATGTAATACGATAGTGGTTATTAATTGCCAATGATCACAAGGCTGGTTGTGCTTCCATTTCTTCCATTCCCAATGCATTATAATTTGATCTCTCCCGTCCTCTGTTTTTCGATGTTTTTATTTATTTGGAAATTGATGAAAATAATATATTTTCTTTAAGAAAACTATTTTTACAATCCCATCCCAAAAAACCCCTCAGGCCGGTATGTGAGGGGTGTACAACTGTTGCGAACACATCTTTATGCCTGGCAAAGAAAAAAAATGATGCCAGAGAAGGCCCAGGAGAAACAAAGAATCAAGAATAATCATATCCAGCAAAAGCTATATGGTCAAAGTTCGACCATCTATAAAGTATACCCAAACCTTCATGTTCATACTTGAAAGAAATATATAAAACACGATGGTCCGGTAAATATTAGGAGGAATTTGATTCATCAATCGTTTATGTTTTTTTAGTTATTGTTCTTCGAGTTGATATGATCAGAACCAACCTACTCTCAGAATACAATTCCCCCAGCAAGGCTATATATATTTTTTACTCGTTAAAAAGCCTGCCCTCGAGCAAGCTTTACTCAGCCACTCGGTTGTTCTAGCATGTAAATTATTATTTTACATTACATAAAAGGGTTTTGGCTTCTTTGCAATCAATGTAATACTTATATATTGCAATTAGGCATCTGTTCTGAAGACATATCAGCCCATGATTCTCTCCCCATATCTCCCTCGAAGATTGTGATCCTCTCCTCCTATCACTCTTATAACATACAAGTAACATTCCTCTTCTACTTTAAACATTTTGTAAATAGGGTTTTATAAGTTGTATTATTGTTTCCATGTTATGTATGTTATAGTATATGTATGGTATACTAAAATACATGTAAATACTATGGGTATGTGAGGCGTTTAATATACACAAGTTGTTGTGAGAAACTGTTATAAATAAAAATAGTAACTCACGTGTTGTAGACAGTGAAAAAAACAGAAATACGACAGATATTATACACGAAAAATTCAAACTCTCACTTTCCCTCCTTTCTCTCTCTCTTTTACAATCTGCAAGATCATCTTCTTCCTTTAATTTAATACATTTATTAGTGATTATTCACTATCTTTACATGGTATCAGAGCTAAATGATTCATTCATGCTTCTACAAATTACAATAAGTAAATTTCATATTTCTGTTCGTATTCAAATAAACCCAAAATTTTTCACTCAATCAACAAATATCGATTCAATCTTGAAAAGATCTGCATATTTTTTTTTTCTTCTCTTCTTCTTTCTGAGCATGTGCTTTGATTCACTGAGCTAATTCTGCACTCATCGTAGTAATTGATTCCAGATTTCTACAATATTTACTCCTAATTTTACAATGGTCACGGCAACACAGTTGCAGATTCTCCAATCCCCAATTACGAACCTCATCTCCACCATATCCACATCTGTCAATGTGAAGTTAGATGATGCTAACTACTTGAATTGGAATTTTCAAATGAAGTTACTGATGGAAAGCAACGACATCTATGGTTTTGTTGATGGCACTCGTCCATGTCCTGCTCCAATGGATGATTTTGGTACAAATGTCTCTAACCCTACTTCTCCTTCGTCTGATATTGAATGTGATGACATGATGATATGGAAAATGCATGATATGGCAGTTATGCAATTAATCACAGCAACCTTGTCTCCTGTTGCAATGTCGTGTGCAATCGGTAGTAGTAGTTCTAAGGAACTTTGGCTAAGGTTAAAAGAACAATTCTCTATAGTTTCTAAGAAAAGCATATTTCAAATGAAGTCTAATTTGCAGAATATTAGGAAAGGAATGGATACTATAAGTCAATATCTACTTAAAATTAGAGAGGCAAGAGAGTACTTAGCTGTTGTTGGAGTCTTCTTCCCCTTTTTAAGTTATTCATAGTGATCTTTGGGGTCCCTCACCACACATTTGGTTGATGGGTATCGATACTATGTAATTTTTGTTGATGTATACACTCGTTATTGTTGGTTATTCCCTCTTGTCAATAAAAGTGACTTTTATTCAATTCTTACTGCCTTTCATGTCTATGTCTATACTCAATTTTCCAGTTCAATTCAAGCTTTTCAAAGTGATGGAGGGGGTGAGTTTATTAGCAAATCATTTCAGAATTTTCTTAAAGCTAAGGGTATTATTCACCATAAATCTTGTCCTTATACTCCTGAGCAAAACAGGTTGGCTGAACACAAACATCGCCATCTCATTAAAACCATAGTTACATTACTTCAGCATGCTAGTTTACCTCCTACTTTCTGGACATATGCAGTACACACTTCATCTTACCTAATCAACAGAATGCCTTCAGCTGTGTCAGACCAAAAATCACCTTTTGAGTTGTTATTTGGTCACATTCCTCTTATATCTCATTTGCGTATTTTCGGGTGTGCTTGCTTCCCACTCCTTAAACATTATCTTCAGCATAAACTTCAGCCTAAATCTACTATGTGTGTGTTCTTAGGCTATGCTTCTCAATATAAAAGGTATATCTGTTATAATGTGTCTCGAAAAATTGTGCATGTATCTTGCCATGTTATTTTTCATGAGCATATCTTCTCTTACAAAGATCTATTCCACAAATTTCATTCTTCCAGTACATCTTATAATCTGTCATCACCTATTGTGAGTCCAATTGTCATAATTGACAATATTTGCACACTGTCACCACCCATTTCAAATACATCATCTACTCCTACTTCAAATATTGTTGTTGTCCCATGCCCCACCTCAACCATGTCCATTACTCCTGCTTCAGTACCATGCTCTTCTCCACACTGTCTCCAATCCCCAAGGTATGCCTATTGACTTTGTTTCTTCAGTTGAACAATTTCGGCATGAAACTATCCCAATTGTTGTGCAAATACCTCCCATGAATTTGCACTCTATACAAACAAAAAGTAAAAGTTGTATTTCAAATAAGAAAACATGCTTCCACACAGTTGCCTCTTCTTCTGTCATTGATTCTTCTTTGACAAAGCCAAGTTCATATAAAATGGCTATGAAGTTTCATGTTTGGGTGAATGCTATGTAGGAAGAAATCCATGCTCTCCATTCTCAGGGTACATGGAGTTTGGTTGCCTTGCCTCCTCACAAAAATCTAGTTGGATGCAAGTGGATTTTCAAAATCAAAAAGAGTGCTGATAGGTTTGTGGCTAGGTATAAGGCCAGGTTGGTTGCACAAGGATTTAGTCAAGAACTAGGTCTTGATTATGGGGAGACTTTTAGTCCAGTAGTAAAGCCTTCTACAGTTCGGCTTGTACTAGCTTTGACAGCTTAGTTTGGGTGGATATTGTGTCATTTGATGTCAAAAATACCTCCCTTCATGGCATTCTAAATGAAGAGGTGTATATGGCTCAGTCCCCTGGCTTTAATGATATTAATCAACTTGACCTTGTGTGCAGATTACATAAGTCTTTGTATGGCTTGAAGCAGGCCCCGCGAGCATGGAATGAGAGGTTCACCAAGTTTTTACCATCACTGGGGTTTAAAAACAACTTTATTCTGATTCCTCGTTATTTGTTAAACACTTTGCTAAAGGTATTATCATTCTACTGGTGTACGTAGATGATATTATTATTGCTGGGAATCAGTCTGCTGAAGTTCAACAGGTCATTGACTCTCTTGCTGCTGAGTTTGATATTAAGGATTTGGGTGATCTTCACTACTTTCTTGGAATTCAAATATCTCGCCTCTCCACAGGTTTGTTCTTGACTCAGTCCCAATATGTCCATGACTTGTTAGTAAAAACTAATATGTTGGATTCTAAAGCCTGTGACACCCCATGCCTTCCATATCAAAGGATGTTGAAAAATGATAGTATGCCATTTGAGAATCCTACTCTCTATCGCAGTGTTGTTGGTGCATTGCAATACTTGACCTTTACCAGACCCGACATTGCATTTTCAGTGCATCAAGTGTGTCAATTTATGCAGACCTCCATGGTGGTACACTTTACTGTTGTTAAGAGAATTCTTAGATACTTGAAAGGGACTACTCCTTATGGAATCAGTTATGGGCATGGGTATTTAGATATTCAAGCATACAGTGATGCTGATTAGGCTGGGGACCCAAATGACAGACGTTCCACCACTGGTTTGGTGATTTTTATGGGATCAAACCCCGTCTCTTGTTCCTCCAAGAAACAGCTCACGGTATCACGCTCCTCAACAGAGGCTGAATACCGAGCTCTGTCATCTACTGCTGCTGAGATTGACTGGTTGAAGCAGCTGATGGTGTTTCTTCGTGTGGATTTTATTTAACCTCCTGTGCTTCTATGTGACAATTTATCAGCTATTGCTCTCTCATTTAATCCTGTGCAACACCAAAGGACCAAGCACATTGAGATCGATGTGCATTTTGTGCGTGAAAGGGTGGCTGTGAATAAGTTATGTGTTCAATTTGTATCTTCCAGGGGGCAATTCGCTGACATACTCACAAAGGAGCTTAGTGCTTCTCTCTTCAGAATTCATTGTTGCAATCTCATGCTTGGTTTACCAAGGCATGAGATTGAGGGGGGATGTTAGAGTATACGTATGGTATACTGAAATAAATGTAAATACTATGGGTATGTGAGGCGTTTAATATACACAAGTTGTTGTGAGAAACTGTTATAAATAAGAGCAGTAACTCACGTGTTTTAATCAATGAAAAAAAACAGATATACAACAGATATTATACATGAAAATTCAAACTCTCTCTTTCCCTCCTTTCTCTCTCTCTTTTACAATCTGCAAGATCATCATCTTCTTCCTTTAATTCAATACATTTATCAGTGATTATTCACTATCTTTACAATGTAATCTCTCTATAAATGAAAAGTGTATCGCATGCATATTTCAATAAAGATTGATTTATCAACGAGTTATCACAAATTTGAATCTTATAATCTCTAATTAATTTGAAGGGAATTAAACACAAGAGAATAAAGATTTATACAAGCTTTAAATTCAAAAAAACTCACATAAAAAATAATATAAATCATATCTAGAATTATTATCAAATTCGGCAAAAAAAAAAAAGTGTTGCAGCTCTCAAAACGTGTTTCTTGGCCAGCCACTTCTTACTGTATGCTTGACTTCCTTTTTCTGCTTTTGCTGTAATCAATTCTCATACCATTAAATAAAACTTTATACGGTAGTATCTTCAACTTAATATATGATTCAAGATTAAATTATGTGCTCAAATTCCAAGGTAGCTAGGCTGATGTAATGTATTACCTCATATCTTCTTCTCTGCTTTATGCTCATGCCATGCTTCCATAGTTGGATGCCCATTAGTAGTGATAATAAAAATCTCAAGCACTCATTGTCTTGCAAGTTGGCAAATAGAAGCTCTCATCGAAACATTTTAACTCCACTGCACTACCCAGAACAAGAGTGTTAGGGCAATCATTTTTACCCTAAACAATTACAAGATTCCACTTTTCTTTTTAAACATGGTTCTTCTTTCCGATATAGATATGTATATATATATATATATATATATATATATATATATATATATATCTCACACTGGCTGACAAAAAAGCTCAAGGAACTTTGAAAATAAGGTTTCCAGTTAATGAAATGATCAAAGAGGGAACAGTTCGTTCAAACTAATTCCCATGATGACTGATGATCCATTTACGAAGTTTAATTGGTAGAAACTGAACACGCGCAGGCAAAAGTTATACATAAATGCAAGATAATGAAGGTATTAAACTATCTGAAATTAAAGCCAATGCTATTTGTTGCAGTGTCATTGGATTCGATTGGGCTAACATATATATATCATTCTAGTCTAGTGGTATCTAGCCCTGGAATTTTTGTCTTTAATTTATATAAAAAGGGATATGATACTTGTCAACATTGAAAGTTTCTTGTATTTTAAGAGAAAAAAATATGTTTTAATTGAAAGAATTAAATCATAGAGTGGAAAATCTTGTCAACATTGAAGGGCTTATACACATATGCCATCGTTTCTTTTGTGGAAAATCTTCTACTACCTGAAGAGGTCCGATCCAGTGCCCAGCATGCATGTGGAAGTGTGATATCCTTCTTTTTTTTCTTTTTTTTTATTATCCGAGAAAACTTTATCTCTCAAAAAATATATTTTATAGGACTAGATGATAGAGTAAAACATTGATTGTTTCATACTTTTACAAGAGATATACGTCATGACTCGAAATCGAGATCTGTTACGCAGATCACAAAATATCCTGTATCTTGCAATTTATGTATGTATGTATAATATAATTAATTCGTTCAAGCAAGAATATTTGTCAACATCAATGTATTATAACTCAGCTGGGCAGGATTGGAGGTTGAAAGTGCATTTAAGAATCAATAAAAGCTTGTAATAGAAGACAAATATATAGATTAGAAAGTAAGCTTTTGATATGTTGAAGTCACATGGAAGACTGTAATATTGGTGAAACAATAATCAACTCTTAGATTCTATGTTTTTTAGTAAAGTTGATGTAACTTTAAAGTAGTTGATTTATATTATAAGGTCCCGAATCAGGTGCTGAGATAAATTAAAAATTACAGGTTTTTTCCTGATGTAAGATTATATACATAATTTATTGCATAATTAGAGGATTAAGCAACAAATTAATTCCAAATGATTACTTGGAAAGATTCTCTCTATTTTTTATCTTTATTTTTCTAACTTGTTCTTGATTGGCATCTCGACACGATCGATTTCCATATTTCGTATACAGATGTGTCTTGAGACAAAAATCATCACGACTTGACCCCTTGTTTGCTCAAACTTGCACATAAATTTCTACACAGAAATCATTACTACGATTGGAAGGAGATAAATGGTTTCTCTCAAGTCCCTCCTTATGATCATTCGATTCAAAAACTTTTACTCATCTTCTGGTTGCGTTCTTCAGAAGAATTCGGCTTCAAAGTTTTCACTTTCCTCCTGCAACACACTTACTTCTTCTGTTCCCCTTAATCATAGTTCATAAATACAAACAAGTGATAATGAATCATCTCATCTAAAAATTTAATCTTTTAGGTGTAGCTTCAAAATATGATTTATATTATTCTCTAACACTCTCTCTCTCAACTGAAACCTTTTTGGACTTGAAATTTGTACAGACCCACACGAACTTGTGTTTGTTTTTTATTAAATAGAATGAGAGTGGTAAGATTCGAACTTGTGACCACTGAGTCAACAAGCTGTGATACCATGTTAAGGGATCATCTTACATAAAAACTTCAGTTTTTAAGTGATGTTCTAAACTATAATTTATATTATTCTCTAATAACAAATAACCCTTGAAATAAGTAAAAAAGATTGATCATGTATTTATGGTTTACAGCAGTCTTGAGCATGAAATTCATCGATTAATGTTTCTACATGTGAAATTAGAAAGAGAGATTAATGGATAATTGTCTTGCCTTCCCCTTCCAATGGAAGCTCCTCAATGTGGCCATTGGATGAAAAGCACAAAAACATAGACTGATAGCATCTAGACATACATACATATATACCTCCATCCATCCCTAACATTTTCTGAAATGAATTAGAAAATAAAGGTGGAAAAAATAAAATAAAAACCTGAAAGAGAGGAGCTGTGGACCACCTTCTGACTCCACTAACAATATTCCAAGCACATAAACAAATCAAAAGTGAGATTTCCAATCAAATGACATCCCCACACTCACTCCCTGTTGTGGAATTCAATTATTCCCCTCCCCTTTCTTCTCTCTTCTTCCTGTTCTCTCTTAATTAAATTAAAACTGAAGCTAGTGCCAGTCCTGTTCATAATATACATATACATATAGATAGATAGATAGAGAAAAATATAAATATATATATATAAAAAAAGGTTTCTTATATCTATAACAAATTAATGTTATCTAAACTAAATCTTCTTAACAGTTCTCTCTAAAATCAGCACCTATTTTCATTCCTGACCCACGTTTATTACAGCAATTAAGATACTTCCAAATGGTCCAAATATAGGCCATATGAATCTTTTGACTTTCCGAGAAATGTAATAAATTTCTTTGAATGTATGATCATATGGTAAGTGTGCCTGCCTTTAAGATCATCTGAAGAGAGGATTTAGTCTCGATTAACACAGAAACTGGTGCTAAGATACTTCCTTCTGTCGAACCAAAAATATCATTTGCCTGTAGCTGGCTGCGTGTGCCTTCGAAGGGTCATTTCCTTTTCTTTCTCTTTCACAATTGCTCTGCATAGTATTCTTCTCCATCCAGAACTACAGTTAATATGGGTCTTGTTTGTTTTCTGTTCCTTCTTTTTTCCTATCATTAATCTTATCATTCCCAAGTTGGCTAGGGTTTTGATAAGATCATATATACTAGTTGCATAGAATCTGTTCCCATTCCTTTTATCTGAAAGTCCCTCCGAATGTTGGGGTCCAAAAATCAACTGTGGTCTCATGAGTAACCGGAAAAGTGCTTGATACCGGTACTAAACATAGCCCTCGGCTTCTAAGATCTTGTTTTTGTCCTTCTGAGTCCTTGGACTTGTCAGAACTCTACAATAGAAAAAGAAGATGCCATTTATCAATCCATGAACAGCAAAAAAGTTTTTTACTATTGAACAATTTACAGTTAGTATTGAATTATAATCAATATTGATATAGTTACTGTATGATTATATACTTCTGCAAGGAGAATATGATTGTACCTGTTGGTGGTGTATGGGAGCTCCATTTTTCATGTATGGGGCGCTCATGACCTGAAATATAAAATTAGAAGATCAATATGATAGAAGTCCTAGACAAATGGATGAATGCATTATTTAAAACTCATTTCCTTTACCATTTCTTTAGTATAGTTTTCACTAGAAGGATTCAAGATTTGTAATAAGATCACTTACAGTGACTTGTTCATGGAGGAATTTGATGTATTCAATAGCTTCAGAGAGCACCGAGGCTGTATCAGTCTGACATGATCACAGGCCAAAAAGATAATCATCGATAAGCTTTAATTATTCAAGAATGCAAATGATCTGTCACTATTTACTCTTCGTGAAAAGTGAGCAGCAGAAAAACCAGAGAGTTATCTTACCTTTCCGAAAGGTGAAACCAATTGCTGGAGTGCAGTGATTCTGTCCCCCATCTTCTCTTTCCTCACCTATGATCAAAGCTACCGATTCTCATTCATGTCTATAAATGATGGAAAGGATAAAAAAGCCTGTACAGGCTCATCTTGTCAAAATCTTTTCTTAAATTTTGTTGTACCTTAAAAGCTGGCGAAGGTGATGGTGTTTCATTTCTAGGCCTTTTTGCTGCTGCTTCACCCCCACTTTTCTTTACTGCTGTATTCGAATCCCGTACTTCAGATATATTCTGCTTTAAAAAAACGAGTGATCCGAAAACTTTCAGTCTCAATAATCCAAACCCTAATCTTGAAAACACAATTAACTACCATAAACTGAATATCTATAAATTGCATTTATATATGTAAGGCTTAAAAATGCCTGGTTGTACTATTTTTCCATTATCATTTTATATTTTCATACCTTAGGTTTTTCATCGAAGTTGGATGTGGTAAACTGCGGTTGCATCGACGGGAAAAAGCTAGGACGGACATCGCTCATGGCGCCTGAAGATGCATTCCAGAAGGGAGCATTATTGGAGAGGTGCAACTGGTTATGAGGAGGCTGTTTAGGTGGTGAATTTCTCAAGAATTGAGGTGTTTTCGACCATGGCAACAATTGATCATTAGAGCTAACACCATAATTTGCCCCATATGAATAACCCATCGATCGGTTCTCGAACGAAGACTGCTGTGCTTGGCTATCTGATCCCAGCAGTCCTTGCAACATAGTTGAAGGGCTTCCATAAATACCTGATGAATCCATCGGGAAACTAGACTGCAAGCCTTGGCCTGTCACCGTACTATCACTGGAGCTCCCATGAGGACTAAACTGTGGTTGTTCGGAAGAGAAACCCCGATTCATTTGCTTTAACTCATTCATAGAGGAATCTCCAGCACTGACCCCAGCGAAAACTCTCTCCGATCTCCACTGAGCTTGAGATGATCCAATCCCAGTTTCCTGCTGATAATTGGTGCTTGAACTCAAATTATCTTGTAGCATCGATCGGAAACTGCTCCCAGACTTGTCTCCGCGACTGCCAAATAACTTGAACTTTAAATTCGATACACACACAGTACACACATGCATACAAAGAAAGAAAGAAAATATGCACATGAAGAAAACTCGCTTTGTCTGTATGTGAACTTACAGTAAGGCTTGGTTCCAATCAATGGCTTGTGAAGGGAGGCCTAAACCCATCATATGCAAGTCAGCAGAAGAATCATGGCCTTGCTGCAGCTTCTGGGAATCATGGAAAACAGCAGAACTATCCGAAACCGAAACAGTTTCCATGGAAGACCTTCCTTTGACATCAACCATTTCTGTTGGCCAAGCAAAGCTGCCTAAACTAGTAAGTCCTGAAGCTGTAGATGATGATCCAGTACTATCAAACCTGTTCCTGCTTGATGAAGATGAAGCCCACCAGTTTGTGCTCGTGTACTCATCTGCCATGGCTAGCTTAACTATAGCGCAGTACCGCTCTCTTAAGCTGGTCTCGATGTGGTTGCTGTGTGCAAGATTCTTGGGCTTTGTCTCTTGATTTCTTGAATTCTTTACCTGGCTTCTATGGTTACATAAAATGATAGAAAAAGTTTCAGTGCAAAACTCGAGTATATATAGAAGCGGTGGCCATTTGGGTCCTGTGGTGTACTAACGAAAGAACTAACCGGAATGGTGGTGGTTGACTTTTCTCTGTGTGAGAGAGTGACCAAGGAAATGTCGTTTTGAAATTGAATTTCACTTTATTCATATTTGTTTTGTTTATTTTATTCATTTGTTTTGGCCTGGCTGCCTCGTTTCAACAAAGAATATTATATTTTGTTCATACGGTATTGCTATGCATATGAAATCATGCCAGCTTACAATCCACTTGCTGTAGTTGGAGCCACTGGGCCAATCATGGAGCTAGAAAGAAGGGAATGCACCCCTCTCACCATTTTTTTCTATCATCATCTGCTCTAACATACTCGTATTTTCCTCCAAGCAATGATTTCTATGTCCAGAGCCCGCAATTTTTAATTTTTTAACTGTTGTGTTCATGGGTTTATTCCTGAGTTTAACAAATGGAAATTTATTTTCATAGATTTCACATCAAATGTTTATAGATTTCCGCGATTTATATACAATATGAAAATTTTTGATGGTTTTTTTGGATAAAGGGAATATTTTATTAATTAATTAAAGGATTTTAAAAAGAGGACAAATTCAATTACACATGATTAAAATTATTCCTTAATAAAAACATTCCCACAGGGATACATAGCAAAAGGGGCAACAGGTTGATAAAATAAAAATCACTTCCAGTAATTAATTTATACCTTCTGTCATAGGACAAGTATTTTAGAAATTTTATGTGCTATAACCAGTTAGTCATTCTTTTAGATTGTGATTGGGATTATTTTTAAAAATATATTTAAAAAAAATAAAAAATAAATTAATTTAAATTTTTTAAAAAAATATTTTTGATATTAGCACATAAAATGATTTAAGAACACCAATTTTTTTTAATTTAAAATAAAAAAAATAAGTTTTTTTGAAAGGTCACAAGCATGAAGCTATATAGCAATAAGCTATATATGCATTATTCATGAAGTTTTGCTCGTCCAATATTATGGATGGGAGAAACACACAGTTCCTATATGAGATTAGGATTTAATTTATGAAGTGTTTTTTTTTTTCAATATTGCACACATGACAAACAAAAACTTTATATGCATTCATGAAGTTTTTGGAATCGAACCAAATCAAACCTAAAAAAAAACCTTAATTCAAAACTTAATTTTTCTAAGACTTGTTAAAAATCTTATAGAAAATATTTTTGAAAAACTACCTTTTGAAATTAATAATTGAGATAGTTTGATGAGAACCACCCCTCATCTAAAATGGTGTGAGTGTTGGAAAGCCTTTGATTAATGCAAAGTATCCTTAACATAGTCCTCTCTAGTGCAAGTTGAGGATTGGATTGGAATCAATCATGAATATATTTTTCTATCAATTAACTAAGCTCGATTGAAAACATTTCGTGTATATTTCAAATGACTAATAAGAATACTAATTACAATTGACGAAGCCTCATGATCAAAAGAGAAACTAAAAGGACACAAATCCTAAATGGTGACCTTAGAATTAAGTTTATTAGCAAGGTCATTGAAAAAAAGAGAGTAATTGTTGGTAATAATTTCATTAGCATAAATAATAAAATAGATAATATATAATTACTTATAAAAAACAAATAGAAAAGTGTCAGCATAACTACAAAAAAATCGAGTTTAATTAGAAAAGTGTTGAAACACTAAACCCTAGCATGATGACCTTACTTAAGACCATAAAAGGCTTTCTTCAGTTGAAAGACATGATTAGGAAAGCATGGGTTAGTTGTTCTATATAAACAATTTCAATGAGAGTTTGATTGTGAAATGTATTCTTAACATCAAGTTAATGAGGACATCATTTGGTGGTCATAGTAATATAAAACTCAACTTAGACTATGGTGGTCTTGATAACAACATTTCTTGTTAGCCCAAATGAATGCACATCAAGATTTTGGTTAAAAAGAGTCTCTATATTGAGATTTCAAGTTAACCGAGATGAAATTAAATCAAAGTTCTGGTAATAGGGATCGTCAAATAGGAGGGAGTGAAAAGGAAAGATCACACCAACCTCACTAACATGACGGTGTTTTCATTCAACACGATTATTTTAGGCAAATGTATATGGAAAAAAATGATGATGAATATAAAAGGTGCAACGAAAATCTTTAAAGAGAATTACTAACTTCACCCTTGCTAGTCTTTGAAAATCTTGATACAAGGAGAAAAGTAATATTCCCTAAATTTTTGAAATTGAATGAAAACATCATAAAAGTCATTTGAATTTCAAAGGATAAAACAAAGTAAACCGTGAATAATAATCAACAAAGATAATGTAATAAATAAATCCTAGATATGAAATGATAGGGGAGGCCTCTATATGTTGATTTTTGGAAAGCCTTTAATTAAGGCAAAGTATCCTAAACACCCCTCCTTCCCAGCGCAAATTAAGAGCTCGATTAGCCCACTTATGGAATATAGGGTTATATTCATCACAATAATAAAAGCATAAACAACAACATAACACCTGCCAATTTCATAAGCTAAAGATTGTATTTCAGATGGATTTCACGAGCCTTCAAATGGTGGTTAAAAGCAGGGTTGTTAATTTCATTCTATTCCGGCTGGAATGGCCGAAACGTTTCATGCCATTAAAAAAACCGAGATGAAATGTCATTTTTATCTCGGTTTTAATACCGTTCTAAGGCAAACCATAATGGTTCTATCTATATAGCTCGTTAATTCTTGGGTCTCAAAAAGGGAAAAGAGTTGGCATAATGGTTCATTAATATGACTCATCAATTCTTGTCTCTGAAAAGGGAAAAGAAGTTAGGCTTTTCCAAGGAAAATTGATGCATAAAACTTTGATGATGATCATGTGAATCAAGGTGTTGAAAGAGAGGAGGGTGGATGAGGATTCGATAGCCATTGAGAAGAAGGTTTAAGAGGTAAATAAAAAATGAAAGAGGGGATGAAATCCATTCAGTTCAGTTGATAACTAAGAACCTCCGGTAGCTATATAATGCATGTATTCCAATTACTATATAGTTGACAAACGAAATATTTATTATATTAAAAAAATCATTTTTCTTCTTCTTATGTTTTACAACAAAACACACATTTAATTTCTTACATCGGCCGTCTTCTTTCTTAAGACATGGGTGCTTGGTTGATCATCGAGACGAGACCATTAGCCTCTTCAATCACAAGAACATCTAGTGGGTAGGTCAAATTGTTGTCGATCACTTAAATTCTGTCTGCTAATTATGTGAAACTGTAAATTAATTGAAAAATTAATTTCTTTTATCTGGGATTCTGGACAATTAGGATTAGCATATACTTTAATTAAAGGAAGATTAAATATCCATGTCATTCTCAACTATCTTAGAATTGAATGATTACGTGTGGTGTAAGATGATTTTTTTTATTTTATTTTAGTCAAGGATAAGATCATTTTGACCTTTGATAAAAGTCAAAGATATTTTTGGAAGTAACTGTTTCCCGTGCTCTTTGTTTTCCTTGCAACGATAGCTGACTACAAAATACTATTTTTTTTAGTTGGAGAGGCCGAAGCTTCGTCTTCTACAAATCGTTTTCCTTTTCCCTTCTCCACCGGAATCGTCCTGGAAAGTGGTGTTGCTAGTAGAAAATTCTGCCGTTGATTGCTTATATCGGCAAGGAACCACCACCATTGGAAATTAAAATATATATTTAATCTGTAATATTTCATCAGCAAAAAGATAATATCTTTTAGCACATTTGTTGTGATAATTCTATTTTTATATTCATTTTTTAGCATTAAGAAAATTAGTTTGTACTATTCATTTAATGAGTTTGACTATAGTTCTTCCTTTAATTATCTATTCATTTCTTCAAAATAAAACTAGGAATGGGTATTGGTTGTTAATTACGATAATAATCCAACTCAATTACGAAAAGAATGTATGTGATGGAATTTAGCCCTCCAAATTTGGAGAAATGTAAGTATTAAACACCGGTTATTTGTTGCATAAACTACATATATCTTCTTTGGTTTTCAATTACAAGAGTTCTATTGATTAATTCAGAAAATATAGGAGGAGGAGATTTAATAAGATTTAATGTTTTGAAAATAATTTTACTTCTACAAAACAAAAATATCCCTATAGAATTATTATTTTTTTTAAGAAAAAACCCTGATAGGACCAAATTTATTTCAATCAATAAAGAAGAGAATTGACAAGCACTAACACACATTGTAATTGTGTCACTATTTAAAGAAAAAACAAGTATTAGAGAATGTATTATAGAATAGTTATAAAACCAGATACAACTTCGATCTAATACAGGGATTGAGTATATCAATTTAAATTAAATCGAATCCATTTTAAATTAAACTATGTTATTTCAAGTTTTTTTTAAAAAATATATATCAAATAAATTGAAGACAGGTTTTGACTAAGTTAATCAAGTATTAATTAACTCACTTGATTAATCAAATTTTATCGAGTAAATTTTTATTGAATTTAAGATAAAAATAGAAATGATTATTTATTTAATAGAAAAATATTGTAAAAGAAAAAAAAAAAGAACAAGCATTTAGATTTTGACTTTTAAGGTCGGGTGTAGATGAGGACGGGCGGCGGGAGGAGGAGGTGGGGGAACGAAAGATAGTGGTGGAGAAGAGACTCAAGCGTCACATGGTTACAACAATATGACCTTTGTTTTTGAAAATGTAAGTGAGTCAACGTGCGGGGTCCACGAGACGTGCACGCGTGCACGACAAGTGGGTCCCTCGATAGAAGCCTTCTAAATTCCAAAGCCATCGACATGTCAGCCAGCTGCCGCCTCCAAGTCAGAGCCCAGAATTGACACTTACAGTAGGACTCGTACATATTAAAAACAATCGTGATATCTTCTTCAAATTCTAATCATTTGGCCTCCCTTTGTTCACATTAACTTTCAACCTTTGAGGAATTTTATATGTCAAGGACAACACTCGGATTGTTTGAGGTGGTAAATTATTCTGTTTTTCATACAATTATTCAGCACAATAAAAACAAATTATAAATACATGAATCCAATAATTAATTTAATATATTCATGACATACAAAACTTTGGTAAAAAAATAAGTGTGAATTTTCTATATCTATATCTATATATAGATACGAGAAAATTTTACCCTCGAAAAATGTACTTTGAGAGTCCAAGTGAGTAAGTAAACTATGATTGTCACATGCGATTATAAAAGGTGCACGTCCTGACTCGAACTCAAGGTTTGCTATCTAAATCACAAGTTCTCTGTCATCACTATTAAAATATTAGAATATAGAAACAATCTTCTATAAATAGAAGAATGTTTCTATATTCTAATATTCTAATAGTCACGTCATTTTTCTTGGGGACTAAATACACACAGAGGAATGTGAATTTATATTATATAGATATATTTATAGAATATCTAGATTTTCTAATATATCATTTAGATTCTTTAATATAATAAAATATGTATATCTTAATATTAACGTAAAACACACACATATATGTATGTATGTATGTATAATATTTAGATTTTTTTATTAAGTGATAGATAATAGTAGATACATAATGATTACATATTATTCATGAATATCTAGATTTTTTTTACCTAATAGATAAAAGTAAAGTATGTAAATTAAAGAAACCTAACTTATCAACCTAATGATGCAGCAAGAGATGAATACAAGAATGACCGGAATTGAAGTCTCGTGGCAACACCTGGGATTGTAACATTTGTTGTGCTTTGTAGGTGAGTTTTGGCCGGTTGCTTATATAGTTTATACATTCTTTTCTTGGAAATCAGTGGAGGTGGTTGGCAAGTGGCGAGTGAGAGGTCCAAGGAGGATACATCCCTGTTTTAAGAACCTCATGTATGTATATGGACTTAACTTTATTGGGAACAATTTTGTCTAGGAATATACTTCTAAATCATTAATTAAACTATAGGATAAGTTTTTATATATGCCCCACTTGAATGAATGAATGAATGAATATGCACGTATCTTTTATTGGGGACGGTTTTGTCTAAGAAAAAGATCGTACAATACAAGGATTTAAACTGTTTATGATATTAACAATTTTGTAAGCTTTATACATAAATAGTTAATTAATTGAATTTTTTAAGTTTTGTTTGACATTGTGTTTTAAAATATTTTTGAGAAAAATTAAAAAAATAATCTTATTTTTATTTTTACTCTAAATTAAAAAAAAATAATATTTTTAAATTATTTTCAAGTGTTGATATTAAAAAAAATTTAAAAATTCCAAAAGGGACAAAAAAAATAGAAAATAAGTTTGTAATTGATTCCTATACTATACAGTGCCATTTTTTCGAAGAAAACTTGATCATACTATAAAATCATATACAGTGACTTTGGAATTGATGCTTCATTCCAAAGGGGACAAAAAAATGTAGCGTCTTGAATTTCCTATGATTTGAACACACTTCATGTCTCGACCTCCACTATTATTTGCTACATTCAAACGGGTCTGAAATTGGATCGTTTTCCTTTTAAAATCTCTTATTTCAACGGCAGGGGCAAAGAAAAAAAAACACAACGGTGAAAATATATTAAAATAGCATTTTTTTATATTTTTATAAATATTTTTATTATTAATATATCAAGATAATCATAAAATATTAAAAAAATAATTTATAATAAAAAAGTATTTTAAAAAAATTAAAAACTTTTTTAAAACGCGGTGTCAATCACTCCTTAAAAGATACCCTTTTGTAAATCACTAAATATTAGAGTTTCTTTATTCAATCTTTTTCCTTCATCTTGTTTAAGGATGCTTGGTTTATGCACATATTTTTTATTTTTAAATTATTTAAATATATTAATGTCAAAAATAAATTGTTTAAAATAAAAAAAAATATTATTTTAATATATTTAAAATAAAAAAACATTTTGAAAAAAAAAATTACCACTCTCCCAAAAACCTCTTGCATCATCCATGTGGAAACAATTGACAATTAAGTTTTTGTTTTTTTGTTTTCAAATATTTATAATACAAAAAAAGAAGTAAAAAGAAAATAACAAATGATACCAAACTGTTGATAAAATAAATATTAAATATTAAATTATATGCATCTTTTTATACGTGATTCCAGACTAAAGTGTGAAGACTGAAGAGTGATGTGATGATTGTAATATGAACTAAAAAATAAATTATGATTGAATTCCATTATCCACTTATTACGCTGCAGAAATACATGACAACATGTAAGCGTAATTTTAAGCTTTTCAGCTGATTAAAATTTATTTGATTTTTTGTAAAATAAAATAATTTATTTCTAATTGATCCAAATCAATTAGAAATGGTCATTGCGAATAATAAATATTTTGTATCCGTAAAATTCATTATTTTGTACATGTACACATGTTGTTGTTTCTATGTATAAATAACTTATTAATTAAAAAATTGTGAGAAGCTTGTCTATTTAATTTTAAGAGTATTTTTAGTACTTTTTAAAAAAATATATATTATAATTTAAAAAAAACTTTCATCTAGAAATACACATATGTCATAAGACTATAAATAATGAAGAACAAATAATTAAAACATTAGTATTTTTTAGCTAATAGACTATTAAACAATTTAATTAAAATTCATATAAACTGGGATATGATAATCAAAATAAAATAAATCAGATTCCTAATTTTTAAGGCTGTTGCCCATGTAATTAATTACAAGTCAATTACAATGTAAAAATAAAATAAAATACTAAAGTTAGTTAATTTTAAAATTATTTTTTCAAAAATAAAATTAGTAGTATTCCATCTCAAAAAGCATCATTTCGCATATAACTTTTCATTTTCAAAAGTTTATCCGCCTATTTTTAAAACCCTAAATGAATTCTTTTGAATAAAAAAAAAATAATTCATCATTGTCAAAACAAAAAAAAAAACTGAAAAACAACAACGTAAAACACTTTAATCAATGTAAATAGAAAACCCATTTGCCATTCTGTTTCCGAGTCATTATTTCATCAAAATGATGTCACGATGCTCTCAGCTTGAGGTGTGAAAGCGACAAACTAGACATCCACACTTGGATTTGGACAAAAAATGGTGACCTCCATGTGTAGCCTGCAAGTGTGAGGGAGGGAGGGAGGGAGACGCACGAGTGAGCGAAGGATACCAAGAAGTACATAGCAGCAAACCGTGTGGGGTCTTCGGGAATTCACTGAATGTAACACACACACGTACACACAAGCATGAAACACGTACCAACCTACATACCTGTTGGCTTTGTGTTTCAACTACATGTGTTTCTAGCCATCCTTCTATCCAACGAGGTGTTTGACACTAAACAATTGGCAAAAAAAAATATTTATGGTGTTTTGAATAATTTAAATTAAAGTTTATGGTGTTTTCATGTGCTAATATCATAAATAATTTTAAAAAATAAAAATATATTATTTTAATGTATTTTTATAAGAAAAATATTTTTAAAATCAATTTCAACTACACTTCCAAACAGACACTACAACTCCGTGCCTCTCCTGACATTCTTTGTGCCTGCTTGGAAATGTAGTTGAAGTAATTTTTTAAAGTGTTTTTTGTTAAAAAATACATCAGTATGATATTTTTTAAAAAATTAACATTAGTACGTGAAAATGATCTAAAAATATCAAAAATATTTAATTTAAAGTATAGATTAAAAATAAAACATTTTTATACTAAAAATAAAACTTTTTTTTTCAAAATATTTTATGTCTTTTCTCCACTGTTTTAGTCAATTCAAGTGTTTACTTCGTGGATATTCCCGTGATTAATAAAATGCACGATCAATGCTAGGTGTTTGAAAGAATAAAACGTGATGTGGCTGATGGGGAATTGATGATCTAATTTGAGGTGATAGATTCTTGTAGATGGGTGATGCTACGTTGATGAGTCTCAGGTCAATGAATTCTAACCATTTAAAAGAAGCAAGTACTGGTCTTAGTCAATTGATATAATTTAGGAAATTGACTAAGGGGAGGGTGAAACTGAGGGAGCAAGTTGAGTGGTTTCAATTCATATCTTCGTTTATGGATTCCACCGCTTGGATTATATATGACGTCAAAAATATTGCTATGGAATTTGTTGTGTAGCAATCTCCCAATATATATATATTATACAATAAACTAAAATAGCTCAGTGTTTTACTGTGCATTGTGAGTGAAAACACTGTGGATTTTAATAGTGTTTTTTTTTGTTTTTGAACAGTAAATATATAATTATATATTCTTTCACAAAAAGAGACAATGAAAGACATGTAGCTTACTGGTAAAGACACAGGCATGTGGGGAGGCGCTAGGCAGGGGTTCGACTCCTGCTATTGTTTTTTCACTTATCTTTTCTTTGCTTTTTTTTTTCACTTATGTTTTTTTTTCATTTTTATTTATTTTGATTGTTTTTTATTTATTTTTATCTTTTTTTATGTTTATTTTTTATTTATTTTGTTTTTGTTTTTTCACTTAATTTTTTTTAAAAAAAACAATTTACTGACTTTAAAAGAGAACAAAACATTGTTATATATATATGGTATCAACCCCGGGAGAAAGAGTGGTTATAGAGAAAGAGGAGAAGACCATTGAGGGGTAGAGAGTTAGATTTCTTAACTGTGCGACGTAGAGGCAGTTGTAAGTCCCGTTTAAGCCAAGGTTAGGCGTTTAGGGCAGAAAAGTTCCTCATTAACTGCTGCTCGAAGTCTAGTTATGGCCCCAACAGTTTGTGTTTATTTCTTTTTTCATTATAAATTCAAATATCTTCAAATTCTACTTCTGTTTCAGCTTTTGCTAAAATATCTTGTGTTTATTTGTGTTTTAATTATGGATTCAAATTTTTTTAGATCTACATTTGTTTCTGCATCTTTTACATCTGAATCCTTAGACACTAGGAGGATTATACAAAGCGAAGAAATTACAATTGAAGAGTTTACAAAGCATATAGATGATTAGAGAATTCCAAGCATCTCACAAAACCAGATTTACAAAAAAATCCAAATATTATTTTTTTTAAGATAGATTTTACAATCAAAACTGAAGAAAGGGATATTTAGCTCACAAAACCCTTTGAAACCATCCAACTCTTCACCCAAAAATCCTTACAAAAACACCTGCATCGAAACTACAAATACATCCATATCGGCTGTGTCCAAGTCAGTACAAACCACTTACAAAAGAAGGTCTAAACACATCTATTCTTGTTGTCTTACGAGATGCAAGATTCACAAACTTTGAAGACTCACTCTTGAGTTCCATAGAGTCAAGTTTGTGTAGTGGTCCAGTATCATTTGACTGCTATCCAAACCTTACAGTTTCCCTCAAAGACAAAAACATACTACAAAGTATGCAATTACAGATCAAAACCCACAACTACTATATGTTTGAAGGCTCAGTCCCAGTAGCCCTCATATTCAAAATCCACTACAAAGCAATGTTTTCAGCCTTTGCCTCAAAACACCTATATCACTCCAACAAATGAGCAACACTCCTCTTACAAACAAACCTGTCCAAAGTAAATACCGTTGTCCCTAGAGCTATTGAATGGAAGGAAATAACCCTTCCAGACGAATGGATCCTTAAAGGAGCAACGCCACCACAACCCATACAACCACCACAACCAAATATCCAAATCAGAGACATGACCCAATTCGAGGATGGAAAAGTTAAACTTTCCTTGCATCGACGTTCAACAAGTTCCAGATATTTAGGAGAATCCTCCTCTTCCAGAACTATAGATCTGAGAAGAATCTCTAGAATCCCTTCGGTTATCAACCTACCATACCAACCATCTAGAGCCTCTACATCAGATATACCTTCTACAAACCTACAACAAGCAGACTATACTACAAATATACCAACCCCAATCTACACCCAAAATGATGATGAACAATCCTTACCAGAATCTCCAACAAGTATAACCTCCTCAACCATGCCAAACAATGAGCTATTGACCCTTACTTCGGAGAATTTTATTCTTGACAAATCATTTTTCAAAGCAGATTTCTTTAGTACTCAGAATACTGAGAAAAAAAATTGGTTTTTCAAAACTTTTACTATTGAAAGGAGTAAAATACAAACTTAATTCTATGATTACATTACATAAATCATCCATGTTATTTTTTGATTGGTTTGAATTACATTATACATTTGTTCATAAAATTGCATATCCATTTACATCCATTAAACATACGTACCCCATTACAAGCAGATCCAAAGTTTCTTCTTGGAATCTCTCTAACGGTCAGACAATTGAATTTGATCATCCATGTTTAAGAAACCTACAACTAGAACTCCAAAACCAACCTGTTGAAGCAACACCTTACAAATTACCAGTGATGATGCCCTTACAAACACCAAACACATTATCAACCAAAACAACTTTACAAATACAAACCTTGGCACTTTGAGTAGACAACTCACTCGTGTAGAGAAACACCTACGACGAGCCAGTACTAGTACAATTGGCACCACAAACACAAAACCTTCAGAACTATATATATATATATATATATATATATATATATATATATATATATATATATATATCTTAAGGTACTAGCTTGATGTGCCAAGGAAGAAATTATCATTTGGCTTTGGAAAATATATATCTCAATACAACCTCTTGATCTCTTTTCACATTAATCATTCAATCTTTTTTTGATAATTGAATTCAACTCCATTTCTTTTTTTTAATGTGAGAAAAATTACACCCCCTAGAAAGAGTATTTTATGGAGCTAGATAAGCGAGTAAAGCCTGATTATTCCGAGTTCTTACAAGAGATATACACCTTGACTCAAACTTAAAATTTATTGCAAGCTCTCTGTCATCGTACCATGTTTTTTGGAGACTAACTCCATTTAATCTTAACCCTATACAAGCATATACAATTCATTCAATGCAACCATGCCATGGAAGTGTTTTTTTTTTGACATTTACATGTTTTTAAGAGTTTTTTGAAGTCTTTTTTCTGTCTTTTTATTTGCTACTTAAAGTTTCACTTTTGGGTTTTCATTTTCGATTATTTTCTTAAATGCAGTACGGTAGATGGAGTCTTGAAAAATATTCATGGTCATATAAGGATTCAATTGATTGATTTCAAGTTAAAAGAGCATAAAATAAGCCTAATAATCTACAAGGACACGAATAACTTTATATCCTTAACATTATGATAAAGCAAGAAAAATTTCAAGTGATGAGATATTTATGAATTCTTTTATTACCAATTAGTAAAATACTCAAATCTATAAATGATGATGCAACTACATAATTAACACGTTCAATGCTTTGACCCTCAATTAAATCACGAGAACATAGGCAACACTTGTTGCTTGAAAGATCGTCAGGAGGTTAATGCACGAACTATTATGTTTACAAGAAGAAAATGAAAATGCAATCAATTGAAGAAAAGATATTGATGAAAAGCTTGATAAAAGAGTAAATTAATATCATTTCAAGAAAAAATAAAAGGAAAATAAAGAGTAGACACATAACCACAACTCCTGACACATTGTTGTGGGAACTAAGTGTTAAGGAACCATCTCACCTAAAAGTTTAAGCTTGTAAGTAAGATCTCAGAATATGATTATATTATACTCTAACACACCCCCTCAAGTGAAAGTCATTTATTCTTGAAACTTGTACAGACCCACATTACCTTGTGCTTGAGTTTTTTTATTAAATAAAATGAGGTGGTGAGATTCGAACTCGCAACCGTTGGGTCAACAAGGCTCTAATACCATGTTAAGGAACCATCTCACCTAAAAGCTTAAACTTGTAGGTGAGACCCCATAATATGATTATATTATACTTTAACACTAAGTAAGGGATATATATGATGATGGTCTCCAAAGGACATGACCTGATGATAAAGAGCTTGAGATTTACATAGCAGATTTCGAGTTTAAGTCAGACTATATCTCTCTTATAATAACTTGGAACAACAAAAATTTTACTAATTTATTTGGATCCACAAAATACACTTTCTAGAAAGTGGAGTTTTTTCAAATAAAATAATAATAAGAAGATATATATGATGATGAGGATACCCATGCTTCTTGCTCCATGAAGGTTCTGGTTCTCTCTTTCTTGCAAATTGTATATTCTTCTTCTTCTTGTTCTTCCTATTAAATAAAAATATAAAGTATGTTTTACTACCCAAATTTCTGCAATTAATTTATTATTAATTAGAGTTCTAGTCCTACAAAAACCAACTAAGATTTCCACTTTGTGATCTCACAATGCTTGCCTAAAACCCGTGTGATACACAAAAGACAATTTGCCAACCTTTTAAAAGCAGGCTGCCCAAGAAATGCAAGTGGGGAATGGATATATATATATATATCTAAACAATTCAATCGAGTTCATTAAAAAAGCAATTAGGTTTTGATCCGTGGTTTCTTGTTCTAGCTAGTACGATCCACTAGTGGTTTTAGAAAGTAATTTTAGTGAGATCATTAATAATATGTAGTGTCTATCTATAATTTCAAGCAGGATAGGACAAGTTATGTTATTAATTATAGAGGTTCTTAGTTATTATATTTTAATTATACATTCAACTCTTTGAAAAAGTTGATGACCCTATCGTAACCTAAAATCTAAAGTTCTAAACCAATTTCTTGCAAATATAGTTAAATTGTATAGTTTATACTCGTCACCAACCATCTCCAAATACTCTTACTTCTCAACAAATACCCTCTCTTTGGATTTTAAAATATATCTTCCTCTTAATCTATAAAGGGCAAGACAATCTTAGCAAGAACTCGTGTAAAAGAGGTGGAAGATTGCAGGTTCATGCGTAGTGACCTCTCTTTTTCATTGACTTGTTTGAATTTCAGCCCTTTGAAAATTGTTGTGCAATTCACACGTTATATAAAAAAACACCTCTAATTCATCTTTCAACAAGATATGATAATACTCTATGTGAATATAAAAAATTGACTAGTTAGTGGGCTGTCTTTTCCACTAATTTAACCTATCCCCTCCCCTGGTGGGGGTTGACATGGATCTTGACCTTCTCAGTTGAAACATTCTTTTGGTCATCATCTCAGCCCCCACGCATTTCAGACTTGTTTATAATCCTACAATATTTGAAGACAAGGGTTTGAAATTCAATGCTGCTGCTGCTTCAATGGTTGTCCTGTTATGCTTTTCTGGTTAGAAAACAATTCTATTATTTCTTGTCCACAGGCTGTGTTTTCAACAAGAGTGATTTATGAAAGTGGTCTCCTAGTACAAATTTGAGACTCTGGAAAAATTCAGACTTCATGGTTATTAATATGATAATTATTTTAAATTTATATAGTCATTAATTTTGAGATTTATTAAATTAATCAAGTGATTTATGATGAAAGTGGTCTACTAGTAATATTATTAATAATAAAAAAGTGTGATTTAACTAATAGAAGGAAAAGGGAGTTGAGAAATATAAAGGGAGATAAGACTTTTGCATCGGAAGCATCAATTTTCTCTCCTTTTCATGGAGACTGTACTATATTAATATTATCATTTCATAATGATTGCTAGCTAAATTTATAAATAAACATTTCTTGTGATAATTTAAGTTCAAATTAAAGTTTATTTATACATACAAGCTATATAATTAGGAAAAAAGAAGAAGCTATAATTGTATTATCGGACTCTAGGCTGGACCAATGATAGGAATGCCCTCCCTTTACCGATTTCTATGTAGCTCTTTGTGTATTAGTTTTGTCTGGTCAGAATTAAAAAGAAAGAAAATATCTTATTTTTAATAATCAATTCTCATGTTACCTCTGTTTACTAGAAAATTATTGTGTGGTCCCGCACCATTTAAATTAAAAGTAGCTGTTATATCACTTAAAAAAGGAGATTAGGATTTTATACTTAAAGAGATAAAAAGAGAAAATTGAGAGAGAACGGAAAAGTGGTAGCTGCTGAACAATCCATCTTGTTTATTTGATTTTCAACTCGTTAACCGTTGGATCGAGCTGAGATTTGGACAGAGGCTTCTAGACACATTAATCTTCATTATGAACGGTTGGATTGAATATTGGAGTTGTGGAAGTTGGCCATTTTGATAGAAAACAGGGTTGTCTGTATTTTGAGCCTTTTCTCAAACTTTGTTCTCTTTAATCTTATTGTATTCCAAGAATAGGTTGTTCTTGATGATATATGTTGTTGCCCTGAGTTGAATATGAAAAAGAATATTGTGAACCCATTATTTTTTATAGTGAAAGTTTTAAGTGGACTACGGTTCTATGGTTTTTTCCCGCATTGGGTTTTCCACGTAAAAATCTTAATATTGTTTTGTTTAAATTATTTGCATTATATTGTTGATTGCTTGATACCATAATTTCATTGCACAAAAAAGGAAAAAAAAATGGAACTTGATTGGTAATCCGCTAAATTGGTGCTCTATTATTGAGTTATTTTCCCAACAAGTTAAGAACTATTTTTGGGTTTCAAGCTTAATAAATTCAATGTGGCTAAAGTTATAAAAGTGTGACATGATTAACTTGTAAGAAATTTAAATTGAGTTGATTCCGTATTTACAATCTTGAAATTTGTGAAATAACTGTACTTAACCTTTCTTGCGAAACAATTTCTTATCCAAATAAGAGAGATCATCGGGTATTTAATTTAGTAATTTTATCCAAGATATTTATAGATAGTGATCACATGTAAATTTATATTATAATAAAATGAAGTAATTATAAAGAGTAGAGTAATCTCGTGACGAAAGAAAAATGAATATAATAAAATGAAGTAATTATAAAGAGTAGAGTAATCTCGTGACGAAAGAAAAATGAATATACTTGGTGAAGAGATTGACATTTATAATTGGTTGTGGTGATTCATTGTGTTATTGGTGATGTCATTGGTTAACAAATTTTATTTTTAAAATGATATCTGGATAAAAAATAATTATTGACAAGAAATGAAATGTCTTTAGTGCACTGAAAATTTAGTGTGCTATTGTAAGTGGAGAACGACAATCTTGTCAAGTAGCCATCTTATTTAAAAGCTGAAGCGGTTAGATGATGTTTTATAATATGATTTATATTATTCTCTAATATATTTCTTTAAGTAAAAAGTTTTTGAACTTTAAACTTGCACATATCCACATTATCTTATACTTGGTTTTTTATCAAATAGATTGAGGATGGTAAGATCTAAACTCGTGATCGCTAAGTTAAGAAGATTTTAATATCATGTTAAAGAACTATGTCATCTAAAAACTTAATCTATTAGGTAAGATCCCATAATATAATTTATATTATTTTCTTTTATACATCTCGAAAATATAAAATACACGCCGGTGCCCGTGTAGCAAGGGTACTGGGTTAAGGCGAAAGAAGGCATGATGGGCAACTCGTTTGGGCTTGATGAAGGTAAAGATGAGATTTTTTGGGCACCATCATCCTGATGAGAACCCTAAAGAGAAGATTTCCAACTTTCAATGAGATTTGGCCGAGCGGCTGCGGTTCAATCGAAGCCGCCAAGTGCACAGCATGATCTCACACATGCATCATAAACATATGAGCTCGCTGTTTTCGTTTATTTTGAACTTTAAATAACTATGCATATTGCTAGGGCAAATGAATCCACGACGGAGCCACCGATTCTTTAGTCCTCCCATTCCATTCCGTCATGATTGTTGTTTATTAAAGAAAAGCCATGGAGAGGCCGATTCTAGTCAACGGATCACATCAAGTCTTAGCCCCATAAGAGTTTTACATATGGAATAAGCCGAGAGGAATGACCATCGACCGAAAAAAAAAACTAAAATGTGAAACTGTAAATGATTTTCAAGAAAAAAATAAATAAATTCAAATGCTTAACAAAGCAAACAGATAAGAGTTTGCGTACAAGGGCATGCATATAATTCAAGCAATAAATCAATACATCTATGTAAAAATCCTCACATAGGATCATTTCGTTTTCTTTTTTCTTTCGAAATCTCAATACTGACATCATTGCTGTCTCACTAAATTTAGAAGTCAATGAGCTTTATTTTCTTTAGACTGAGTGAGTATGTCGTTTTACATTTGAAGGTTCCAATTCGATCCAAATAATAATAACGTATTTTTAGTGGCACAAATGTTTAGCAATCACTCTTGCTATCAATGACGAGTTGATTTCCTGTGATTTCATGTTCAAGATTTATGATTGTTAATACGATGACAACTAAAGATTTATATAATCTTTAATTTCAGGGTTCGTAGGATAGGTGCGCGCAAACCAACCAAAACACTTATGTTAATAAAACAATAATGAGTTGATTTATGATCTCATATAAATAACCGAGAAATTAAATTAACGCTCAAGAAATTTCTTTTACCCCACTTAGATCATATAAAATCTAACAACATTGTATTAAAAAAAAATATATAAACTATGAAGTGAAGCTGTGTAGAATAACGTTAATTTATCGAATATTGTTTTGAATTCGCTTCTCAAAGATCTCATATACTAAATAGATGGTCTCACCAATGGATAAATTAAAAGTTTTGAGGTGTGAATTCAAGAAACTTTGGGGTATATATGATTAGCATTTTTCTTACGACATATGATTTTGAAGACTTTATATGCAGCTTTTGTTCCAGCCATTGAGCTTCGAACAAATGTAACGTTATTCTACACGACTTCAACTTCATAGTTATATGTTTTCAGTTACAATGTTGTTATGATTTGAGATGATCCCTGAAGTAAATTATTGACAATTTCTTGAGCAAAGATAATCTAAGTGTGCAGCTATTGAGTAACTGAGTTCATAAGTCAAGCTCTATTATTGTTATGGGCTCAAACCAGAGTTAATTCTTGGAGGTTTGGTGAGGCAAGCAAATAGTTTTAGACTGCGATTAAGTTAAGATTATCATAATTCTTCTAGTTTTCATTATAATTTAGCTATCTTATATCTATGATCACTAGAGATCACATGAAACGTTTAGACCTCATCTTGTTTATGAGGGGGGAATCAAATTTAAAAGGCTAAACATTTAAGATAGTACAAATGAAGCCTCAAATAAAAGACCTCATCTTGTTTGTTCTTTCTTTAATATGCATAACCTATAATGTAATGTTTTATATCATCAATTAGTTGTTTTGTCCAAAGTTGTCAATACCATTCTAGTCGTCGTTCCAGTTTTTCTATTGAAATTGAATGTTTTGGTTTCGGAGCGTTTCAGTCGTATTGTTTAGAAGTTATACTTGTTTATATATATACATATATAAATTAAAATATTAATTTAACAAGCATAATTAAGATTTAAGATAAATTAACTTTAAATTATATAATATAAACACAAAGTCAAACAAACATAATCTCAAAATTAGAAAAACAATCACAAGTTAATAAAAATAAAGAGAATTTTAAGGTCGGAACGTCTCGTTCCGGCCGGAATTAAAACCGAGACGAAAACGACGCCGTTTCATCTTGGTTTTTTCAACGGAACGGAACGAAATTGACAACTATGGTCTTGTCAAATGCATTTCTATTTAAGGGCGAATAATATGGCTCAATTTCATATCTTTAGTATTCAATGTGATCTCAGAAAGATTCAAACTTTAGAGAATTTCTAAAAAAGAATTAATGCCATTAATGGATTGAACTATTTGATTTCTAAAAAAGATTCAAACTTGAGTTAATCATTATGGAGTTCATACTAGGTAAAATATTCATTGACATTTTTAAAAATAATTAAAAATTATGTTTTATTTTTTAGAAAATAATTGGGTATTAGATTAATCTTATTAAGAAGTTTTTGTTTGAAAATATTTTATTTTTTTAAAAAATAAAAATTATGTTTTCATATTTTTTTGATATGTTGATATCAAAAATACTATTTTAAAGATAAAAATATTTTTTCTAAATATTTCTTAAAAACCTATTATTAAAAAAATCACTATCAAAATACCATATAAAAACTTTGATATATATATATATATATATATGGGCTAAAGGTGAAGGACGGGCTGAATGAGCTATTGTGTCCAATGTTGGGCCATAAGCTTAATTCGTAAATCCAACTCCAAATTACATTGCATCTGTCAAAATCCTACAATTACGAGGCCTTTTCAAGAGTTTGTTGCCCATAAGAAAATGAAATTGTGGGTCCCAGAAATTTCACTCTATCTTTCCATTTATTTTCTTACACTTCAGATATACAAACTAATTGCTAAAAAAATTTTTTTATGCTTAAAATTATTTATTTATTGGGTTTTTAAAATTATTTTTATATATTAATATAAAGATATTTCTTTTAAAAAATGTTATTTTAATATATTTATAAGTAAATATTTGAAAAAAAAAAACGTCACCAAATATGTGTGTAAATTATATTCAACTATGAGTATTTTAGATAAATTATTGTTCAATGAGTTTTTAAATATAAAATAAATAAAAAAATAGATTTTTATGACTAAAAACAAGACATTTTAATTAAAAATATAATTATTAAAATCAAGATTTTTTTTCTCTATAATTAAAAAAGAAACTAAAAACCATCACAATATCAAACTATTATTTTATATTTCCAAACTCTTGTTAGAGTTTGAATTATTTTTATTCAAATGCTATTATTATAAATTAAATTAATAATAATAACCAAGCTCATCCCTTCCCATATTTCTTTTGTTACATTAGAGTTTGGTTATGATTATTGTAGATGCTGTAGTTAAGTAAAATGCTGGGTTTTTTTTTCATATTATTTTAATTTATAATTCCAAACTCTTGTTATCATATATCGGAAGTTTTTTTTATCTTATTTGTTATTATATTCTTATTATAGTAATGATTGTTTTTTAAAATATTTTTTGTTTGAAAATATATTAAAATAATATTTTTATAATTTTATTTTTGAAATCAGCACATCAAAATGATTCAAAAATACAACAAAGAATTAATTTGAAACAAATAAAAAAATTATTTTTTTCAAAAATGCTTTTATAATGCAAAAAACAAACAGACATGAATTGAAAATACTAAGCGATGCTATACATTTTAAATAACTATTTGAATCTAAAAATTTGAGTTTGAACTAAAATTCAAAAACATAATTTATATTATTCATTATAGATTTCTCAAGTTAAGACTTTTAAGTTTAAAATTTATTTATTTTATTTAATAAAATGTGATCATCAGATTTAAATTCATAATTACTTAATTTATCATATAACTATTTCAACTCAATAATAAATATTGTGTTTGTTTGAGAGTGTGATTATGATTGTTTTTGGAAGTATTTTTTATTGAGAAATACATCAAAATGAGAAATTCATCAAAATAAATTTTTTTTTATAAATTTTATTTTTGATATGAGCACATGAAAATAATCTAAAAATACTAAAAAATTTAATCTAAAATAAAAAATAATTTTTTTTTTCAAAATCGTTTGACACGGCTATTATACAATATTATATTACAATACTCGTCGTTGAGAAAAAAGGCCGAGCATTGCAAAGTCAAAAACCTGAAAGGCAAGCTGTGGATTTGTGTAGACATACAGTCGTATGACATGCACAGATAGTCATTTCTTTGCCATTTTTTTCTTTTTTAACGAAAGCAGAGAAAGAAAGGGTGGGGAGAGGGATTGTCCACTAACTCAGACTGAAAATCAATGATCAAACTCGATTATTTGATGTATTTTAATTATTTTTTGGATTTCTGTATTTTCAGTTTTATTACCATATGTTTGTAGGTGTTTTAATTTAGAGGGTTGCCTGTGTCCTGGGGTCTCCAGATGTTTATATTCTTAGGTTTAATAGTGCGTTAGCCCCGTTTTATCACGCTTGTATAGTAAAATTGTAGGGAGAAGTCCCTCGTACCATGCCATTTCACAATAAATTAACAGGAAAAGATGAACAGACCTGATACAGAGTACTGAAATAGCTATAACATTTCAGTCATTGCTGGGGATCTTCTCTGTCATGATAGTGCTTGTAGCTTTTGGATACAGTGAAGTGTGTTAGAGAATAATATAAATCGTATTCTTAGACGTCACTTAACAATTTAAGTTCTTAGATGAGATGATTATTTAATATGGTATTAGAATTTTGTTGACGTTACGGGTTCGAATCACACCACCCTCATTTTATATAATGAAAAAACAAGCTTCTACAAGTTTCAAACTCAAAAGGCTTTCACTTGAGGGGTGTGTTAGAGAAATAATATAAATCATATTCTGAGATTTTACCTAACAGGTTAACTTCTTAGATGAGATGGTTTTTTAATAGAGTGGAGTTTAATTAACATGGCATAGTTAAGGAAATTAGAATTTCAGTGATGCAGATTCAAGTAATGGCCAACTTCAAGAACCTTGAAATGTGGATAACTAATTGTTTGTCAGGGATGCTCAGCCTGGAAGTGAGTTTTCCTGGCACTAGGCTTTGGTTTTTTAAAGTTCTGCTAAATAATGCAGGGAATTGGTAATTTTGTCGCAGCTTCTTCTTAAGAAGCTGCTGTCAGAACTATGTTATAATCAGAAGAAGCTGCTGTAAGAACTATGTTATAATCAATCAATATCACAATGCACTGAATCAGCAGCCTCTTTAAACATTTAGGATGTGTATTGTTACATTTTCATAGATGTGATACTGAGGATTGCTATTGACCAATTCCTACGTAATGTAAACTAGCTCACAGATCTGCTTCCTCGTAGCCTTCCCTGTTATACATCTCAAGTTCTCCACTTGTTTTCATCCATCCCTGTTCTTATATTATGTAACTAGTTCTTGAGTCATGCCACCGAGTTCTTAAAACTTGCTGAAAACACTTTTAGATTAATGAAGACTGAAATGTTACATCGACTAACATCGGATCTCTCATCGGTTCAGCTCCATGATACAAGCATCTAAAAATGAAGCCCCCCTTTTCGACTGGACAATTTGGATGGTGAGAATCTTGTTTCAGGCTCCTCAGATTGTTCTATATACTTTAACAACTATGGGTCATCAGATCTTGTCAAGAAAATCAAGGCATATGAGCAAGCATGCATATATGTTGTTTTCCACCCAGTTTTGCCAAATGTAATTGCTTCATCACGCTGGTGGAATGGGGATTTTCAATATTGGAGTGAGCATTTTCACCATGGCTAGCTCAACAGGTCCCCTGGAACATGGAGCAAACAAACAAAAAGGCAAATCTTGTTACGCATGAATAGAAGGGAAAGAGCAATGGATTATGCTGTAACGGGCCGTGGGAGCTATCCTGGCCTTGCTTTAGTCTTGTTCATACAGAATTATTGCGAGTGTTGTTTAAGCCTAAAAAAAGGGACATTTACGAAGCTTTAGATTTGTCTCTCTGTGTGTGCGTGTGTAACGAAAAAACAAAACAAAACAAAAAACATCTCTAGAGAATCGTTTTGACCCTCGAATATAGGGTTGCCCTCTTCTAGAGAAAACCATGTTGACCCTCAAAATAAAGGGTTACGAGGAATTTCCCTGTCATGATGTTTTCCAAGCGCAGTTGAATAGTGATTAGTGTTGACAAGTTAAAGCTCAAATTCTAACGTCTGGAGATCAATAGTTGTGCCTATTGCTCAAGAAACTATCTCATTTACCATCATTGATTTTTTAAAATATAATTTAAATTATTCTTTAATATACCTCTTTAAGTAAAGTTCTTTATCTTAAACTTGTATAAACTCACACTACTTTGTACTTAATTTTTATTAAATAAAATAGAGGTGATGAGATTCAAACTCATAACCACTAGGTCAATAAGACTCTAATACCATATAAAAAAATTATATTATCTAAAAATATAAACTATTAAATAAAATTTCAAAATATAATTTATATTTCATAAATCCGGGAAGAAGCTCGAGCGGTTTCATCTGAGTTCTGCTTTCGAAAAAGGATGTTAGTGAAGACAATGACGCTGAAGTCGGCATCATCAAGTTGCAGGTTGCACATTGAACGATCGGGGAAAATTCTATCACCAAATGGATAATTCGCTTGTCTATTTATATGATTATGAGAGCTTTGATATGATTTTATTCTTGAACATCTACACACGCATCATTGGGCCCGTCTCAAACCCTAGATGATAATGAGTTCAGATCAAGTTTGTTAATTTTTTGCTAATGATATTTTGTTTTTTTAATTGGAATAAAAATTTCGATTTCGGAATATTTTGGGAAGCTATTATGGAATTGTATTGTTTATGCATATATATAATTAAATATATTAATTCAAAACAATTTTTAGTTCAAATCCAAAAATAAAATTATTTAGAATTTTTCAATTTAATCTAAAAAAACACAATAAAATAATTTTTCTGAACAAAATTATGAACATGTATAATATTACGAGAATGTCATCATCAAGCTCGCAAGATCATTACATTCTCTGATTGCTCTAAAATTTTAACATAATATATATAAATATGTCAAGAGACTCCTTGTAAAATGTCATCTTAATCATTATTTGGCCGAAATAGAACAGGCGAAATGAAACCGAAAAGATCCGGCCGAGATTTTAGCAGAATTTTTGGAACAAACTGGAATCTTAAGTGAGGTAAAAACTACGTTATTTTATCTCGTTTTTTTAACTAATACGTAACGTTTCTTTCATTTTGACCGAAACGAAACGAAATTAACAACACTAGTTGAGATATCTATCCAGTCAGCCTCTACCAACAAGTGTTTTAGAATAGAGTTCAGAACCAAAACTGATTGGCATGGATTGAGGATGATTCAATGTAGAGTTGTCATTTTGGTATTTCAATAATATTGCTTGTTATGTGGTGTGGGGTGGTAGCAGTTTAGATCCGGGTCTTGTCTAGATACCCCTAACCCTAACCTACCATCTCTCACGAACCAGCTGAGGAGGTGAAATGATGTGGGGGGGTCATATTCAAAGTTTGTTTATGTTCATCCACCTCTCTTCCACGAGAAAGAGAAGAGGAAGGGGGGGCCAAAATTTTCTAAAACAAGACATAAGTATTCACTCTCCTTTCCATTCTTCATGGGGGACAAGACACACCACCTTCCTTTTTAGATGTATTTGCTCATGGGACCGATAATTACCCAAGCTCCTATCTGCCAACACCACCTCATGAACACAAACATCAGCCAAACGAGAATTTTACAAATAAATTCCAGGAAAAAAATTGGTTCTCCACGTTCCTTGGCACTAACCAGAGAAAACAGGCATTGAATTCTGTGTATTGGGATATATGATAATCTCCAATCCTATTTCGGTGAGGAACACTGTTATGAACCTACTTTCCTATGTGTATATATATAAGTATACAATTAATTTTTCAACTTCCATATGAATATGTTCCCCACCTTACTTGGTCTCAAACATCCCCCCTGCCTCCCCTCTCTATCTTCAAAACCAATCTCCTATACCTTTATTAATTTGTCACACCATGTTTTTTCAAAGACAAATCAAAGGGGGTGAGAAAGGGAGGCTCCGTGGGATGATGTTCCATCGATGTAAAAAACGGGGTGAAAAATATGGCCCCCTCCTCCAGATGACTGCAATCATGATCCAAAAGAGAGAGATTATGTTTTCATGTACTTGTTGTCAAGCGAGTGATCGCATTGCCAGGACCCATCGGCTAGACTAACCGGCGACAAGAAACGATGGGCTGAAAAGTTTAACCAAGGCATAAGCAAAATCGATATGCATCCAGGATTGGACAAGTAACTCAACATAGTCTAAATAACTTTGATGATGAGCAGCATTATGTTTTCTCTTTTTATTTATTATTATTATTAGTCAAGCAACAGGAAGCAGCGATTAAAAGGAATGGGAGACTGGTTAACGATGGAGAATTGTTCGCAATTAGCTTTAGGAATCATAATACCCTAAAAAGTTGAGAATTTTTTATATTTGTTAATTTTGAGTTGTCTACACTTTCTGGTCCATCTTGTCTTGTTTTCAGCTATAAGGCCTTCTGTGTTGGCCATTGCTTCAACAACTGGCTGGCACACTTTATTTTCGGTTTCCATAAATACATTTTATTTTATTTTTATCGTGATGTGGTATGTGCTAGCTAGCTGCACAAACGTAGAGAAAACATGATTATAAGATCTAAGGCTTCAATTAACAACAATTTTCTTATGCTAATCATGTCTTAAAAAGCTACGTGAAAAGGTGTTTGAAGGTACTATATATCACCAGTTCATGCCACCAAGGTCTAGAAGCTGAGTCCAGCTAGACTGCTTTAGATTCTATGTGCCATGTCGTCTTTCAATTTTAAAATAAATTTCATTTCAACTTTTCCAAAAGGTGTTTTTAGATTTAATAACCTAACATCTAAGTCAACAAAAGGCTTCTTTGGGAAAGGGTTGTTGCAATTATTTTTAAATTTTTTTTTTAAGTTTAGAATTATATTTTTTATTTTTTTAAAATTATTTTTGAGATCATCACATCAAAATGATCTAAAAATAAAATAAAAATGAATTTAAAATAAAAAAAATGAATTTTGGCCAAACGCAGGTTTGGCTGCAGTGCCAAACAGCCTCTAAGTATCAGTCTGTCGCTATATAATTTTTGGAGATTTATATTAGTTATTAATTTTAGAATCTGTAAAATTAATAAATGTTTGCATAAACAAGTCCGGATATTATGTTAATAAAAAAATTATCAACCTCGGTACTATTGCAGTATTTAGCACCATGTTTTAAAATAAAAATAAAAATTTTAAACTAATATTTTTTAAGATTTTTAGATCATTTTTATATGTTGATGTCAAAAATAATTTTTAAAAATAAAAAATATCATTTTAATACAATTCAAATAAAAAACATTTTAAAAAACAAACTCCTAAATCTCACTTTCAAATAGTACATTAACTTTATCCCATATAAAGTTCGCCCTTAATCATCACCAGCGAGTCGGTGAATAATTATGTTTGAGAGAGTAACCAATAGAGATAAACTATTATACCTAAGGGCTCGTGTAGAGACCAAACTGTGTAATTAATTAATTAATTGGAATAGTAATTAAATCTCAGTATTTATACTAATTACTACATATTATAACTACTTGATCGTGTATTGCATTGGCTTAATTTGTCTACGTGTACCAAGTCAAGTAATAATTCCAAGTCTGAGAGAGACTTGCCATTTAAATCTTATCATGCCATAAAACCCCTTCAATAAATGAATAAGTGACACATTTTGTTGTATTGTTAACTAAAACATCTATATGGGGTAAACATAAATCATCATTTAGGCTTACCTTATTCAAATATCTATAACATATTCATACCCTAAACTTATCATCTTTGTTAGGGACCACTATTATGTTAGCCACCTATTACAAACAATAGACTACATCGAATAATCAAACATCTAATTGTTTTTTTAATTTTAACCTTTACTTTGGGTAACATATTGAGTGAATATGTATCAACTTATATTTAATTGGTATTCTACCTTTTATTAGGGTGATTTTGTGCACTATAATGTCAAAATCCAATTTGAGCATGTACACATGTGACTAAGACAAGATATTTGTATATTCTTACAATAAAAAGATCAAACCATCCCTTTCCTTGACTACAATAAGAGTACTAACTTTCAACTTTTTTATCTTATTGAGTGCGTATATCTTTACTTTTAATATCTTATTAGTAGGTTTCCAAGTTTTATTAGTTTTGTCAACTAACCTAGTAAACATTTTTCAATCTTCTTCTTCTCATTCTTTATCACCCATTGTGTTCATTATGTGTTTTGGAAGGAATACCTATAACTATATGATAAGACATTATAGTTCCCATTTCATGTTAAATTGGGTTTCCAAAAAAAAACCAACTTAGAAAAACTATTAATAGTAAGTTGTACCCGATAAAATTATATATTCATGTTATATTTATTAACTATAAACATCTTTTACTTATTGTCTTTTCAATTCTCATAGTACCTTAAGTTAGCATTTGTTATGGAAATATTCATCTTAGTCAATCATATAACCCTGTTTGTTATGACAGTTTTATAAAGGCTGTGTTTGTTCCCCGGAGACTGTGTTTGTTTCCTGGAATTCACTTTCCGGGAATTCACTTTCTAAACTTTTATGTGTTTGTTTGCCTTCCGGAAAGTTGGTCAACAGAAAACACTTTCCAGTCAAAGAAAATTTTGGCTTGGTTTTCAGGAAAGTGTTTTCCGGAAAATTTGGGCGGAAAACACTTTTCGGAAGTTGTGAAAAATTTAGAAATATCATTATTTGTTGATTATATCAAATTTGATCCTCAAACTTTTGATTGCTATATATAATTTGTTTTGAATATTTAGTTTTTTAATTCCATCTCTTAAAATTTATTTTTTATATTAATTTTGGTCCTTATTTTTATAATTGTTATTTGCTTTTTTCTTATCATTTTTTATTGAAATTTTTTATCTATCAAATTTGGTCCTCATTTTTTTTATTGTTACTTATTTTATTTGAAATAATTTATGAAATGTTAATTATTATTATTTTAATTTATTCACCTTTCATTTTTTTAATATTTTAGATTTGATCTCTATTATTTTGATTATTATTTATTTTATTTGAGATAATTTATGAAATTATATTTTTTTTCAATTTCATTCTCATTCAACTTTTTAATTTGTAAGATTTTTTTCCTCATTATTTTAATAAACTTGAAAAAAACATAATTTATTAATAAATTATTTTCCAGTTTATTTTCCATAACACAAACAAATATTGGAAAGTGTTTTCTAGTTTATTTTCCATAACACTGCCAAACATCGGAATTCACTTTCTCCGGAATTCACTTTCCAAAAGGAAACCACTTTCTAGCAAACAGACGGAGTCAAAATCTTACTTATTAGTGTATTCTTATAAATTTTATTCCTATATCCATCTTTTACAAGCATTTCATAGATCCCATCTAAGGATAACTTCAAAGTGTTTGGTCCTCTTGTTTCTAATGCATATATAGTTCCATCATTTGTAGCATGATTAGGCAAATTATTTGTATTCATGTTAAGATCCTCTTAAAATATTATCCATCTTGTTTTAATCAATTGTGAGAGATTATTTTTAATTTATTGCAAGTGGTAATGATATGTTTAGTTATACCCGTATGATATTCATAAGTGAGCTACGCTTTGTATTAATGAGGATAGGGTGATTGTCATTGTGTAAGATAAATTAGAGCTAGTTGCTTAATACTTAATAACTTCTGGTATATTTTACTCAAAGGTACAAGTAATAAAGGTGATTATTATTTGTTTGGTAGTTTCTTTTACGCAATTCTCAGGTAAGATGAAGTTGATATTGGCTATTTGAGACAAATGAGTTTGAGTGTTGTAGTTTTGGATACATTTATATCTTTTTTTATATTATCAACATCTTTCTTTTTTCCTTGTAAACCTTATTTCTCGATAGGTATAAAGATTTTTCCATTTTGTATTCCTTGTCCAATATGCTTATCCATTGTCATACATTAGTAAGTTATTGAATTGGTCCACTCATTACATGCTCATAGTAAGGTTTTTTTTATTGTATTAGCAAATTGAATAACCATTTATTTATCAGGGACGTACCTAGATGACCAAATATCTCAATCGTTTAACAGATTCATGTATAGTCTTTTTATCTTTTTTTTCTAGAAAATATAGACTAGATTTGTTAGAAGTAATATACATGTTGTATCTTTTTTAATAAAAGCATTTATGAGATCCTTTCACCTATAAATTTTCATGTTATCTAACATTTTGTACCAACTCAATATAACTTAACTTCAACTCTCTTGAAAAAAAATACAGTGGAACTTATCATCATACACAACCTCAACCCTCTTATTATAGTAGGATCTGAGATAAATGGAAGGACATTGAGTTCCAATATAATTTATTAATCTAGGCACATTGATTTTTTCGGCACAACCATATTTGGAATAGGTCACATCTCGATAACTAGATATTATAATATAAGTCAACACTTTTAATGGCCTTCATTCTTGCCTCTAATGCTTATATCTTATTGTACTCAATGTCCTTCAAGTCTTTTTATCATGTGAGATTCATTAACAAATATATTTGTTCTTCTTAGGGCTAATATATGTATAGTTAGTTATAGGAATGTCAAATTACAATAGTTAGGGCTAATATATGTATAGTTGGTTATATGAATCTCAAATTACAGTAGGGTTCTTAATAGGCATGTAGAATTTTTTAAGCACAATCATATTTGGTACAAGTCGTGTCTCGATAACTAGATATTATCATATAAGTCAACATTTTCAATGGTCTTTGCTCTTGACTCTAATGTTTATATCTTATTGTACTGAATGTCCTTGAAGTGTTTTATCTAAGATTCATTAACAAATATATTTGTTATTGTTAAGGCTAATAAATGTATAATTGGTCATAGGAATGCCAAATTACAATAGTTAGAGCTAATATATATAGTTGGTTATATGAATCCCATATTATGTAGGGTACCTAACCTTGGCCACCTGTCCCTTTTCCATGCTAGGTTATAACCTAAGCTTAGGTAAATGTCAGAGGTTAATTAGACAAGCCTTTACCAAAGATGTTCTTATGCATGTACTCAATTAGGTTAGTAATGTGAGACTTAGTGATTTTCAATAAGTCTAATTCCTCTTGAAAATGAGATTTATGATGAGAATGTTCTTCGTCTTTCATGTTTCTATATCAAAGTCTAGTGTTATAGATTTTATGAGTTTGGATTTTATAAGAACCTATATTTTATCCTATACATGCACATATGACCTTTAAAACCATAAAGCATACATGCATGTATATTCATGTAAGAACATAAATAAGAGTATATATATACATACATAAAATATAGATTATCATAGTAGAAAAGATAATCCATGATTTTTTTTTGGTTGAATACAAGAAAGATATATAATATAATGAATCTAAAGAGATCTTTTGCCAAGTTCTCATCCTGGTTAAATCATATACATGTTGGAGAGTAAAATACAAAAGGATGGGTCTAAGTCTTTTTTTTAAAGATAAATAATTCTTACATATAAAAATGATTTTTTTACATATGGAGAAATAAAATTCTTATACATCTTTATTCATTCTAGAAAAAGGAAGTTATATTGGCTATATTTCTAATGAAAGTTGAAACATCATTGAAGTATTTATGAGATTAGCATTATTGCTTACTAAAGAGGTTTTCACTTATAGTTCATTTTTCTTTTTACCTAGATCCAATAAAAAACAAATAACTTAAAAATCCATTAGTTATTCTATAGTGGCTAATTTTATTTAAGTGTAGCAATTTAGTGACTTCATTGATTATGTCTCCAATTTGTTTTTCCTGAATTAAACCTTGTAAGGGTTAAATAGGAAAGCGTTAAATCAATGTCTTCAAAGGTGAAAGATCTATAATTTAGGTCTCAGAAATGCAACATGACATTGTACTCTTACTTGTAACCTTTAACTACTAATTATGCTTGATATTTGTCAATTTCACCATCATCCATAAATTTTGTCTTCCTAACCATTTAAACCAATGGTCTGTTTTTCCCTCTTATAACTATGTTAACTTTCATATGTTGTTTCTTTCAATGACATCAAATTCATCATTTAAACTCTGTTAACATCTTTGAAAGTCATAGGATCATATTTTAATAATGGAGCAAAATGAGTAATTAAGTCATTAGATTGATCAATTCAATTACCCTTATTATCACTCATCCATATATACGTATTATTCTATTTTTTAATCTTTAACTATTAGATGTGTTTTGATCATCTACTAGTTTAGTGCTTTTTCCATAAGATTTTCTTTTTTCATCATTCTCACCATTTAAATCCACAAGAATATTATATTTTAACACCGTCATTTCTCCATGTCCAAAATTCAACTTCATAAAAAATAACATCCCGACTAATATTAATTTTTGTGTTGTATAAGAATCATATAGTTTATAAGATTTTAGATAATCACCAATACTAATAAAAATGTATTTTTCTCCTTTGTCATCAAGCTTTTTGCCTTTTATTTTTGGAATATAATGATAAACAATGCACCAAAAAAATATAAAATAATCATCCATCAATGTCTCTAATGTCTTAACTTGGATAAAAGAATGTAGGGATTATATTTCAAATATGAATGATCTAATCTAATAAATCAAGCCAAAAATTCTTCCATTTCTATAATAGTGTAATTCTTCCTTATATAAACTTTATTTTGTTGAGGCATATAAATTGTAGTGAGTTACCTCCTTATTTCATGAGTAATACAAAAATTATAAATTCATATGAATGTACTATCAACCATTATTCTTTCAAAGAACTTTTATTAGTTATTTATCTTCATTCTTAGTAGGTGTTTTATACCTCTTATAGGGTTTAAAAGCTTTGACTTTTTCTTGGAAAAAGTAAACTAAATAGTTTTTACTATTATCATTAATAAAGGTGATTATATATAATTTACCTCCACTAAAAATAGAATTATTAGTCCATAAATGTTAGAACTAATAAGCTTTAATGATTCGTGCTCTCTATGATTTTTCTCGTGGAATTGATTTATGTGTTGTTTGCTAACAATATATTCTACACAAACTTTATGAGTTGTAAATTCGAGGAGAGACCATCACCATATGATTTTGATGTCCATAAAGAAAAAACCATAGCGATGCTTCATTCTTTAATCTCGTAGAAAAAAAAAAAAGTAATATTTTGAAGATATAAAGAAAACAATTGATTTGATATCATGCTAACTTTAGACAATAAGCCAAGCTTAATTCTGCATACTTCATTTTTCTTGAAGTTTATTAATGCTAAATAAATTTGTTTTTTATTCTAGAACAAATAAAAAACATCATAAATGGTATGTGACCAATTTTTCTTGGTTTGGATTGCTACAACTTCAAAATCTTGATAAGATTCATCTAAGCCAAACAAGGCTAATTTATCTCAACTTATGTGATTTTAAGTCCTAATGTATAAGTACCATAGATTTTGGTGATTTCTCTTATTCATATGACAAGGCATCATTAAAGACATTTCATAAATCTTTTTTATAAAATCATATTTTCTATTGAGAATACCATAAAAATGAGTTTTGGTACCAATAACTAAATTTTTTTATGACCAGGGTATTCGGGCTAGCTTACACGCACCTCTACTATTCCCCGGGCTCACTTGAACACCCTACAAGCCCAAAATGAGCAAGACACCGCGGGGGTGACAGACATACCACACAAGAAAAGACCCAAAAGGACATGAGGGAAGGAGCCCTCCAATCCCACTCCCACTGGTACTCGAACCGAAGTTCGAAAGAAGGAGGGCGCGCCCCTACACTGCTGGGCCACAACCTTGTAGGTGCCATGAATTCATATCTTGTTAGTAATTGTAATTATTTATAAAAGTTAGCATGTTATTGACTCTCCTATATTCATCGTAATCAATTCAAATATCCTTAGAGGTATTCTTTTCTGAATAGGTCTTCAAGTTTGATTGGTCAATCGATTAAAAAATATATATATTTTTTTACTTGAAATCTTTCAATTATTGCCTTTTTATTTTTGTTTTTTGCACACTATTTACTGTTGATCTAAATGGTGGTTCAATTATTCATTGAGCAACAATTCTTCAATACTTCATAATCCTTAAAAAAAAAATCAACCATTAACATGTCTCATTCATCATAATATCCATGGAATTGCATGTTGAACAAAGTTATTGGAAGCCATGATTTAATTTTTTTGATGTGATTTTGAAGCTACTACCACAACAATTTTCAAGTTTTTATCTCTCATTGAGTTTATCTTGTTGCATCGATCTGTTAATCAACATATAAGCTTAGATAGCAAATGATAGAAACTAAACAAATAAGTATTTGAACCTCCAAAGATTTTATAAATCGAAATTTTATATAGATTGCTCTTAGTGTTCTAATCAATTAGTTAAACAACAATTTTAATTAAATAATCTAACACAAATTCTTTGTTTAAGAGATTCTACATAAATTAGAATTTTATCAAACATAAACCATCACAAGAGTAGAATCCAAGCCATTTGCTTTTAATTACAGTGCAAATTGTTGCTTCAAAATTATGATTTTTGGACACTGTAATGTGCTTTTTTATTTATAATTATTGAGAGAGAGAGTGGGATATATGTGGACTGTCACTACAATTAGTCCTCCACTTTCCGGTTTCGATTGCAATATGAAAATACAGTAGTCCTCGATTGATCATGTATCTTTGATGATATTTAACTTCTTACACTCCAATAATTTAACCAAACCAGGTATCAGAAGAGATTTGATGGCTCATAATCAGGAATTAGTGAGAATCGAACAATGGTTATTGGATAGAATACAAGCCCCACTTTATGATATTGTCACGTGTTTCAAAAATATTTTCAAACAATTTAAAAAAATTAATGTTTTTATTTTAGATTAAATTTTTATAGTATTTTTAGATAATTTTGATATAAAAAGTAATTATTTAAAAAATATATTTTTAAATAAAAAAACATTTTAAAAAATAAGTTCTAAAACATTCTCAAAAAATATCTAAAACAATGGTTATAACACATTTTTCATAGACCTGTCGTGGGTTTCCTTATATATTTATCTACAAACAAGAACATTATAATGGGATTAAAGAATTATGGTGTTTTCAAAATAAAAATAAAAAATTGAAAACCTTGAAAAGACAATTCACACAAAACATATAGAGAACCGGAATACTTTCTTTCATAAGAGCACATGATTCTAAAATTAATAGGGGTCAATTCACACAATTCCCCGGTTGCTTTTTCTTTTTCGTTTCAAAAGTCAATAGATCATTGCTCTCTAGACTGCTATTCTTAGTGATATCGATGGTGTCCTAGACTATAGTGCTTTACATGAGAAGCTATGTGAAATAATTGTGACCCACTCCAATAGGGCCATCAATCTTCAAGGTCAAAATGTTGCAGTGGATCACCATCCATCGGTGCATACATGGATTGTATAAGAATGTCCTTGAATACTTTTCTTTTCTTATTATTATTATTATAGTTGTTCTGGTGATGTATAACTTAATTAATTTCACAGTTTTTGAAGTTAATAACCATATAAATGTTCAATTATTATCATATTAACAATTAAAAGGTTCAAACCTGAAACTACAAAAATAAAATAAAAAATAATCTCAAACTCTTAGTACCGAACTATCTACTAGATAATTCGCTTGAAACATTCTTCTATATATGAAAGGGGTCATTTTCTACTTTATATTATATGATATATGCCACATTTTTTCATGCTTTCAACAGCATTAGTGTTTCGTGAGTCGTGAAATCTTATGATTTTGTTGCATGAATATTACGCTTTTCGCAGAGGAAGATAAAAAGATTCCATTTCCAATTAGGGTTTGCTAAACTCATAAGAAAAGTTTCAAAGGCTATTGAGTCCATTATGACATGGATTGGAAGCTGAGCTCTTTACCAGCTTCCTGTTGGCAGTGATTAATGTAAAACCACTGTGTCAGACTATAATTTGAACGCACAATTTGAAACAAGAGATTTCAAAAAAGAATTTTTATTAAAAAAAAAACACAATCTTCGAAGCCCTTTCGAGCTTTGAAGCGTCAAAAACCAAGCGACCTTTAATGCTTTTCACCTCTACTGTTATGCCATATGCTATGATCATGATTTCCAAGCTAAAACCGCAAACCCTAGAGCATTGGGGTAAATTTTGGATAGGTGGGCAAGGCCACATTGCCCAATATTACAGAACACATGGGTGTTTGGTATATTTTTAAAAAATATATTAAAATAATATAAAACTATAAACAATCATTTTTTTTTAATGATCCTAATTCAACCACGAGGTCAAACACCCATGAATACTTGATAGAGTTGCATGTGCTAATCTATCAATCTCCTATTCACATTGAATCAAATCTTTAGTAGCCAATTAATTCTAATATTTGCCCACGTACAATACTTAAATTAATGATAGTAGCTAACACATGAAATGTCACAATTAAGGGCAGGATCCTGCCTTGACGATCCTCTGATGATTCCTTTATGGGTTTGAAGAAAATGTCTCCAAGTTGGTACTGTGACTGACATTGTCTAATGTAACATGATATTAGGACTCACATAATTGGTCTCTTAATTAAATCAAAACTAGTTTAATTGACTTGACTGTTTAGATTATGGTTAAAGTTGTTTTTAAAAATATTTTTTATTTTGAAATATATTAAATGATGTATTTTTATATTTTAAAAATTATTTTTGATATCAGTTCATAGAAATAATTTAAAAATATCAAAAAAAAATTAAATTTTAAATAAAAAAATTAAATTTTTTCAAAAATAATTTTAAAATACAGTGAAAAAAACAGGGTATGCCAAAAACAAATAAAAGGATTAGTTTGAGAGATTTTCTATGTGCTGTGTGTTTGCTGGGATTTGGGTATTATAAATATATATATTTTCCAATCTCGGGACTCAAGATCTCCTCCAAACATCTTAGTACCCTACACGTTGTGATGCTATGATTTGATAAAATCGTGCACAAAATGTGGAGGAGACTCTACTTTTGTTGAGCTTGTATTTCATGTGTCTGCATTGAAATCTGTGTTAATTGAGTGGATATTTCCACTTTGGTTGCTCGAAAAGAAAATTATGGAATGCTTAGTTGACTTTTGTTCGAGGCTTTTACTACTATATTTATTCATACGAGAGAATATACATATAAAGTTTTTGATATTCAGCCAATTAATTAGGTGATATGTGTTTACTCTATTCCATGCGGTAACACCATGATGGAATTAGAAAGAAAAAAACTAAAGAGCTTGGAGAAACACTGTATATACACTAACGAAACACTGTGTATTGCACCATTGGATTAACGATTTTGCTATTTAGTGCGTTTTAGCCCTGACCTTTGTATCGTGAGTATTTTTTATTTTTCCATGAGACCTGTTGTCATTATCAAAATGTTTGAGGATATTTTAGTATTTTTTTGTGTATTTTTGTGCACTAAATATATGGGTTTACCCATGCCTTCATTTTGTGAATGGTGATCGAGTTGGGGTAATTTTGCATTTTTACATGTGTATGTTCAGTGCAATAACAAAAACGCTCACAATACAACGAAAACAAAACATTGTCGGCAGAGGTCTTTCAGGGATTTCACATTTAAAAAAAATTCTCTGCCAGTGGCACATGCGGCATCATATGACGTCGAAAAAGGTTATTACGGTGTCTCCAAGTATGCGCCACCCTGTGCTCTACCTGATGGAGGGGCGTATGTCGACCGCTGATGATTGGATAGGCGACGGTTGACAACTGAATGTTTTTATACCCCTTTCTCTTTTCTAAAGGCCATCTTACAATTAAATCCTCTAGGTTTATGGTGGATTAATTTTTGTCCCTTGTCTTTTTATTGTGTTATATGGTCCTGATTTTTGTAATAGAGATTTCAATTGGTTTCAATTTATTCCTTGAATTGAAATTGATGATATATTTAGTTTGCATTGCAGTCGTTATTCTTTTAATTTTTGATTTAGTATTAAATCTCTTAATCTTTTTGGTGTAGCATTTTGTCTTACTATCAATTATGTCCTTCAATTCAAATGAATTATATATTGTATTTTCATTTTGGTCCCTACGCTTTTAATTTTGGTTTTGGTTTTAAATCTCTTAGTATTTTTTGTAAAGAAATTTGGATTGTTCTCAATTTGATCCTATAATTTAAATCAATCATATATTTTAATTTTTATTTTGGCCCTTTACTTTTAATTGTTCTATTGAAATTTTATTCCTTTTATTATTGTTTATATATTTATGCATTATTCCCTATTACTTTCCAAATTTATATGTATATGTTTTTTGTTTTAGTGTTGAATTCTTTTTATTTTCTCTTTTGTTGGGGTTGTATTTTTTTAATTTAGTCTTGCAATTTTAATTTGTGTTTTTGATTATTTGAAAAATCATATTTCTTTTTGTTTTAAAAAAAAGTTCATTTTCTTTTTAAGGCTAATGATATTTGTTTTTGTCATTTATTGTATAGTCTTGCAATTTTAATTTGTGTTAGTGATCATTTGAAAAATCATATTTCTTTCAAATAAAAGTCATTTTTTATATGGCTAATGATGTTTTTTTTGTCGTTTATTTTATTTGTTTGCTTACTCTTTTATTATAATTTTGAGATTTCTTATTCTTTGACGTTATAGTTTTTATTTTCTCTTTTGTTGGGGTTGCCTCTTTTTGCCTTTGTTTGCTTACTCTTTATTTTTGTTTTGTCTTTTATTTTCTCTTTCGTTTATTTTGGTTTTGCTCTTTTGTTATAATTTTTAGTATTTTTAATTCTTCAAGGTTATTTTTTATTATTATTATATATGAAATAATAATAATAATAATAATTAAAGATGTGTTTTTTCTTTCTTACTCTTTTGTTAAATTTTTTAAGTTTTTTTATTCTTCAAGATAAGTTAATATTTTTTTAATAGTATTAATAATAATAATTTAAGTTGTTGTAATCTTCATGATAATAGTGACATTATAGATTATCATGATAATAATTATTATAATTTATTGTAATAGTTATGGTGTTTATGGTGTAACTAATGATGACTTTGATAGTAATAATACCAATGACGCATAGAATAATATGAAAATATTAATAATGACAAAAACAATTTAACTAATGATAATACTACTAATTCTAATTGAAATAATATTCAGAGAAACAATGATATTGATTATCGTGATGATTATTGTAGTAATAATTACAATGATTATAACAATATTGTCAGTAAAAACTAAAAATATTAATTATTTACAATAATTATTATAATAAAACCTATAATAATTATGTCAATTTAAAAATCATGATGATTAAAATATAATAATAATGATGAAAATAATTCATTAATCAATGTTGTGTTTGTTCAAAATTGACTTGCGTGAATTATTTATATATAATATTTCAGATTCAATATCATATAACCAAATAATATACATAACCAAATTTAGACAATACAAATAGGAAATATAATATAAATTATCCTTAGTGAAGCTTAAACGCAACTACCATCATCCTTATTATTTAAATCTAAAATCTCAAAATGAGAATCTTAGATTTCAATGGCTAATATGTCTTCATGAAAACAGTTTAAGTTGCTCATATTTGTCAAATCGTTCTTAGTCGTGCAGTTTCATTTTGTATTGTTATAAGAAATTAATGGCTTTACTAAATTGTATAATATTATTAAAAAAAGGGTGTAGGATAAGTTGAGTTTCTTCATGCATATTAGTGACAAATAAACACGACATGTAGACTTTCGAGCTATGACTTCACGGCGTTGCGTGTGTTCCTAAAACCATAAATGTCTTTTGACTTGAAACAACAAGTTTTTTTTTTCAAGATATGTTAGGTAACAAAATGGATAGAAAACATGTCTTATATCTCCCAAGTTCATTGTAGTTTTCTAGGTTTTATGTGAGCCCCCTATAGATAAATATCCCCCGGGACATCCTTGTCATAGCAATTTCTTGAAAAAGTAATTGAAACTCTCAAACTTTTATGGGAAAAGTCAAAAGTGTTTGTTATTATTTTCTTGTTTTCCTCAAGGATTGCTAGCAAGCGCCCATGTTTGGAAATAAATAAATAAATAAATCAGGAGGACACCTTGATCATTGCGACTATGTCTAACAAGTTAGGCATAACCTACTAATATAAAAACCCTTCTACAAAAGTTTGAAATTCTGAGGGTTTATTTCTCCCCAATTATAATCAGGACTCTAGAATTAGCCGAGTTGTATTTAAATTGACCCGACCACTCGTGTTAATAAAAAATACTCATATATATACATGTAAGTGTGTGCGTGTATAAACTATATGTAAGAAATTAAAATACAATCAGAAGTCAATAATTGGCCTCAATTGTATATGATTGCGTACTAGTATTTAATTTGCATGTTTATATTTTAGCAATTCCAAAAAAAACAAACTGATGTATACAAGATCGTGAAAGAGAAATATGTGTCCACATCGTGGAGCAACACCAAAACAAAAGTAGACCGATTTTGTCCACACTAGTTTTTTTTTCCATTTCCTCACCAATTTGCTAGCTAAGAAGCAACACATACCCTGAAATACTCATTCCCAAATCCAATGCGTGCTTACTTGTTATGTTGAGAAAGTCTCGGCAAAATTCAGTTATGGGTCCATTCATCACTTCCACAAGTATCATGTTAGGTTAACCATGTTCCCATTTTTCAACCTCCTTGCCTCTTACACTAACAATGTTCACACACAATCTTGAATTTCAATGGATTTACTACATCAATGATTGTGCTGGGCTACAAGTTGTATTGATTATTTTTTAATATAAAAAATATTTAATCATTGTTGGCGTGTTTTCGAGTAAAAATATAATCTTGAATTTAAAATACGGTGTATATTACATGATATCTTTTTTAAATATTGACACGGTGAAAGATTGCATGAAAAATACTATATATTGAATTGACTTAGGTTAACCTATTAAAACTACAACTTGATTCATGAAATTATGATAATCATATAAGAAGAAAAATTAGAAAATATATGAAAGTCAATTATTAATTAATCCAATACTGAAGCATAGAAAATATATTAAGTTGTAAAAGAGGAAAAAAAAATTATCCAAGTTAACTCGGGTTATCCTTCCAAACCCACGACCTGAATAATAAAAAAAGATTACCAAATAGAAAGGAGATGAAAAAAAAAACTATAGATCTCAATCTTCATTCAACTCAATATTGAATGATGAAATAAAAAAATAGTTAAAACAAAATATACAAGAAAAAACACAAAGTCAACCCAAACTAACTTATTAAACTCATTATCCAATTTATGAGACCGGGATAACTTCATAAGAAAATAAATACAAACAAATCCAATGTTAAAGGTTAAAACATAAAGAAAAAATAAATTTGTGAGATCCCAATAACTCCATAAAAAGTCTAATTCTCAAAAGACTAAATATTGAAGGATAAAATAAAAAAAAAACAAATAATATTGAGTTTTTGGATGGTGATATTGAAAAAATAATTATTTAATTAAAGAACACCCAAAAACTAATTCGATTCCACCTGTATCTATCCACCAAACTTATGAACCTAGTCAAGAAATCAAGATAACCTATAGAACAAAATAGAAAAAAATCACAAAACCCAACTAAAAAGATAATAAAATAAAAGAGTTTAAAATATAAACATAGTCAATGAAGATCAACCTATCAAACCCTCTAGTGTTTTGTTAATAATTTTATGTAATATTTATAGAAAGATATTTTATATTTCATAATTCATATTAAGTTTTTTCTAACTTCCTTAGATGTATTTCTTCAATATCTAATTAATATTTAAAATTATCTTCTCCTACAAGTTATGAAATGCTCCTAAACTTGTCAATCTGATGTTTATCATTTTCTTTGAAGTTCAATTTCTACTTTCAACAATGTGATTTAGTTAAAAGTTAATAAGAAGTAGAACCTTGATGGATAATATAATTTTGAAATAAAATTCACCAATAAACACTTTGTATTCTTCACCGATATCACTTCTTATTACTTTTATTTTATTACTATATTGATTTTCAATTTTATTCTTGTAATGTTGTAAGATTTTAAGATCCTTATATTTGCTTATAAGCAAATAGGCTTAACAATACATTGTGTCATCATCTATAAAAATAAAATAATATTTTTTTTAATTTCTAGTTTTCATAAATTTTAAATTATGAATATCTAGATGTTCATTACTTCATTCAATTATTTGAAAATAAGTTTTTGCGAATTTGATTATACACAAGCTTATACTTATATTTTTTTAAATCATATTCAGTCATAAATCAATATTTATTAATATTTATATATAATTATAATTCACATGACCTAGCCTACTATGCCAATGTTATAAGACTCGCGTAAGGAATAAAAAGTTACATTACTGTTATCATCATCACTATCATCAATAATTAAAGTGTTCATTACATTAAATTTGAACTATGATTCTCGTTTCCCATAAACATACTATTTTTGGAGATTACAACTTTTTCACTCTTATATACCATCTTAAAAATCATTTTTTTCTCAACAATAGTATGAGACTAAGTTTTTTTAATATCAGCAAAACAAAATATATTGTTCAGGGTGAGAATTTTTTTGTTTAAGTAGATATCCATATCTTTTTAATGATATGTAAAACACCTTCTAATTCATTAAGACAATACAAAACTAAGCATTTGTAGTTAAATCAAAAGTTTTTTTTATTCAATCATTTTGTAAAACTTGGAAATGATGGAAGTAAAATTGATAGTGTGTTTAATAATAAATCAATGACTGATTAGACATCGGAAACATAAAAAGGAATACGAGAACGGACCGCCCGATGAAGGGAACTCCGACCAGTGGTTCTGTAAAATAATAAAATTACCAACTACGTGAACACACTGAACTCTATTTTAACACGTGTCGATTTTTCAAGTAAGGCAACCAGCTAAAAATTCTCAATTATTTTTCCATAGACAAATACACACATTTCTCTATCTCATCACTTGACCTCAACATATCGCGCTATATTGGTTTATTAAACGCCGTTCTCTTTAGTTACCGGGAAATGCAAGTAAAGCCTGCCGGTATTTTAGAGGACACCCGGGATGCAAGCAAGCCGGTAACCGGTGGAATTGTTGCTTCCTTACCGGGAATTGCCGGTCAAACCCAGGGCATAAAACCGGGCGCTGCCGGTCAAAACTGCTCCCTTTTATGGTCTCCAAACACCTTGAGTGGGTACATTCTAAATGGTTCCGGTTTTTCGTGTACGGTACGCACAATACACTCTACCTTTCTCAAGAAAATGGAGATAGCAACAGGTTCTTGGTCTAGTGGTTGAAGATACTGATTGCCTGTCATCCCCGCGGTGCCTTACATGTTTACTAGATTTACAGGATATTCAATGAGTCTAGGGATTAGTTATGGTGCGTATAAACTGTCAGGACATCTCGATTATACAAAAATAAATAAATAAAGATCTGATTAACATAATTAAACATGGGAAAGGCAAGGAGATTAAAAACAAAAAAAAAACTAACTAACGCCCATTATAAAAATTGTAATAATACCACATGTGAGTTTATCATGGTACTAATCTAGATTAACTTAATTTAAGACTAATTTTTATCATGGTTAAACTTTAATTATTATTTTTAAAATGCTTATAGACTAATTTTTTTTTTTATAAAAAACGAATATGTTTTTTCCATGACTCATTAGGCTAGTTAGGTTAGATCTTATAACGTTACATTCATTTATTGATTTTTTTTTAAAAAAATGAAAGTTTGTTTTTTAATAATAAAAATCATCGTGAGAAGAAAATAAAAGGAACGGAACTATTTGATAAATTTATTTAACCATCTTGCTGATAAATTTCCTTTGTCAAAGTGCTTTATTAAAATAAACATTTCCTGAACCTAAGAGATTAATATAATAGAAAAAAGGCAAATTTAGACCACTAATTTGGCAATATGTGATGGTATAACAAGTATAGAGTCGAAGGAAAGTGGGTAATTTTTGGCTTAAAAAAGAGAGTGCAAAGGCAAGCTATATTTGACCCACAAAAGCATGGAAATTAACTCTAAGTCTTTGAATGTGACACAATTATATGCATACGGATGATAAACAATCCAATGGGAAATATTTTTTTATTTATATCTGCGAAAACCCTATTTAAAAAAACTCTAGTTTTTTAAATATTTTTTATTAGTCTAAATTAAACGAGTAAAATATATTGTTCCAAGCTCTTAAAAAATAAAAATAACAATTTTAAATCCTTTATTATTACATCATACTACTTAAAAATAGTTTATGCTAACAACAATACCTTAATTCTGAATTCCCAAAAATTAAAACAAAACCAAAGCCACGTTCTTGCCTCTTCCATCTATATAAACACACTTCCACTCCTTTTTTTCCCCACAACCACAACACACTTTCTCTCTTACAAAACAAATCTTTCCGGGCTCTTGTGGGTTTTCTCTCTCTCTCAAGCACGCATAACACGCATTCACACACTTACTTCTGAGGTATATCTCTTTCAAAAGTACAAGGATCATGCCTGAGGCACCAAAAAACACTTTGAAACCCTCTGATTACAACCTTGCTGAGAAGAACAAGAGATCTCTTCAGTTCATTGAAGATGTTACCTCAAACTCTGACGAGGTCCAGAAGAGGGTTCTTGAAGAGATTCTTTCTCGCAATGCTCATGTTGAGTATTTGCAGAGGCATGGTCTTAATGGCCAAACTAACCGTGAGACTTTCAAGAAAGTCATGCCCGTGATTACTTATGATGATATCCAGACTGACATCAACCGTATTGCCAACGGTGATGCCTCACCGATTCTCTGCTCAAACCCCATTTCAGAGTTTTTGACAAGGTGTGTGTGTGTGCAAGTTTTGGCTTTTTAGTACAATATATGTCTAGTTATTAAGGCTCTTTCTTTTTAATGTTTCGGCTTACTGGGCCGTTTTCAAATCTGTAGTCCCCCCCAGTAATTTGTAGCAGACTCTTATTCAATTTCTGGATGGTTTGGCTAAATTGGTATGGTTTTGATTTGCAGCTCTGGGACCTCAGGAGGGGAGAGAAAGCTGATGCCAACAATTGAAGAGGAGCTAGGGAGGAGGTCGCTGCTATATAGCCTGTTGATGCCTGTTATGAGTCAGTTTGTTCCTGGCCTGGAAAAAGGCAAAGGAATGTACTTTTTGTTCATAAAATCCGAGGCTAAGACACCTGGTGGACTCGTGGCTAGGCCAGTTCTCACTAGTTACTACAAAAGCACCCATTTTAAGGACAGGCCTTATGATCCTTACACTAATTACACGAGCCCGAATGAAACCATTCTTTGCCCTGACTCTTACCAATCCATGTATTCCCAGATGCTCTGTGGCCTTTGCCAGCACGAAGAAGTCCTCCGGGTCGGGGCTGTTTTCGCCTCAGGTTTTATTCGAGCAATCCGTTTCCTGGAAAAATATTGGAAATTTCTTGCTAATGACATTAGAACTGGCATGATTGACCCCCAAATCACGGATCCTTCGATACGTGATGCAGTCATGAAAATACTTAAACCAGATGCAAAACTTGCTGATTTTATTGAGGCTGAATGTAGCAAGGAATCCTGGCAAGGAATCATTACAAGGTTGTGGCCAAACACTAAGTACGTAGATGTTATTGTGACAGGCACCATGTCACAATATATTCCAACTCTGGACTACTACAGCAATGGGCTGCCTTTAGTCTGCACCATGTATGCCTCCTCTGAGTGCTACTTTGGTGTTAATCTTAATCCTATTTGCAAGCCAAGTGATGTGTCCTACACCCTCATTCCCACCATGGCCTACTTCGAGTTCTTACCGGTCCATAGAAATAATGGGGTCATTAATTCAGTTTCCAGGCCTAAATCACTAAACGAGAAGGAGCAGCAAGAACTGGTTGATCTTGTGGATGTCAAGCTTGACCAAGAATATGAGCTTGTGGTCACAACCTATGCAGGTAATCTAAAATCAATGCTCACCCTTTTCTTTCCATTTTCTTTTTAATGTATCATATAGTTTGTCTTACATAAATATATTCCTGTAGGTCTTTATCGCTATAGGGTTGGTGATGTTCTAAGAGTGGTTGGGTTCAAGAACAAGGCACCTCAGTTCAGCTTCATATGCAGGAAAAATGTAGTCTTGAGCATTGATTCGGACAAGACCGACGAGGTTGAACTACAAAGTGCAGTTAAGAATGCTGTGAACCACTTGATCCCGTTTGATGCAACACTAGCTGAGTACACTAGCTACGCAGATACCACAACCATTCCAGGCCACTATGTGTTATTCTGGGAGCTCAGCCTCAATGGGACAACCCCTGTTCCTCCCTCAGTTTATGAGGATTGTTGTTTGACCATGGAAGAGTCACTTAACAGTGTATATCGCCAAGGACGCGTGTCTGATAAGTCCATCGGGCCACTCGAGATCAGGATTGTTGAGCCAGGGACTTTCGATAAGCTCATGGACTATGCCATTAGCTTAGGGGCATCCATCAACCAATACAAGACCCCTAGGTGTGTGAAATTTGCACCCATTGTTGAGCTCTTGAACTCGAGGGTTGTGTCTAGTTACACCAGTCCAAAGTGTCCCAAATGGGTCCCTGGTCACAAGCAATGGAGCAAGAATTGATCAATGGTACTATGGAGAAATTAAGACCCTAGCTAGCTATGTCTTTGATCTCAACCGCTGTTTTTTAAAAAGCCATTTCAAGGCTAATGTTAAGGATCCCTTCTAGGTTAACCCGTGTCTTAATGTTTTTCTCCTTTTCTTTCTCTCTTATTTTGTACTTTCTTGAATTTTTTTAGCAGCTACTTTTGGGTTAGCAATGTACAAAAACACTTCCTGTTCCAAGGAAAGCTTTCCCCTCCCCCCTTCCTTCAGTTAATCATCTGTTATTTTCCATCGCAAAGACATCACATTTCATAAATGGGAAATTGATTCTTAATTCGAGCCAGGAATCCTGCCCACTTAAACCTCATGGGGCATGTTCTAAAACGGCAAACAAGAAAGCCAGCCACTTGGAATGAATTTGAAAATTTCCCATCTTTATCCACTATTTTTAGGATAAAGCTTGCCAACTTTTGCTACAGTGATTGAGTTTAGTCCAAGAATAAGCTGTCTTTGTAGCATATATGCCACCTTTTTTCACAAAGCGACTGGCACTTCTCCTCTTTGCTGACTTCTCAGCTAACGGTTCTCTAAATTGCCATTTGTAATCTGGAACAAAGCACATCAGTTAAAAAGAAGATCACCATTTCTGGGGATCTCAAGCAGGTGAACTGATCAACACTTGAGCTGAAAAACAATTTCATTAGCCGAACCTAGACTCTCCTGTCACTATAGTGAGAGCTAACTGAAAAGTCGAATTCAAGCCAGTAGGTTTTTTCAAAAAAAAAAAAAGAAGTTTAATATTATGTTCTAATGTTATACTCCACCATTATAAAAAACAAATGAAATTTCTTTCGAAGGTGGTGTTACTTTTGCGTGGAAGGTTTAAAATCCTGCCAGTCAAACAATGATATTATGTTGAATATCCTGTTTATTTTGAAAAAGACATAGAAACCAAAACCATTCAGAAGGGAGGGAGTGTAAATATCGGTTGAGTTCAAAGGTCAATGAAAACTACATCAACTTTATTAAACCCTAAAATAATGTAATCGGTTTGCCAGCCCACATCAGATTATTTTAACTTTGATATAAAAATTTTCCCAAATAAGGAATTTTTACATGGATTCAGATAGATAATGAGGGCTTGGGAGTGATATAATTGAAACAATTATTTAATGTATTTTTAGTTAAAAAAGCACCCACTTCCATGGGAAGGAGTACTTTTGGAAACCTGTGGGGTAAATTTTCAGCCAGCAAATTCAGAAATTCAAAGTAGGCAAGGAAGCAATTAATTAAGAACTCTAGCATGATGGAGCACTAATTTTTTATATCAATTTGTCTTTTGTTTTTTCGATTAGAATAGAATGTTTTGGTTTTGGTGTGTCATTTCAGGGTTGTATTGTTTATGTATATACATATATAATTAAATATATTAATTCAAAAAAAATAGTTCAAATAAAAAAAATATTTAGAATTGTGCAATTTAATCTGAAAAAAACACAATAAAATGATTTTTCTTAACAAAATTATGAACATGTATAATATTATGAGAATGTTATTATCAATCTCGCAAGGTCATTACATTCTCTGATTGCTCTGAAATTTTAATATAATATATATAAATATGTCAAGAGACTTCTCATAAATTTCATCTCAATGTAATGGTCAGATTAAGAGATATAATTGATATTATAAAATTATTTATTATTTAAAAAAATATTATTTAACTGAAATGGAACGGGCAGAACAAAATCAAAATGGAATGGAAAAAAAAAACTAGAATATTTTGACTGATATTTGACTGAAAATCCAAAATAAACCAGAATTTTTTTAACTAATAAAAAATATTTCAACCAATATTGAAAGTAACAACCCTTGTAGTCATAGTATACGGCAACAAGAACAATAATAATGCATTTGCATGTTTATGGTGATAATGGTTGCCAGAATGACTCTTTGTGAAGAACAATTAATGCAAGCCCAGCTAGGTATTGCCTATGCAAGCATGTCACTTCAAAATAATAGAGCCCTGTAACTGCATGCAGCTTCTGCTATATCCAAATTCAGACAATATTATCTCTATCAATCCGAGGCTAGCAAAGTGTTTTGTCTACACATCATTTCATGAAATGTTGAGTGAAGCAAGAAATTTATGAACTCATTTTCACTTGGACCCAATCCCCGATATAGCCATGAAAATCGCCTGGAATTCATGTGGGGGTCAAAAGACAGCAACTGCTGATAGGGCTGCAGGTTTTTGTTCTGGAGTGGCAGGACAGATAAGGTAGAATTGTCTGGGAAAACAAACAAAATCGGTTTTTGTTTTTTCAGAATGGTCAGTCGGACAGTAATGATAGCAGCCAGATAATTCCCTGGAAAAAAAAAACAGAGAGACAATTCTCAGAGACGACGTATCCTCAGTTTTCAGAGAAAGAAAAGGCAGACGGTCGCCACTTAGTTGAAGATAAGGTGATATCTTTTTGTTTCTGGTGCATGTTTGCTCTGTTCCTGTGTGAGTGTGTACGGTGTGGAGTGCTGCGAGTGTTGTATTGGTTTCGTTCGGTGGGTCTGTCAGCCGGCCTTCATGATTTCCTTAATGATTTTTTTTGTTCGAGCACCATTTTCACTCTGTTCAATAACCCCATGATTTTGCTTATTGCTTTCATGTCTTGATGATGTCAAATATTTTTGAAATTATCCAGTGATTAATTAAAATAATTTGGTTTACTTGACAAGTATAAAAACAATGTTAAGGACATTTGAAATAAATATTTAAAATTATATTTTTATAGATATTAAAATGATAACATATTAAATCGACTCAGGTCAATTCAGATTAGTTTGTCAATTTGCATGTCGAGTTATAGACCATGATAACCCAATAGAAAATAAATTAAAATGAATTATGAAACTCAATAATATTTAAAAAATACAAAACAACTAAAAAAATAACTCGAGTCAACTCAATTTAATCTGTCAAATCCACAATTTGGGTCATGAGACCGAAATGACCCAATAAAAAAATTAAAACAAATCTTGAAGTTCAATCCCTAATAAACTTAATGTTGAAGGATGTAATTCAAATAAAAAATACACAAAAAACAGCAAAAACCATGACCCAATTCTTGAAATGAGATAACCTCGTAAAAAATAAATTGAAAGCAGTTATGAAGTTCAATTTCTAATAAATAAATTAACATAAATAATACTGAAGGATAGAATTGAAATTAAAAAAATAGATTGAAAAAAAAAGGAAAGAAATACTATTCAAGTAAAAATTCCATGCTCTTTTAGTATTTTTTTTTTTTAATAATTGTATTTCGAATGCTGACGACTCCTTCACCATTTTTGAGACCTCAAGCTATTTCCGAGCACACTATGCTTAATGAAGATACCTCACATCATCATCATCAATGGAAGGATGATGAGTAAATCATGCAAATAATTAAGGTAAAAGCACTTGAAATCACTTAACCCTAGTCAACCCACGATCCAGTGTTGCCCAATATAATCCAAAAGATTAAATCGATGGATCATAAAGTTTGGTACGTCAGCCAGCAATAACATTTCTTTTCTGTCATCTCACTTTTGTATGCTACTGGCCTGAAATTATTGCAGGAAAGTTGAATTACCCAATTTCCGGCTTCAATTGTATGGTAAATAAGGGCACAGCGTGCCATTCTATCATCTTCTTCTTTCTAGCCATCTCAAAGCATCTCCTCTCCACTTCAGAAATGGAGGCATCGTTCACTTATGAAACTTGCAGAGGCCAATTCTTATTGCTTAACACTAGTCTGAAAATCATGAAGAATTCTCAATTTATACTGCTTAATTTCTCTGATTGCATCAATACGCATGCATATTCTATGAATTTTATATTAATTTGTTGTCTTTGAATTAATGAAGTTGTATATATAATATATAATTTGATGAAACAAGTCATGGACTTGTTATTTTTTATTTTTTATGCTAGTAAACCCCACTTCCTGGATATATAGTTTGATGGAACATGTCATGGACTGATTATTTTTTTATGTGAGGAAATCTCATTTACAGGAAAATATATTTTATGGGTCTATGATAATTAAAAAGATGTAATGTCATGATAATTTTTCTCATCATGATAATTTTTCTCATCATTCTGTATTTTAACTAATCATATTTTAATTTCAATAAAAAAAGAATAATTTATTACCTTAGAGAACCAGAAATATTATTTAAATTATATATATAAAAAACAATTTGTATTATCCCATAAACTTAGATACTGTATTTGAACATTATTTTATTATTTTTTTAATTTTTAGTACACCATTTCCATAGTTACTTCATTACTTTTCAAATCTAATTTCATAAAAAAAGTAAATTTTTTTATTTCTTAATTTTTAGTTGAGAGAGGAGAGAGAGATTACTGGATTCTAGTGATAGAGAGAGAAATATGTCTTTGGTGCTAATGTAAGCCATCAAAATAGACAATACTCTTGTTAAATGGCTCCATTAGATGAGGAGGAGTTTATATTTAGTGTTTTTTTTTTAAAAAAAAAAATAAAGTTTGTGGGGGAAAAAAGATCTAAGCTCGAACAAATTTTGGTTTTTGGGATGATGTTTTGAGTTTTTTCTTATGTTATGAATAAGTTTATCATCCTTCTTAAAGTGTTTTGGATCGAAATGGGTTAAAATTGATTTTTCAATAAAAAAAGTTAAAGTATAATTTTTAAGAATTCATTGTGGCTAAAATTTGGGCAAATCAGTTGGTACGTTAAAAAAACTTGTCTTTTGATTTATTTTTTCAAATTTTATTTTTAGATACTTTTGATGAGTTTTTATTCATCAATCAATTAATTATCATATACATTAAATTTATAGTTGAACTTAAATTTTATAAACTTCATATATATACCATAGTTGTTAATTCCGTTCGGTTCAAAAAACCGAGACAAAACGGCGTTCTTTTTAGTCTCGGTTTTAATTCCGGTCCGTTCCGGAAATTCCGACCAAATTCTGGTCGAAATGCCTCGGTTCCGTTCAGGTTCAAAATCTATTTTTTTATTTTTAAAAAAATTATTTTTGACATCTATATATCAAAATAATTTAAAACCACAAAAAAAAATTAAATAAAAAAGAATTCAAATTTTAATTATGCTTGTTATATATATATATAAACAATATGACACCAAAACGGCACGCCGGAACGCTCAGAAACTAGAACGTTCCGTTACAATTAAAAAATCAGAATGGCGACCGGAATGGTATTGAAAACTATGACATATACGTTAAAAAACCCAATACGTATATATTTTTCTTATAAAAACTAAAAATACAGCGACATGGCGCTGGTGACATCACTAGTTTAACTAATCCACGTAAGACACTCCAATCGAGAACCTTATCTTAGTGGGACCTACGCGAGGACTGCATGTTTGTCAATAAGCGAAGAATCCGGTAAAATAATATTCGGATGTGGGAGGCTTCTTCTCTTCCGGTGGGTGACCATTCCATATATCAGCCACGTTCCTCTCATCACGCGTTGACTAACCATTTTATGGGCCCAACTTGCTGTGCCAATCAAAGAACAGCAATCCACGTGGGGCTCCTTTTAAATTTGTTATCTCTGGGCGCAACACCATAAGCGCGCAAGTTTCGTATGGTGCTAGTACCACGGAAGTAATGCGATACAGACTGTTAATTTTGTTTTGTTTGGGCTGTGATATCTACAATGTTTGTGCCATTAAAAAATTAAAATAAAATGATATTATTTTTGTATTGGTATTAATTCGGGTCCATTTTGAAAATTTCGGCTACATTATATCCAGAATATTTTGGTACTGTTTCGGCCATGTCGTTCCGGCTCAAAATCATAAAATTTCTTTTATTTTAGAACATTTTACTATCAGTTTCTAATTTTGAGATTATATTTGTTTGACTTTGTGTTTGTATTGTATAATTTAAAGTTAATTTATCTTGAATTTAAATTATACTTGTTAAATTAATATTTTAATTTTTTTCATATATATATATATATATAATTATATATGAACAGTATAACCCCGAAATGCTTCAAAATCGAAACGTTCCATTTCGATAGAAAAACCAGAACGGTATCCCATATGATCAATTTCGAGTTCATTATTCCAAAGAGAAATGTTTAGCATGTTTTTAACAGATAAATCCTAATAATCATATACCCAATGCCCTAGTGGCTGATAAATCCATCAAGTTTTTAAAGATAAAATTAAACGAGAAAAACCCTTCAAATTCAAATTCACAATTTAAATTAATGCGGTAAATATTCCAGTCTCTTGAGTTTAAAATACTTGTATGATGGTTAATTTTTTAATAATTATAATTTTCATTTAAATATTATGATTTGTGTGATTGTATCTTGTGAATTAAAATAAATATTTCAGCCAAAAATTTTAGATATATCTTTGAATTTATATAAGACACAAGCAAGCGTAGTAGATATTATTATTTAAAATAATTAGTAGTGTGTTAGCAAATGATTGATTTTTCATCCTACCACAGCTTGATGGAGTGTAAAGGGACATGGAACCCTTTATGATCTTTTCATGCATGAATTTGGGTTAGCCCCTAACCCATAACCCTCTTTTTCCTCTGGCCATTTCAGTGACTTAACCATCTGGAAAGCACAATCTTTTCGGACCAACAATGACTGTGATTGTAGCCAATCATGGTCTTCTGTGATGCTGATGGTGGCCAAAAGTTGATTGATAGACAGTGATTTTTACAAACATGCCTCTCCAATAAAATAAAATAAAATAAATAGCCGATGCATGGGATAGGTAGCTTTTTTCTCCTTTTTTTAATAAGATAAGATAAAATAAAATGTTTTGTCTAAATTCAAATTACCCAAAAACAGAAAGAGAGAGAGATATGAAATTATAGGGTAATTGCGATGACTCGAAATAATAATTGTCGGGGGACTGTGTGATATGTGCTATTAAATAATTTAATATAAAGTCAATATTCTGGGGTTGGGAGAATCCGCTACAACTCCCAAAAATCCAGCGTTGAAAATCAATGTCGCCATTGCCTATTAAATTATTAATGACTTGGATAACAACAAGCAATTGAAAGGGAAAAAAAACAAAAAAAAATCTCAAAATATTATTAATTTATACACAAAGGGCTCACACATATTAAACCCCTCTCTGTTGGGCCCAACCCACGTGAATCGTCGCATTCAGCTAAACCCTAAAGCCGAAGGTAACGGCCCAGCTACACCTACATCGCCGGACACGACACGTGTAATCATGAATGTTGAGTTTAACTGTCCCTTAGAAAAAATCCCACCCACACGTGGGGGTGAACTTACATTGTTTTCTTGTCTGGCCTTTGCTTCAAGGCCTCGCAGCCCATCTTGGGCCCAATCTGTAGTCATCAACAGCAGTGCTGTAACAGGTGGTCGTGGGGGTGATGTAACAGATGATTTTCTAGCAGAATAATTTGTTATATATATAGTAATACCATAATAATGAACATATTTTTTATTAGTTATTGAGTTCTTAATTTATTAGGAAAATTAAAAAAAAGGTGCCATTAACTATATTATAGTAACTTAATCTATCTGGTATTAGGGTTATTATAATATGCTCTCCTTTTCTTTGATTTTGAGGCTGTTGAGCAGTTCTGCCTTATCAGTTCAAGGGATTTTCAATTATTCTGCCTGAGGATTTATGACAGGCGGCCATGAAAGAGACAGAGTGGATAAGTGTGAGGATATAGCAGCTGAACCACTGTTCACAAACCCTAATTTACTCCTCTTGGCTATGAAGAAATGGTTGTATAAAAACTGGCCTCCTGTCGTTGGTCAACCCTACACTTACATCAGTGATTGCTGCTTAAACATTCTTTTAATACAAATTCAAGAAACATCCCTTCCAGTATCTGTAATTAAGCAGCAAAACTCTCACCTTGCTGATGCTAGTCTTGCGCTCGAACAGTGGCAAGAGATAGACTCGATCCGTCACTGTCAGCAACTTAATCTTCTCGGAGGCAAACAATGGCGTCTTCGAGACTTCAAATCAAACTGAAACGGATGTGGGTGCCACACATGGAGTGGTGAAAAAGGAGAGACACCAAAATAATTGATAAAGAAAGTAGCCATCAATGCCGTAAGTGTTGCTTATTATATAATAGATGTTTCAATCTATGGTGATCGGAACATTTATGAGGACAACAACTTGAAGTTGTGATTGCCGGAGTTTCCATCAGTGAAAACTACCTGGAAGAAAGTTGTAGGCAGCAAGAGATGCCCTATCGTTTTCCATGTTTTTGTTTACTGCTTTTCTTGCATGCAATTGTTTGAGTCATCTCAACGATCGTGGCATGATAGCTAATAAATTACGATTTATATAATAAATTTCGAGTTCGAATCAAGATATATTTTTTATAAAAGTTTGAAATAACAATCGATTTTACTAAGAACCGAGCATACAAAATGAACATTCGAGAAGAAAAAGAAATTTCTTTCTATAAGAAAAATTTGTCCGAGTCATATGTTTATATTATGGTTACCAGCTCCAAAAAAGGATAACAAGTGGACGTACGCCGAAGCTTGCCCTAATTTCTTACCATAAGATATGTTTCATTCATAATGTAGGAAGGAAAATGAAATATCAAATGCCTTTTCAGAAAATAAACAATCATTCGAGGTCTATTCTTGCAATAATTTCCTATATCATGTACAATTCGAATTTAAAAAAAAAACTTGTAAGAAAATTATTTTTGGTAGACCACTTTTTTAAAGCTTGACTGAGAAAAAAAATATATTTAAAAACTGGCTTGATGATAATTTTATTATTGATACCCAAAACTTGAAAAAGGCTTGGCAGGTTGATATAATGATTATTCTTGATTAAATTATATATGTTTTTTTAAATATTAACTCTATATGATTTATTAAGCTTAAATAAGATTTGAAGCAGTCAGTTTCAAGATTTTTTTTATTTTTTTATAATAATATTGTTTCGTTAAAATAACTCATTAAACACGTATTGTTAATTTTGAGATTGACTAGACAGCTAAATCACACGGATTAAATTAATAATCATGCTCAAAATTAATAAACTTTTAGGTCCTAGATTAACTCAGCCGGTTTGATTTTTGTACTTCCGTTGACTACATGGATATTTTATATGCCCATGTACAAGGTAAAATATTCTTGCCTTGCATTGATATTGAAATATCATATATTTTAATCACTGAAATTGTAAGGACTATCAATTTAAGTTTGCGTTGGCTAGGCCATTTGCTTTGTCGTTCTGTGATTTGTGCTTTGAAATTCTTGCTGTTTTGACTTCCACTCTAGGCCTGTGATGGTGCAAGGATGGATAATTCGAATTGTTGACTTCGATTTTCTATGGTGGACAATCTTTGTTTTGATGTAAAGGGAAGGCCCTCTTTTCTAGATGGGTTTCGTTGACATGAAACTAGAACGGCTTACCGGACTCCTTCACCGCAAGAAGGCCTAACAAGCTCTCCGGGCTAATCTATGACAGACCCACTCCTTTAGATACAAGAAAAACATTATCTAGGAATCTTAGCTTCTGCTGATTATTTGATGCCGAAGCTCTGCTCCTTCTGGCTTCAATCTTACAATCATCGAAGTTTTTTCTTTCTCATTTTCTCCACCCCCCTAGCTTGTCTATTTTACAAGGGAATGGTTTCAAAATAAACCCTAAAAGACAGGACTTGTGGACTTGATGTCTCCATTTTGCACGCTAAGATATTGTAAATGACAGAGTGATGTGGGGTTTATCCATTGTGGGTTAAGTCCTCCTCGGTAATGCCCGAGGTACATGTTAATTTCATTTTGTTTTGGTTAAAATCACTGAAATATTTTATATCAATAAAAAATGAGATAAAACGGCACAGTTTTCATTCCATTTAAAATTTTGAACCGTTCCGTAAATTTATTCAAATTTCAGCCGGAACGTTCAGGTTTCGTTCCGCCCGTTTTGTTTGGCCAAATAGTGTTTTTTATTAAATAATAAATAATTTTACAATATCAATCATATCTTTTAATCCGACCGTTAGATTGAAATGAAATTTTACGAAGAGTCTCTTGATATATTTATATATATTATGTTAAAATTTCATAACATTCAAAGAATGTAATGATCTTGCGAGATTGATGATGATATTCTAGTAATATTATATATGTTCATAATTTTATTCAGAATAATTATTTTATTGTGTTTTTTTAGATTAAATTGCACAATTCTAAATAATTTTATTTTTGAATTTGAACTAATTTTTGTTTTGAATTAATATATTTAATTATATATACACACACAAACAGTACAACTCCAAAACAATGACGCCAAAACACTCCAAAACTGAAAATTTTCATTCAAAAATTGATAACCTTGGCTACACCTCTCTGTGGATCTCTTCTTTATCACATCCTTCAGTGTTGATAGAGAAAACCCTAAGCTGCTTAAGATGTGATAGGATTGCTAGTTCCTCTGCGATCTCACTTTCTTCTCTAAAATGTACTCTTAGTACCCTAAGCTATAACAGATTTTGGAGCTCCGCTAGTCGACAATCATCCTTCTTATCGACACCCACTAGCTTGAATCCAGATAGCTCTTGAAGATTCGATAGCCTTCATGTTCCCTGTGGAAGGTATTAAAAAGGACAATATCATATATCCAACAGAGCGAGCTTCTGCAGGGCTGTGATGGACAAGGGCAGTTTCTGTAGGTTTTTGCATCCTGACAGAACCAGAACCTGGAGGTTTGCGGAACTTTCCGATCGAAAATGGCAGCTCTTTTAGTGCAGAAATCCCTCTTAGGTTTAGACATGCTAGGCGTTCGAGGGAACTAATCCAATTCAGTAGGTCTTCAATACAAGCACCTTAGGGATTTTATCGTAAGCATTACGATGTTCCTGTTAAATTGGATTGGGGAACTACAAAGAAGCCATGACCGAGTTTTCGACTTCTTTTGCGGTTAATGCATCATGGAAATTGTCACAAATCCTTCTCCAAACTTCATTAGATAGAGCTTTCGATTTCAGTAAGCTTCCAATGGTCTTAATAGCCAGAGGAAGTCCATGGCATTTCTTCACTATAAATTTCCCAACTTCTTCCAACTCAGGAGGCTGTTCTGCTAAATTGATGATAATTCAATTTAGCAGTATCATCAATTTAGCAGAACAATGCATACCTTTCTTCTTCGTTGAGAAATCTCTGCTGATGAATCCGTGCTTTCTCAACGCCCATTTCTATAACGACACTTTCTATTCTTGTTGTCATTATTATGCAGCTACTCCATCCCTCCCTCTTGAGTTGCCCAGCACACATTCTGTCCCACCAGCCTTCGGCACTCCAATCGTCATCCATTACAATCAGGCAGTTCAAATTCCCGAGCAGTCGCTTCATCTTTGGCAGCATTTGAGCCATATCCATCCCATTGACATCCTCTTCCAATTGTTTCAACACGGATTTCATGGTCTCTTCTTCATTGACAGTTTGAGATACTGAGACCCAAACCCTCTTCTCAAAGCGATCAACTACTTGTTTTCTGTCAAAATCTTCTGTGATACGGTGGTTTTGCCTAAACCCCCCATTCCAACAATCCCAACTTGGTGCAGCATACTGTTTTCAGGAATAATCCAGCATATTATCTTTTTTGTATCTTCTATCAAACCAACTATGGCAGATTCATCGTAAACTGGAGATGTCCACCTCTTTCCGATGCTGCCGCGGTCATCATGAATGCTGTGCTGTCCAATTGTCTTGAAATAGGCTTTCAAGATCTTATGCATCTTCTTAATTCTTTCATTGATATCTTTCAACTTCTTTCCTGTTCGATACTGGAAGATCAGTTCACGTGGGGCGAAGTTGCCGCAGCACAGCAACCCTCATTCCGATATATTCAGCTCTGAGCAGGCAATCTGCCAATTCATACCCCGCAACATAAACCAGTTCTCGCTGAATGCTTAAGGTTGTCTCGACAGTTTCCTCCTTTCTTTTAAGTCTGTAAGCATCAGCAAGAAAGGATTTCATCAGATCAAGCTGCGTCTTCGTATCATAGAACTCAACGATAGAAATCAACTTTATGAAAGCAAACTTGATCATTAACAACGTTACTGAAAACTCAACACAATCTTCGACATGGAAAGATTATCGTAATGAAGATCAAACCTCTGGAATATGCTAAGGTTCTGGCAACTGTTAGTCTCAAACATTCGGAGAGCGTTATGCCCATGTATCTTCTTCCTTGAATATCCTTTTTATTCCAACTAATTAGATCATGACGTGAAATTCTCAGTCATGCTACTCCACCTTTGTATTTGTTCGTCCCAGATGAAGTTTGCTCACTCAAAGTCGATTCAAATTTTGTTGACTGCTTCATTAAGCATTATTCTCTAAAATCTGCTGTTATTTGCTTTTCTTAGATTTTATATCTACTAATGCCGATGCCTTTAGATTATTACATATTTAGAGGGTGATTTTCAAAAATAAAAATATTTAAGTTTTTCTATTTTTATTTCAAGATTCCAATGTATGATGAACTTTCACGTCTTTTTATTCAATTGTTTTTGTGGTAAAGTACTTTTGTATTGTTTTCTATTCTGAGTGTATCTGATTTTTTATTTATTTATGATTTTTTAGTTTTTAATTATATAAAAATATAAACAGACCATTTTAATATATTGCATTTGTTAATTTTCTATAAAACAATAAAAATATTTTTCTTAACATGAAAATGAATTTAACTATAAACTCTTTGTTTGTTAAGATAAACATGAATTCTCAGCAATGAGAAATGAAAACTAAAAAATGAACTTGGACAAATCTGTTCCTGTTTGCATGTATTTATTAGGGGACCCGGTATTTCATTTTCTTCCAAATTATTGAAAGTTTGCTTGCGACGACGGGAAAGCAAATTTGCTTCTGGCATTTTCATCATTGATTTATTTTTTTTTTATTTTTATTTTCTTACAAGCAGCAACTTTTAAATCATATAATTATAATTATAATTATAGTGCCATGCCTGTGCGGCATGCATGGTATTCCGATCATCCCTGCGAAAATTCTACTTGGACCCCATGTTTCAGGGTGCACGGCATATCGGAGGCAGTCACTCCACTTTAGACACAGCGTGGTGATATAATGTTTATAGTGTGTGTGTATATATATTAAATTTTAAATTCGATTCAATATATATATTTTTATAAAAATTCAAAATAACTAAAATTTTATGTATTTATATAAACCAATAAAATATGTCACCTCACTTGACTCTAATCCAGGTCTTAATGAGACACCAGTTTTCGCAGGCCATTGATTTTAGGGTCATTCTGCAAGGTCATTGATTTCATTCAAAGCTTATTATGAAAAATTAGTTGCAACATAAACCAATATTTATTCCTAGATCGAAACTTAGTTTTTATTTAAAAAAAATGGAAAATGATATATACATCTATATGTATAAAACTCTAGAAATTGAGCCATCAATAGATAGAAGAATTCTTATATGGAATCCACTGGTTAAATCATGGTTTTTTTGTAGAATCATCCAGTATCCGGCCACCGCCGACTAATCCAGATACTGAGCCGAGTGAGACCTTTAAGGGTAGCAAAGCTCTCCCATATAGAGCCGCTGCATACTCAAGATCTCGAGCTCGAGACCTTGATTAAACCGAACAACTCTCTATCAGCTAACCTATCCGCTCGATGGTAGTTGAATCATGGTTAATTTCACAACAAAAGAAGATTTTCTTGCTTGTGAATGTGAATGTGAATGTAGAGTATTAGAATACAAGAAATTAAAGTAATTGTTAAAACTTTGTGTACAATACTACCTATCATGATTATTCCTTCGCGAGATGGAAGAAAACAAGGTTGCATCTGAAAATCTCACTCAATATATATAAAAATAAGAAGAAGAAATGCCCCTGATTTATATAGGAGTCACGATACTACCTCAAACAAGTCGTCGAATCAATATCATCCTCCAAGTTTCAAAATTCTTAATTAAGTCTTATTTGATCATGAGTTCCATCTAAATTATGCTCCGTGTCATTAAAATAAACTTTTCTTTTTACAGAAAGCATAGCATTTTATGTTAAAAAAAATTCTAAAAACAGGCCCAAATAAGAAATACAAATTGTTCAAGGTACAAATTAGATACAAAAATTTGTTAAGGGGCGAAATTGATTCTAACCCAATAGTTGGCGAGTATTCTTTCTTTTCCCCCCGAAGGCAGTGGATATATCTCAAGAAATTGATTTTGATCAGTTGAATACTAATATATATATATATATATATATATATATATATATATATATATATATATATATATATATATAACTTACCAACAAGTTGCAAACTATTATTGGGGTGCATTACTAGAGTTTTTAGACATTGTGATTTAAAAGTATTTTTAAAAAAATTAAAAATTTTCTTATTTTTATTTTGTGCTTTAAATTAAAAAAATATTAATATTTTTAGATAATTTTTATGAGTTGATATTAAAAATAATTTTTAAAAAATAAAAAAAAATATTATTTATATATTTTTTAACAAAAAAAAATACTTTAAAAATAACCACATCACAATCTCAAATAGTCACCTATTCCTCGAGACAATCCAATGAAAACATAAAGAGAGGCATCAAATGGCATTCATAAACTATAACCACAAAGCCAACATCTATAATTAAGGTTCATTAGGTGAAACAATACAAAACAATAAAAGATCTTAATCAAACACAATTGGTCCCATTTCACCACCAACCAACACCAATTCAGCTGCTCCACCTCTCTAACCCTCCCCTTTTTAAAACACTCTCTCCTCTCCCTCTCTTCACTCTCTAACCAAACTACCATGGCCATCATTAACACCGAGACCATAATAGTCCTTTTCTGCACACTGAGTTTGGAGTTCATTTTCTCTCCACGACTCTCTCTCTCCTCCTCAATCCACGACCTGCTCATCTCAAAAGGGTTACCGGCCGGTCTGCTCCCGAAGGAAGTGAAGTCCTACACTCTGTCGGAAGATGGCTACTTGGAGGTGTTTCTCGATGGTCCATGCTTGACCAAATATGAGAACAGGGTCTTGTTTGAAAGTGTAGTCAGGGCTAATCTCACTTATCTGAGTCTTTCAGGAGTTGTCGGTTTGTCTCAGGAAGAACTCTTTCTTTGGCTGCCGGTGAGAGACATCACAGTTGATGACCCAGGATCTGGACTTATTTTGTTCGACATTGGGGTCGCTCATAAGCAACTTTCCCTGTCACTCTTCGAATATCCACCCAACTGTAAGCCTCGAGGTATCCCATTTGTTTAATCTTCATTTCTTTTATTTTCATAAAGTCTTGAATCATCATTTAATTTAATTTCATCCCATTTGTTTTGAATTCTGAGAAGTTATGAAATGGTTTACTGGAAGCTGAACTGTGCTCGGTTTTATTACAAGCCATGCCTGTTACTTTCACTGTGTTTCACCTTTTCCTACTTTGTTTTGTCTGCTTTTCACAAGTAATTGTAAGAAATTTCCTATAAAGAAATAACTGTACAGCAATGTTTGAGTTATTACATGATTGGGAGTGTTAACCATGTGAATGTGTGCAGGTGAGTTGAAGAATCATGCGAGGAAGGAGACAGGGTTTGAGGATGAGAGGTAGAAGATGCATGATGCATGCTGCTTCGACGTTGTCGTCTTCCATACAATGTTTTGTTTAATGATTCCATGATATAGAACTAGAGGTTTTGTTAGTTATATAATGTATAAAAATGGCAATTATGGAATCTGGTGTCCTTGTCAAATTAATTACAGGTCCTAATCTTCTAACTTTTTGTTAATTACCTTTTGTTGCCACTTGCCACCCTAACCAATTCATCTAATGTTTAATTAATTTAGATCAGAATCAAAGCAAGGAATCTAATGCAATACAGCTATTCTCATATATATATTTAAAGTTGGGCTTAGCGAGTAATTAAGAAGATTAACTAATTGGCACTAAAAATTAAAAAAAAAGATATTCTTTGTTGGATTATTATGGGATTTTGTCAGATATTTAATCTCTGTTTATTTCTACACATGTTATTGTAGTTGTTCTTAAGTGAAAATCCCTATTTTTCAGGGGACGTTAATTTACGCCGTAAATGGTGGGATCTCTGTTTCGGTGTTTGCATGGACCCACAAATGTAGGGTTTCCCCATCAATAATTGCACTTTTGTGATTGTGCCTCAGGCACTTTCGTGGATCTTCAGCTCTGGCACTGGTGATCCTTATCCTTATTTTTGTAAATGTAATGATATATTCTTAGATTATTTTTATTTTCAATAATAGTATATTAAAATATCTAAAAATAATTTGAAAAAACCTTTTAAAAACAGGTCAAGCACTTTACCACCAATGATTGACGTAGTTTTGTGATTGGGAAATGTTGTTTCGTTTTATCGATTTACATTATTATTTGATTTATTGCATAAACATTTGGAATTGTATTTGGACGCGCTATAAAAATATAATATATGGTTTGACAAAAAAAAAAATAATCCTATTTCGGAGTATGATTGTTTTTAAAAGTATTTTTATTTAAAAATATATAAAAATTAATAATAAATAACTAGAAAACTATGATTATTAAATCATAATTATAATTTTGGATTAATTAGTTGTAGGTTCTAATAATTTAATTTTTGTTCTGATGCTTAGCATCATTTTTCATACGAAATATTTTCTCATCAACGATGGCATCTTAACAATGCAATCATCAGTATAAAGATAGAATAATTGCAATGGAGTAAGCTTGTTGGAGAGTATAAAAATATTTTTTGTTTGGAAATATATTAAAATAATATTTTTATTATCAACATAAAAAAATATTTAAAAATATTAAAATAATTTAATTTAAAATAATAAATAAAAATTTAATGAGAAATATTTTTGAAATACAGTGGCTAAATAATTGAGATATTTCAAGATGGAAACCTTTGAGGCTAAATAATTGAGATATTTCAAGATGGAAACCTTTGAGGTCTTGAAATGTCTCATCTTGATTGCAACTATTTTGTTTTCCTCCTCCTCTTCAAATTGGGATCTGATTTGGGGTGGTTACGATGTGGTTTCGTATTTTATTTGTCTTGTGAAAGGTCATGCTCTCTTTACTCTCCTCAATAAGTAATTAAGGCCAACTTGCAAGGTATGGCCTTGAAATTGTTTTTAAGAAAATGGTAGCAAATACATTATTTAAAGAGAAAGGGGTCTTTGATGGCTCTCCTAATGTTACAAGTCCATTAGGTTTCCTTAAAATACAATTAGGATACTTGACCATGCATAATTTAGTTTCAGGTATGATAATTGATTGGATAAGTTAATCCAGTTCAATTAAAATGATGTCATTTAATTTTAAAATTAAAAATTAAAATAGCATTGTTTTGATTATTTTTTTAAAATTCAATCTAATTTTTACTGGATCGTTTGGATTGTGAGTTAATCTACCTAATTGACCGAGTTATATTAAGTTGATGTAATATGTTGAAGAAAAAAAAGTTTGTGTTGATTGATCAACCCGAGTTAATTTGAGCCTTTTAAATTCATGTCCCGGGTTATGCGACTATAATAATCCAAAAATAAATAAATCATGAAGCTCAATTCTTAATAAATTTATTATTCAATGATTAAAAAACAATCTAAAAAATGGAAACAAAAAAAATAATTCAAAATAAAAATTACAAAAATATCATTGACAGTTTTGCAAGATCTTTATAAACTTTTATTGCCCTAAATTTTTAATCTGAGTATAAAAATATGTTAGTAGACTCATCGTAAATTTTAAGTCTAATTCAGTGATTGTGTTGATAGATATGATTGAAATCATAAAATTGGACAACAACAACAACAACAATAATCATAAAAGTGGTGAATTGCATGAGATTAGTAGTGATGCTGATCTTTATTTTTTGAATTGCTATTTTTTGCATGGTTGAATTTATTTTTAATATTTAATTTACTAAGCTAGATTTTATAGTTTTTCTAAAGTGGTTGTTTTAGTTTTGATGACTTGAATCATAAATTTAAACAATTCACATTTTACAAAAATAATAATAATTATCTTTATTTTCCTATTTGGTTATTTCAGTTATATAATCTACACTATAAGTTTAGCAAACTGTTCCATATTAGCTTAACTATATAATTAGAGTTGTTGCAAATTTACAGTGAATATTTTATTTTATTTTATTATTATAATATCTAAACATTATTAATAATCTGATCCCCGACAACACCATACTAGTCGTACTCGTATCTACTCGTGCTGAGTCGAATCAGCACTAAATGGTAATTACATGTCAGGGACACATGACACCTTCTGAATTGAGGTCATTATGGACAGAAGACAAAACCTAAGTCTTTGAATTAAGATCCGGTTTCGCAATAGTTTAAATTACTTTCCAGCCTCTTTTCTTTCCTTTAATAATACAAAATTATAGGTAGCATGTAAATTGGTTGCATAATCCATGTGTCGTACTAGACCCACATCACTTCAAGACTACATATGTACACTTGTGTATAACATATAGGGAAATAAATAAACATGTGATTATTAGCTTGATGTATTAATTAATATTATAAAATATCTAAAAAATCTATATAGTGGATGAATAGATCAACATATATTTCTTTAAATTTTTTCGAGAAAAAAATGGTGATTTTATAATAATCTTTGATGAAAATGGTTTGATAATTAATTTATCTTGAGAATATGCATCATATGAATTTTCAATTGGTAAAAGAATTGTAGGTTCTTTAGGATGCCCATGTGAATTCTCAATAACTCGTTGCGACATTATTGATCTTAGATGTCCAAGCCGATCATGTCAAAGCATAAAATATTTTGTGTTAGAATACTTTTGGTGTATCACATCATTTGTTTCAATAGATTTCATGATCGTATAATGAATTCTAGAAGAGAAAAAAAATAATTTTTCAAGTACAAGCTTATTGCCCAAAATTCATGTAGTAATATAAATATATATATATTTTTCTTCATATGTTGTATCACTATGATAACCATTAGCACATATATTTTTAAAATTGACTAAGTTTCTTCTAGACTGAGGTAAATATAATGCATCTTTGATGCTTAGTTTTGTGTTATTTGGTAATGCATAGCTTTTCTAAAGCCTTTAATTGTGTATGTTGGACCTAATATTGTAGTGATTTTAACTTTGGTTAATTTTAGATATTCAAATTATTTCCTTTCCTTGGGAACTGTGTGCATTTTTGCATTTTCTGTCAGACATAAATCTTTATCATGAAAAGTCATGTCATTATTCAAAATATAATTAAAGTTTATTATTTAACTTAAAAAGATTAATATTGTTTATTGAAAATATCATAACATAAACATTCTAATACAAATAAAAATTGATCATCCCCATGATTCCACCACTAAACATGTATTTTGTTTTATCTAGGTTTTTAATAAAACTAGAAACATGAGTATAAGTATTAACATCAAGATAAATATTATGATTTTCATAATCATATTTATGAATAAAATTAATCTCAATTGTATTTTGTTTCAAATATACTTGATATAAATTTGTAAGATGTTTTGGTATGAGACATGTACGCGACCAATAATCACGTATATCATACCTGTGACACTTATTTTCATTTTTTGCAAATTCTTTTCCTTTTCTTGTTTGGGTTCATTGTGTCTCCACTTATAGTGGTATGGTGAGTTGTATTTGGAAGAATTATCTCTTTTTTTCCATTTATTTTTTATATCCCTATATCTTTGGGTTTTTTTTTGTCTTTTAGACAAAGTTCCATTTACTTTATGGAATGGTTTATTACCTGTGGGATGAGAATGATGATTTTTTTTATTTATCAAAAACTCATTATTTTGTTCAGTCGAAGACATGAAATTAATTTCAAGTATCTTTTGAAATTATGTTCTCTATATTGTTGTTGCAAGACAATGTTTAAGGGATGAAAATTGGAGAATGTATTTCTAACATTTAATATTTTGTGATATTTTCATCACACAATTTCAACTGTGAGGTAATTTTAAAAATAACATAATTATATTCACTAACCAATTCAAAATCTTGCTTCCTCGAGTGCAACCAATCATAATGAGCTTGATGAAATATGTTATATTTTTTGTGGTCATATATTTCTTTTAAATTCTGTCGTAGAACAAGATGATCTTTTATTATGAGATATTCATTTTTCAATTCTTCATGAATATGGTGGTGAATGAAAATCATTATTTTTGTGTGATCCTGCAAAGATGTGATATTTTTTTTTATGGTCTCTTCAAGATTCATAGCTTTGAAATTAATCTCAGTGTTAAGGATCCATGACAAATAATTATTTACAAAGATACCAAGAGCGGTAAATTCAAGTTTTGCAAGATTCAACAGTATCTTTATCTCTAAAAACAAGAAATAAATCATAAATATAAAAGAAAAGAAGAAAAATTGCCATAAATAAACTAAAATCATTTAAAGATAAAATACTGAAATTGATACGAGTAACATATCATAACATGTTGTAAAAAAAGAACAAATCATAGATATTCATAATAAATCTTAAAAGAGATAACAAAAAAATACTTCTTTCATTATAAATTCTTCTATTTTCAAAGTTCCAAGAATACAAAATAAATTAATGTCTTTATATGAAAAGAAAATGAATTTAAATATCATGAAAATTTAAGAGACTAAACTCAAGAGTCATGAAAATTCAATATATATAATTATGGATTTTATAACTATATTTCATTAAAACCTATAAACAAATTCAATTTAGAGATTCAAATATGCTGTAATTGGAAGTCGAAGAATTAAAATAAAAATAAACATTTAATGTTAATCAGAAAGCAACAATTAATAAAAGCAAATTCATTGCATTTTCCTTTAAGAAAGACAGACACAGAATACACCAGAAAGCTTCAACTCCAAGGCACCACCACATGAAAGAATCAGATAAATCCCTCACTTCTCTCTCTCATATCTCCTTCTACTAATAAATAAAGAAATCGATTCCCAAAATAAAAACCGAGGAACGTCACAACGTTTTCAATTTCCATCATCAAACACGAACTATGGGAGGAGGAGGAGTCATGAGAGCAGCGGCCAAGGTGGCCGGAATTGGAGGAGCCAAAGCCGGAATCCGACGGGGAATCTCTGGTGTTCCACCTCCGGCGGAGCAGTCGATGCGCAATGCATCCAGTCAAGTTTCGGCGATCAAGTCGTCGAAGGCGAGTAGAGGTGATGAGATCGCGGCGGGGATGCAGATGCCTGCATGGGAGGTGGATGAGTGGGAGTTAGCTGGTGGTGTTGAGGAGGAGATGGTTAGAGTTGTTTTCAGGGGTGCCCCGCCGAGTTTGCAGGAGGCTAAGGCGGCTACTTGTGAATTGAAAGATGCTTTGCAAAAGTAAAGTTTTGATCTTTATTCAAAATTTCACTTTTTTATTTATTTGTTTCTAATTTTACGTGATATTATTGGGTGTTTTTTTGTTTAAGCTTTATTTGAAATGATTTAGAATTACTGGTATTATTGAAATTCTTGTTTGATAAACTGAAAGGTGAAGCTTTGATTTTTCTCCCTTCTGGTTTCAGTTTGTAGAAACTGTGATTGAGATAACAGAGAAATGAAAAGAATGGAACTTTAAATCACACTTTTTTTGCTGAATGTATAGAGGAAATGAAGCTATACCTTTGTAATTATAGTGGCTATTGAAGAAATCGGTAGAAGTTCTTAGAGATTCCTCGACACTTTATTGTTTCTTATTGGGAAAAAAAAAAAGAACAAAAAATTGCACGATATTTCAGAGTTCTGGATACTATATTGTTTCTTGAATCTTCGGACTTCAGGAAATGAAGAAATGATTTACTTTTTGCATTAAATCCTGGTTTTTATGTTTTGTACTTAGGTTTATTTGGTGTCATCGTTTAGGTTTGGTTCAGATGGTTGATTGAACTTCGCATTCTATGTATGATTGGTTTGGGTGGGTTCTTTGTGTTGTTTATCTTTCATAGTTTTTGAGTAATGCGGTGTGATCAGTTCCTAAAAGCTATAACAATTCTTTTTATTTTTTTATTGAATATTCTCTCATCTACTTTTGAGATGTGCGAGTCAAAGTAGACAGCGTAAAAGAAGGCTCATATATAGAAACTTGAGTGAGGTTTATGTAACTTCTTAGGGCATGTGGCCAAAATGCGTGGCAATCAGAAATTTCCAGCACACTTGCTGACAAAAAGCTGTGGTTTTTTCTCATCCTTTTGGGAAGCTTCCTGGCATATAAATACTCTCGCGAGTGTGTGTGTGTGTGTTTGTGTCGTGTATATTTTATCTCTTTCTCCAATATCATTACACTTTCATGGCAAGTGTAGTTGCTGAAGGAGTAAATATTATGAACTGAGGTTGCATTTCTTAGAGGGTTGCTGGAATTATACCAAATATCATCTCTGAGGGATGAATGTTCCTTGATGTTTACTTATTTCATTTGTGTTTGAATAGTTTTGCCTCTCTAAGATTTCAGAGATCTTATTTTTCTCTTTCCGAAAATGGAGGCTTGTTTGTCCATGCAGATCATCTCATTTATTACATTTCTAGAGCTTAGTTTGTTAAACTTGGCACTTGCAGTCTTATACCGAATTGGCTTAAAAATGAATGTTTGGTGTTTCGCTTAAGTTATGGAACAACTGTGTTGCCAACTTTTTTATTAGCTATGCCATTAATTTACCTTTTCTTGACTTGATCATCTTTCTATTCTGAACTGTTATGCACAGAGTATATCCTAATTTGGGAACTGCCAGTTCACTTGGAGGTAGTCAGCTGTCTGGCCTCCCTTTGCTTACAAACTCTGACTCTTTGGAAACTAAAGATTGTATTAGCTGTGATCCAATTCAAGATCCTGAGCAAAACTATGCTATGCAGGCATTTCAATTGTTTGATGAAAATCCTAAAATTCAGGTTCTTATATATCCCTATCCCCCTTCAAGCTGTTCTTTCCTTCTCTTTCCTCCTATTGCTTAAACTATTTTGTATTCATGATGACTTAGTTTGACAATGGAGTTGCTTGTGATTTCACAATTATGTGTAAATGTTTTCTTCTCATACAGAATTAAATTAAGCTTCAATTATGTTCTTGTTGTGGTTGATGATGCTTGGTATCGTCAGGTGCAATTATTTTCCTAGCTTAACATAAAGAACACGAAGCTGTCAAAGCATTTCAAAACGTATTGTGAATTATCAGGGCCAGGAACATGCAGGGAATATATAACCAACTTTGTTTTATCAATTATAAGCCCCCATAAATAATTCTTGAGGGATTTTAATTTGATTGGATCTTCAAGGCCTCTTGAACATTTTGAAGTGTATTTTCATTTGTTCTATCATTCCATCCAAACATAATTCTGAAGTTTATTTTCATATGTTCTATCATTCCATCTAAAATACCCTGTTTTTAAATATATTACTGTTGCTAAATTATTATACCCAGAATACGGTTGCTAGCATTGCCTCTGATCCAAAAGTCTGGAACGCAGTTTGGGAAAACAAAGACCTTCAGGATTTGCTTTCTTCACAGAATACCAGTAAGTGTACTCTTTTTTCTTTCAATCCATTAGTCATTTTTTTTTTTTTTTGAAATTCCTGTTTTCTATATCCTTCACCTATTTTCCCTTTCAAGCCAAGGAATCTGTTGAAGATATGGAGTCTGTCGGAGATACTGACTCTCAGGACGCAGAATCTTCAGAGAAGCTCAAAGAATTATCTGATGATGAAAGTGAAACTGGAAACTCTCAAACTGGGCCCATGAATTTCATCAATAAAGCTAAACTTACTGTGGTTGACATGGTGACAAATGTATCTGCTTACTTCCAGAAGATTTTTAGGTTTTCATCTGCAGAGCACACTCCCGCTGCGGGCGATGAAAATGCTGGATTATCTACCACTGAGAAGACCCTGGTAGCCTCTCTCATGGGTCTGGCAGTGATGGTCATATTTGTGGTTGTGCTGAGGCGCCCGCGCCCTTAAAACTCTATTTACTGGCAGGCCAACCTGTAAATTTGGAGAGTCCATGTACTTGCAAATTTACTTGTGTTTTTGAATGGTTGAATGGATGATGGGATGGATGCCGAAAAGAGGTAGTAGCTGCAGCATTTTAGCTTGATCTATCAGCAGTTTTCAATTTCCTTTAGTTATCCATCCATGAGAGTAACTACATTATTTTTCTACGTTCTATCCTGATTGAGCCCTAACCTCCTGGCAAGCCATCCATGAGATTCGGTTTCTTATTCTTACGAGTGCTCTACAGTTTTTCTCTGTACATTCAAATAATTGAATTACTGAAAACTATGAATATAAGAGGAGGTTTGTTAAAGAGGCATAATCTAATGAACGAGTAAAATCTCGACAGTTCTAGATTCTTATAAGAAATCATATTTTGATTCCAACTCGAGACTTTGTTAAATTTTGTTTTCCTTGGTCTTAGATTGCTCTCCAGATTTGTCTCTGCTTTAATCGGACAGATAAGTGTTAACTTAGCGCTGTAATTTACAAGGTAGTTGATATGAAGCCTAGACACCACTGAGAATTTCTATTTGTATTTCACGGACAGCTTTTCACGCACGTTGCTGTCATGTGATGCATGATATTTTTTGAATAATATTTTTTCAGATTTTTTTTATATCAGTGCATTAAAAACATAAAAGAAAATCTAAAATAAAATTGCAGAGGGAAAAAAGATAATCCTATCAAGTATTAAATTAATCACATATTACTGAAAATGATAACACATTATAATTCTGTATTTTAAGAAAGGAAACCTAGAACTGTTTTTTCAAAATAAAAAACACGAATAATAATAATAATAGAAAAAAAAACACTTTTGTATATCGAAGCATTTTTGTGGATGTTTGGCAATATAATTAAAATTATTTTTGAAAATAATTTTCTTTTTAAAATATATTAAATTAATATTTTTTTATTTTTAAAAAATTATTAATAATCTAAAAACATCAAATTTTTTAACTTAAAATAAAAAAATATTTTTTTTTTCATCGGAAAGATATAATCACAAAACAAGATGCATGCTGGCCAGCAACATTCCAATGATGTATACAACTGCCTTCCATTAAAATTGCTGATTAAACAACGATGCTTCTACCATTACAGATAATGATGTTATAATAATGCATGGTATTTAAGAGGAATTCCATGCGTAAATTGGAGAAACCAGCTTTATTCTTCTAGAGCAACGTGCAATTTCGCCTTCGGATGAACAGATAAAAAGAGAACATTGACAAGAATAAATCCTACTCTTATTTATATTTCTTAGACAATTGGGTAGCTGTATCCCACTTCGATTCATGGAGTTGTCGTCAAGGTGTTTATGCTATCAATGCACCACTTTGGTGCCATCAGTATATTTTACTTTGCTCGACTATTTATATTCCTCGTCCAGGCAATGCAGAGATCAAGAACCATAAAATTGGCACTTGAAATGTCTTACTTCAATCTACAAAATTGTGAATGTTACTTGAATACACTGGAGGCTCCTGAAACAAGCACAGGCAGATGGCCATCTTCATTTTCAGGGCAGGGTGAAACACCCATTGAAGCTTAACCATCTTACATGGTTTCTCTGATTATACCTCGCTACTGATATACATAATGTCCTCCTTTTCCAAATGCATCTTTCCTTTGTCTCTTTTACTTTTGACCGGCATCCGATCTGGTTGGCCTCGCTGGAAGAACAACTTTTACATCAGCATTTTGTAATTGAGGAAACATATGCGCACCGTGACTACTCAATCAAGGAATAAACATGTATGTGCTTGCCTTTTTCAAGACAAATGCCAAGTATAGATAAGCTACTTCCCATTCATCTGGTGATAGCGTGCCTGGATAGCCAAGGGCACAGAGACAAAAAAAAAAAAAAAACAGCATGAAAAATAGCTCTCATGCACCAGATTCAAAGAAAATAAGCAAAAAAGATGCATAACAAACACTTACTAAGGTCCTGGTTCCCATCACCCAAAGCACCAAGTCTTCGCATTAACTCAACATTTTCTGGTTTCTTCATGTTCTCAAGCACGAACTCGTGATTATTCTTCACAAAAATCAGCTCAAACTCATACTGCCAAAGTTGAAAGCATGCGTACAAAATAAGTGCAAGATTAACAAGCTTTAAGAGCAACCAGCTTTAAAAACCAGCAAAACACATTGACAGCAATGAAAATATGTTGAAACCACAGGCTTCATTTACTTCAATTTTTTACCTCTTCTGCCAAAGCTTTGAAGACATGGAAGGGCACAATCCATTCAGGACAATCAACAGCATCCTGCATCAGAAACGTGGGTATTAACATCATCTGGAGTTTAGAATGAAAGTTCGCACCAAAAGCAAACAAAATGACTAAATGACAAAAGTAAACAAGGAATCGGGGATGGTGTTTTCTGACAGATCGAAGGGAAGGGAATAATCACGTTATCATTCTTGGCATGTGGTAACTATCGGGTGTTGCATAAAAACACAACTTCAATTGATGCAAATACACAATGAAATATCAAGCACAAGCTATTCTACAGAACATGTGGTTCTAGAGAAACTTAGACTTATCTAAAGGAGAAGAGAAGATAACACATAAATACCTCTAAATGGAAGTAGTACTTGATACCAAATGGGCTAGAAGATTTAAATTTCTGTACCACGGAAAAATTAAACTCGTCAGATTATAGGGGAAACAAACAAAATGCCTGAAATATTGAAAAGAACTAACCTTCTGAGAAAACTCTTCTTCAAACCTTACCCAGTAGACACTATTACCATAGGCCAGTCCTTCAGCTGCATACTCACACAAAAAAGAATCCTCTATCATGAATGGCAAAAATAGTCTGCCATGCATATTAATCTTAATTCTTATATTGGAGAAGTGTGAAAAGGAACACATTACAAGAATACTTAAATTAGATTTGACTCTAAAAGATCTAAATCAATCATCATCATCCCATGAATTACTTGAAAGATTCTCATTGTTCCATAACAAATTTAATGTTCCAGTGAAGGTGCCTCCGGGCTGGGCTTTTATAAATGTATAGTAAAAAAAACACCATGTTTTTTCGTTAAGATTCATAAATCTGATCATTTGAAGTTTTTTTTCCATACAAAGAAAATATTTGAAAGGAACAAAACAAAAACCTTCTCTAAGTTTTTTTATGATAACATTGGCATCTGGCATTGTTCCAATGAAGGTTCCTCCTGGCCGAAGTAAGGCTGATATATTGGCCAATGCTCTCCGTGCACGTGCCTCTGTTGACCATGAATAGTGCAAGGCAAACTGCAAAGCATGTTGATGCTTCAGAACTAAGTAAAATCACACACACACACACACACAAAGTTGAAGAATCCTATGGATCCATGTTATGATCTGCATAATTAAAGCACAGACTAATGGAAAGGACAAGAACTTGGGATATTAAGATTGAAGCATGAGCTAGTTCCTGGGTCTCTGCGGCCATGTTGTACCCTTTTAGAGAGAAAGGTATGTCAAAATGCGAATGAAACTTGGTGATGTTAGCATTCACGAGATTCTAGAAGAAAAAATGTTGAAAGGACATTGTGTTCATGTATTGCAATAATATCCATTATCAAGAAAGGTAGTTAGGAATCTGTGACATAGCTCCAAAAGGCCCTAGGTCAGCATTGTTGATTCAGTGAAAAAATGAATGTTGGTCAGCTGCTTCAACAGATGCTGATTCAAGCATCAGATTACTACACAAGATCTCATTAAATTTTGAAATTTGCAATGGCAATCATAATTCACCTGACAGCTGACAATATCAAAAGGAGCATCATCAGCCAGGACTTCATCCAACTGAAGCTGAAACATGTAAAATAAGATTCAGTTACTTGTACAAATATGTCTAACATAAATGAAACCAAAATTGTTCATCAATTTAACTTTTGGAAATCAACAAATAGGGGGTAGCATACATGTAATTAAAATCAACAAATAACATTTAATGTGATGAATTTGTCCATGCACCAGCTGTCATAGCTGAAATTACCTCAAAACAATCCCCACATATAAGGCGGGCAGGGAAAGTGAACTTTTTGCGACGTTGATGGTGGTCTGCATCACCATTGTAACGTGTCCGGCAATCTTCCATCTGCATCAACAGTTGACACATATAGACAATGGCCATTGACAGCATATATATTTTAAGCATAGAAGTAGAGATCACAGGAGATTGAAGACACCGCATTTTAGTATTAAAGATTTAGGCAGTAAACAGTATAAATAATGTATTCATGGTATCTCATATTGCATAGCATATACCTGGAGATCCAAATTTAAGCATTTACATACATACAAAGTGTAGCCAGGCATTTAAAAATCAAAGCACCAATTACAAGGACTTTTGATTAGTTCATTTTGAAAGAGAAGTCAATCTATAGGTAGTATGTTTACCGAGCCTTCAGCTATGTCAATGCCAACATAATATCCAGCCTTTGCTTTATCCCATTTGATGAGATCACCACCCTGGAGAACAGAAATGGCAACAGAAGATAATTCCTAACAAAAATGACATCATAAACTAATTCCTAACAAAATAAGGAGATGTGAACCTTCCAACGCAACTGATTAAATGTATGTATACTTTACCTTCCCACAAGCAAGATCAAGAACAGCATCTCCTTTAGTAGTATATTGTTGAACTAAGACACTTTTTATCTGTTCACAGGTATGATTATGTTATTAAGACACATTACCATAGATTAAGATATTACTAAGCACTGGAATATGCTACATACCCAATTATTAAGTTTCTTTAAATGGATAATTGGGCTCGCTTCTCTTTCTTCCAGAGTCTGATTCGTCCTGGCACTATAATGGTCAGCCACTCTCTGAACAAAATCATTAGAAAAATCCGCCTCACCTGCAATCACAAAATTTAGCCCTGAACTTTCAGAATCCAAAACAAAGCAGGAAAGTAAAAGGGAGTTTATAAAGAAACCATTACAATCCTAGATTTTTACTCTCTTAAACCAGACACAACCACGAACGGCATTACATTTAAAAAAAAAATCTCCAGTTTTCTATACCAAAAGAGCACAACCAAAAACGCAATCCCAGGTCCCAAAATCAATACCTTATCTGAAACGGAAAAGAAATTACCAATCAAGCCCATCAATAATATAAACATAATCAAAAGTCGAACCCCATAAAGCAATTGCATTCTCATTTTTGCTCTTATTCAAAGTGAAACAAAATACTAGAATAGAAAAAAAAAATTCAATAATTAATCATCACCATTTCCAAGAAAATAAAAGTGAAAGCCAGTGGCATACAAAACCCAAGTCCTAAAACAACACCAAGAACCAAATGACTAGCAATCGAATCCACTATAACTGAAAAAATAGCAAAAACTTGCACTTTTAAAGTTTCCAAACAACAAAAACCCATGTCAAAGAACTAAAAGAAATTCCAAAAAAAAGACAAGAAATCAAAAAAGGGCATTTAAACTTGTGTGAAAATAGAATCACCTTCAGGGGTGTATTTCAATCTGGATTTCGGTGGGCCAGAAGCAGAAGAGTTGGATGGTGAAGTTGGGTATCCTCGTTTCATGGCGAATTATTGAATCGTTAGTAGTTATTATTGGCTGTATAAACAAAAAAATGTAGGGTTCTAAAAAGAGAGAATTAATAAATGTAGTGTAGAGAGGGTTTAGTGTGTTTATATTAATGGAGTTGCTTTCTTTCTAAAAGAGGCTAAAAAATAGAGACCTTAAACTAATGGTTTGTCTTTTTAAAAACAAAAAAAAACAAAAAAGTCACACATATAGATAGGTATCAATTTGGTCCCTGTACTATTTAACTGTGTCAGTATTATCCTTACTCTATCAGAGTCTTGCCATCTTTTCCCTTTGTACTTTGTTGGCTGTACTAATAATTTCTTATTGTTAAACTATCTTTCAAATGCATGCTTGCAAGTCAATTCTCTTCCAATTCATAATTATAAATCTTTAGATTTTGATAACTTTTTATTCGAGGATTGTTTAAACATAAAATTGGATTATAGAGGAGTAGAAATTTACCAGGTTGTTAGGTTTCACTGTTCTAGCAAGGTTGTAAATTCTTGGAGGGATACAACTACATTCTGCTAGAGCAAAGATAAAAGACCCTCCATGGCCATGGAGTTGGGATTAGCAATGGCTATATTAGAGAATTTATACTCATTCGGTTGGATCGATTGGTATAAATGAGTTTCGGATTAAATCCTCATTTAAAATTTAAAAGTTACTCACTAACTCTAATACCCAGTTTCAGATCTAGCGGTTGAATTTGTTTCATCTTTAGCATGTTCATCCTCTTCCCGACACTTCTTCTTAGCTGGTGCAGGTATGCAAAACTTAGATGTCCTGAGATCTTCTATTTTGATGTTTATGAATCAGGAAAACAAAAGGTGCGCATTAACTCTTTAACTAGTTGCGTGTAGGGACATTCACTGTGTCAGTGTTCTCAGATAAGACTGAAATGAAACCAGGAAAAACAGAGAGAAAGAAAGAGTTGATTACATATATATATACATACATATATATATGTGTGTGTATGTATGTATGTATGTATGGTGACTAACATTATACATTTTACAGTTTATCTTTTAATTTGAGTGTACTTTTGAACCATTCAGCAGAAGCTTTTGGTATCCTTGTAAAGTTGTTTCTGTAATCCACAAAGTAGACTCGGAACAGGACTGTGTAGCCTGAGTTCCACTCCCGTTTGTCCGAACCACGCAAAATAGCCACAATTGTCTTGCCTGTGTTGATTTAGGTTTCTGTCAGATGGCCCAAATGATCAATGCCTCAGTTCTGAAGCCGGGGGTATAAGAACCGAACCTAACACAGCTTCCATCACCTTATAGCTGCAGAAATGTTGGAGAGATGGCCACTGTGGCATTCAATTCTCTTGTCATCCTGTAAAGCCTTTGTTTAAAGATATATATATATATATATTCAGAACATCCATTCCTGCAACCATGAAGTCAGTTTTACGCAATAATTCCTAGTTTTAGCTTAATGACATTTAATTAAAGAGTTAAAATACTTGCCATTTTCTGTTGTAATCACTGGTGGGTTCCCATACTTTTTACACATATATGATCAATTTATGGATGAAATACTTGTAAGCTAACTCGCTTTTGTTTGAAATCCTGCAATTAGTTTCCGAATCCTTGTCCTGTCATTCCGAATATATAATACAGTGTAATGATTCATGCAAACAATTCCAGAGAACCAGCTAAGAGTTTCCACATCTCTAGAGAGGTCTCAGGATATTTTCCAGAGAAAAGTGGATCCAGGAACCTGATACGCTTTTGATTTGCTGTATGAGGCCCGTAAAAACCAGCTGATTCCTTCCCAAATGTTTTGAGCACGACAAAGCTGCCATGATAGGGCTTTCCCTGGAAGAGAATATTTTCTATTGGGCCTAAAAGATCAATTTACAAAAACGCAGCCCAGCCCTTCCAAAGTTGGGCGTCTAATAGGATTTTTAATTACAATTTAGGCCCCAGACATAACCCCCCCTCTCTAAACCATCATCCCCTACGGCTTCTCGCACTCTCATTCTATTGCTAGCTTAAACCCTTAACAAGCAAACAAGCCACCATGGCCATGAGAGCATCGACGGCGGCTTTGGCTGCGGCAGCAGCAACGGCCTCTCGTGGCGGTTTTTTGCGTCTGTTTTCAACAACTTCCACGTCCTCCTCCTCCTCCTTCCCTTTCCTTCACACCACGCAGCAAACTCCTGCACGTGAACAGGCTGAGCCCAACACCAATCTCTTTGTATCTGGCATGTGTCTATTTCTTTACATTTCCATAATTACTTTCATTCCTTAGCTCTTTCCTGATTCCCATCTGGGTTCTGTTAGTCACTTTGTTTGCAATCTTTACAGGGTTGATATTGTCAATATAGTACTAGAAATGAAAGGAAAGACTTGAACTTTATGAAATCTGATTGATTTTTTCTCTCTAAAATTAAGAAATTTAGTTGGATTTTTTCCGTAAGATTTTGATTGCGAGTATATTAATAGGATATTTTATTTGCTACCTTATGTACCCGAGGGAAGTTGTTTTTAGTTTTTTTTTTTTTTTTTTGCCTAATAGCACGCCCAATTTTGTGGCGATGTCTGTGTTGCTGATTCGACAATAGCCCATAAATGCATGGAAGGTTGAAATCAAATGTGTGCTTTTTAGCTGGTTATATGTTAATTATTTGCAAAATAAAAGTAATTGGTACTTGCAATTTAGGTGTTGAATCCTACAAAAGGTGGATTTGGATATAGTCATAATCACACATTTTAGAAACTAGTATTTGATATAATTTGCTGATATGCGTGTTATGTTATTTAGCCATGTTAATGATGGGTTTCAGTACAATAGTTGGACATGGTTTAGAAATTATTGGAAAGTAGTTGTGAAACGGACGTGTCTTTCTTCGGAGTCATTGCTCACAATCTTATATTCCTTGTGTTGGCTCTAAATGATTTGTTTGAAAGGATATAGGTATTATTCCTGATGATGGGACTTGCAAATATCTGAGAAGTTAGAGATTCTTATTGCAGTGTGAAGGTCGCCATTGAAAATCTCTAAAATCCATGTCTTTTGGACCTGTACCAAGGGGTGGAAGTTTGGAAGGGCATTCTGAATACAGTCTTTGCAGAATTTCTTCAATGGTGACCTTCAAGTGGTTGGATAGAAAGGAGGTGCTAAGACTAAAATGAGAATTGGAGGACAACATTCTTGTGCTGGCATAGCTGGCACTTTATAATGCTTACTTTTGGGACACAATTATAATCTGTATGGATACTCAATAGCATGGCTAAAGGACTGTACAGAAATTTCCCCTAGAGTACTGGTTGAAAATAATAGAAACAGGAGCGTGTCTTGGTGAGAAGGAGCTTTTTGGAAGAGTTAAATAGTTATTTTGGACCATCCTCCTCCTGAGATGTATGAACTGCGGGATAATGATACAGGCTTCCTTTAAAGTTGTCTAGACTAGTTTTCTTGTCCTTTCATATTGTAAACCAAAGAACTATTTCTTTCATTGTCCTTTGATGGTTATGAAAATCTAGTGAATTTAGTTTTAACATCAAGTCAACTTCTTAATGTGTAAGAAGTTTTATTTGATGCTTCTATGATCGGTTTCAGGGCTAAGTAAAAGAACAACTTCAGAGGGACTACGAGAGGCCTTTTCTAAATTTGGTGAAGTGGTTCAAGGTTAGTATCTTCTTTTCATAAATGTTTTTCAAAAATTTCTTTTCTGGATTGCTAACCATTACCTTTCTAGCTTTTTACAGCTAGAGTTGTATCTGACAGGGTCTCAGGCTATTCCAAGGGATTTGGTTTTGTCAAATATGCTACCTTAGAGGATGCTGCAGAAGGAATAAAAGGCATGGATGGACAGGTGAGTTTTATCTGGCTCCTTGCTTTTGTCCTTTGAGAGAAAATTGTGGATTTATTATTTTAATGACTTCCAAGTGGTTAGGATAAAATGCTGTGTAGTTGTTAGTATATTGCTCATGAAGCATGATCAGTAACTCTAGAAAATTCAGTATGGATCTGTGCAGCTTCTTAAGTCATGGAACATGCTATGAAACGGGGAGGAAATCCAAAACCTAAAGTTCAATACGAATACTAAAGGATTCGCCAAAGTAAACTTGATGCCTCACAAGTTAAACGATGGTCATGTGGATATCTAAGAAAACTGTGACATATATAAGATTGGTGGTTTCATATGTTGAAACATCATAAAAACTGAAGCAGCTTTCTCAATTTTTCCTAGGTTAGCTATGATAACTCATAACATTGGCATACAATGAGATTTGTCAGTGGGCTTAGGAAGAGGCTTGCACTTTTGCTCATGGAACATTATATGAAATCGACTAGTCTTCTGCCACTATATCTGTTGTTATCTGCACTTGGAAGATGCTTATTTTTTTAGTGTACCTTGAATCTTGTTCAGCATGTTTCAGTAAGTCTTTTAACTAGCAATCCAGCTCATCAGCTTACACTCATGTTCATGCATGTTCCCATGCTTTTGTCCCCTGGTGTTCACCAAGACACCTAAAGGTACCACCTGCCTTGTGTTAGTGCAACTTCCCTCATTAGCTCATCAATCTTATTGACGCTAAGCAAAAAGGAAGCAAAGCACAAAGAAAACCGAGATTTTCAAAAAAGGGTCATAATAGCAAGAGCCCTAACTGTATTTCTATTACTGAATTTACTATCTATGATAATTAAGTGATAAGGGACCAAAATTGAAAAAGTATGGGAGCTGGGATAAACGAGCAAGGAAGGTTGCTCAGCACATTTAATGCAGGTGCCAGCGGTTAGGAGGCGCCAACGACATCTCTTAAGTATCCAAATGATGACTTCCGTAACAATGTTGGAAGCGTCGAGGCGTCTCCAAGTGGGCATTGCACATTACTTCTTTTATGCGGCGATGTGTTCTTCTTTTCCTTTTTGTTCTCGCCTCTTGTTGAAATCCGCTTGGCAATTCAAAATTTCAAAGTTGTCCATTCATTTACTAATATTTCAACTTTGATCTTTATTATTTGATTTTTGGTCTTGGATCATTTGTCAAATTTCGATTTGTTTTCAATTTCATCATTGAATTCATAATTGTATTTTTTAAATTTGGTCCCCATTCTTTTGATTTAAGTTTTTTGTGTGAATTTGATATTTCTTTTCAGTTTTCCACTTCAATTCAAATCTATAAGTTGTAGTTTCATTTATTTTCTTATTTGAAATTTGGTTTTATTATTTTAATTGCTATTTTTTTTTGGATTTTTTGTATAATTAATTTTTTTTTTGGATTTTTTGTATTTCGGCGTTTGGTATTGAACTTCATGGTTTTTTCAGATGAGGGGATTCTAGTTTAATGACTCAAATCACATGCTTAAAAGGTTAACATGGGTTGAATTTTTTTTTATTTTTTTTGCACTTATTTTTTTTCATTATTCTATGTTTTTTTTAAAAAAATAAGCTTTGTGATTTTCTTCAATTTCTTTTCTATCAGTTTACTCTGATATTTTGATTTGAGTAGCAAGCTTGGCCATCTAACTTGATTCTTTAAATCTTTTTCAATTTTATTCCTTAAAAATTGGCTTTCTAAGAAAAAATAAACTTTGTGAATTGTATTGTTTTGTCTTCTATTAGAATATTTAATTCTCATTGGCCATTTAAATATTCAGAGTTGTCTTTTCATATATTGATATATCAACTTTGGTGTCCATTCTTTTAATTTCTAAATTTATTCTGGACTCTTGTCAAATTTGATTGATTTTTAAATTCTTCATTGAATCTATAATTGTAATTTATTATTTTTTTTGGATCTTTTGTGAATTGTAATTTTAATTTCTCTTTATGATTTCTTTGTATTGTAGTTTCTGGATGGGTGGGTTATATTTGCAGAGTATGCTAGACCCAGACAACCACCTTCTGAACCGCAAAACAACACTACTGATCGCCGCTGGCAGTGACTCCAAGAGTCAAGGGATCAACTTTATCATTATTCAAGCTATCATGGTGAGCAAGTACCATTTATGAACTCCTCTCGTTATTGTGGCTTCTCTTTCACAGCTTGGAATGATCAGTATTTTTTATATTAACCAGCTGTGAGCAGCTTGAAATTACAAATTATGTGGACAACAAACTGTTCCATGCTTCAGCATGCATGTCTAGCAAGAACAATTTATGAATTCTTGACACTAGACAAGTCATCCATGAGAATCTTACAATTCTTGTGCTCCGTGAACTCACGTTATACATATCTAAATGTTGCATCATTGAAAAACCTGTTTGAGTGCCTCTGATTTTCTCTATAACTTTTTATTTTTTCGATAGAAGTTTCTTCCAGAGCATTTTTAAGGGAGAAAGCTATTTAGAAAAGTCTATTATGATTTTTTGAATAGTCTAAATATAATATTTTTTATATATATGCATTCTAAGAACAACTCTAATGAGAAAGCTATAAGAAAAGGACAAAAATTTAGCTTTTATTCTTCATTTTCATAACTCAAAGGGGAGAGCTATATTGAAGAGTGAAAATAGCATTTCCAAGTTGAGTTATTCCTGCATTTTGATCAAAAGAGCCAAAAAATTGTTTAATATATTTCTATGTAAAAAAATGATTTTGATTGAACTTGTATTAGTTAGTTATCATTAATAAATAGTTATATCAATATTATACATATTAAAAAAGAATTGACTTTTCTAAATATTTTTTTTCCCATTTAGCATCTCCAGGAGATAAAAGCTATTTAGAGAAGCTAAATTAGTAATATGACTTTTTAAATAGTGTAAGACATAAAAAATATCCATTTAGAAAAGCTAATTCTTTATAACTATTTACTATTATTAACTAACTAATACAAGAACAATCAAAACTATTTTTTTGCATAGAAATATATTAAACAATTTGTTTGGCTCTTTTTGATCAATATGTATGAATAACTTGTCAACTCAAAAATGTTATTTTAGCTCTTCAATATAGCTCTTTTCTTGAAGCTATGAAAATGAAGAATAAAAGCTAAAAATTTATGTCTTTTTCTTTGACTTTGAGCTTTTCTTTTTGCTCTCCTGGGAGTTGCTCTCAATTTAGAAATGCTGTTTTGACACTTTAATATAGCTCCTTTCCCCTGGAGCTATGAAAATAAAGGATGAAAGCTAAAAGAATATCTCATAGCTCTTTCTTTGGTTGTCTGAAAATCCGGATATTTTCTGTGATGTATGCCGGATTTTAAAGATGTATTGTGTAGTACTGAAAATCCGGTGGTTTAGTGTTCCTCAGAGGTCGTGTGAGCAACCAGGATGAAACTGGTTTACAAAAATGTTTTTCATTTGAATTTACATTAAAATAATAAATATATATATATATATATAAACATTTTTAATGTCAAGTCAAATGAAAAACAGTTTTGCAAACCACTCCACACCATAACATATCAAACACATACTTCCGGGAACATGTGAAAAAATCTTATTTGTCTTGATGAACATGATGTTTTTATTGAAATCATTATTTATCTTAAAACAAAGTCATTTTATGATTGTCAAAACAAGTCAACAATAAATTAATTAATTAAAATAGTATGTTTATATTTTATAATTATTGAAAGTTAAAAATATCATAAATGTAATACAAACGAGCTAAATTTAAAAAAAAATAAGAAAAAAAATACTATGAATTGAATTCTTACAAAAAAAAAATGTTTTTTGTATTATGTTTTCATGTTATATACATAAAAAAAAATAAAAAATATATATATTAAGATTCATATAAAAATTCATAATAATATTCTTTTTTCCTTTTCTTCTTTTTAGGATCACCTAACTTAATTAAAAAAAAATCACTTGATAGGATACTGACAGGTTAACTAGTCTAAGGCATATGGGTTCAAGCTTCACTCATACATAGATTTATAAATAAAATCACTTGATAGGATAATGTAGCTAAATAACTAATGGACCTCCTACAATATTATCTAGCAATGGTGGTGTGCATTCAATGCAATAATCAAGTAAGATTTCTAGAGATTTAAGATGACATGAAAGGTCATGCATCTAATAGTGAGGGTGAATTGTTTTTTTTATTTAACTTTAGTTTTTTTTTTATTTTTCTTGCTTTCACTATTTGTAAATTTTGAAAAAAATGTTAACCAAATTTTGCTATAATCCGAGAAGACACCATCATTTTGTTTATTTCTCACCAAAAGAGTTTTTCCTCATCTTCTCATTCATCTTCTCTTTTAATATAGAAAATGGAAGTTCTAGGGGATAAAGTTCTATTAGGCTAAGGCCCATAACTATTCTCTTTTTGTTACTAGGGAGACTTGAAACTTGAAAGAGATAAATGTCATCTTAGTCATTTAAAGATGATGCACAGGTGTAGAGAGAAGACGATATTATTTAGAAGCTGTGCTGTTTAGGAGGGCAATACAACCGCTGTTTTCCTAAAATTTGCAAAAAACAAAAATCATTTTAAATGAATTTTTTTATTTTTTTAAATTATTTTGATGTGTTGATATTAGAAATAATTTTAAAAAAAAATATCATTTTGATGTGTCTCTAAATAAAAAATACTTTTAAAAACAACCGCAACCATCTTTCTAAACAGGCTCTTATTAGAACCATAAAAAACTCGTCTAAAATTGCATGAATTCTGGATTTTAATAACAAGTTTATTAAATCCATGAGTATTTAACCTATATTTTTAAAAAAAAATCAATATTTTTATAATTCATGAGAATTAACAGTAAATATCTTGATATAAATACTAGATTTATAAGTTGATACTTAAAATATCAGTAATTCACCTAAAAGTTTTTAGAGTTATTTTGAATATTCATGAATTTTGATTGGGAGTATTTTATTACGACATACAAAAAAATATTTACCTAGAATAAATAAACATTTCTAGGGCATCTAAATGGATATTCGTAGATAAAAATTTGTTTGGATATATGAGCCCATAACAAATTAAAAAACATAAAATAATTCATACCACATCATCAAAACTACACAAAATAGTTTAGCTCACATAGCTTGTGTTGGAGTTATTAACATCATCCTTAACCACAACTAGTTCCTTACATTTTAAATATCTCAAAAATACTTAAATGTTATTGTTAAAACATTATTTTCATCAAGTAACCACCTATGATGAAATATTATAAGACCAACTAAAGAACACGTGGAAAATATATTAAACATTTCTTGTAGTCAATTAGTTAATCAATTAAGAGTACCTTTCTCAACTATGGAAATTGAGATATTTTTTTAATCCTAAGACGTCATTCAAGTTTAAATTGAGAATTGGATCTTACGATCGTCATTCAATCTAATTAATTAATACTTGTAATTCTTTAATAGATGCCCTCAAAAGAACCTGCTAATAGATAAATAAATTTACACTTCTGAAAGATGACTTTCTCCATATATCAATCTCGAGTGATCTCTCTCTTTTACTCCAATTTCACCGACAATGTCGAGCCATGATGAACTGTAAATTGAAATCATTTACAATTGTCATCAAAAAAATATTAGTGTTACGGTGAAACATTCTCTGTTGATTATTTAAAAAAAATCTTTGTTATTCCAGACTCTTATAAAGAATACATATTCTAATTCGAATTTAAAACATGATTTATACTATCATGTTATCACGTCACGCCAATTAAATACCTTACTATCGAGAAGGCATGCATGTGAAATTGAATCTCAAAATTCAACGGTTGTGTTAAATCAGCAATATCCATGATAAGAGACCGATAATTAAATTATTCTAACCATACTAGGATTTAACCATTTTTTTAATTATGTAGCAGCCAGCAGCAGTGGTTGGACCACCATCAGCTTGATGCCAACTTGTTTCATTAAAAAAATGGTCCAACATTTCATCCGTCTGTCAATAAGAAAAGGAAGATAAAAAAAATGGCATCATCATCTAATATTACTTACAATTTTATTATCCTATTTGACAATTGGGTTTTCTTTTTTGGGGGGGGAATCTATTTATTGAATAATTGGGAAAAAAATAAAAATTGATAGGGACGTAAGGGGCGTCCAAATCATTTAGAGGTAGAGATATTATTAAACGACATGGTGCTTGTGTGAGTAGATAACCCATGAAACCGAGTCAGCTTGATTCAGTTTCGATTTAATCTTCTATCCAACTTTTGAAATTATTTTTTAAAAGATTATTGCGGATAAAAAAGGAGAAACTTTTAATCTTATGGGGGAGTGCGGTGCTGAATTGATGGCTTCAAGGATATGTCCACCGTCAATGGCTTCAAGGATATGTTTTAAAAAATAAACATTTTAGGGTTTTAAAAAGTCTTATATTAATAGTAGTGCATTTATATTTAGCACAATATATTCTTTTTTATGAAACATATAGTATTTATGTAAGAAACTAGTGCTTGTGTTGAGATAACATAACAAATAATTTAGATAGTGTTGGATCAATTGAGATACAATACAACTATATATATATAGATAGATAGTGTTGGATCAATTGAGATACAATACAACTATATATATATATATATATATATATATATAAGATTATTTTAATTTTGATATTGCTACATACCATTATATTTTTTTGAGTAATTCAATATATATATGCCTCAATGCTCGCGCTTTATTGTAGTTCATATTTAAAATAATAATAATAATAATAATAATGTCAAGGTGTTGAAATGGATTAAAAAAGAAATATAGTCATGACAAACCAATAATCACGCTAATTAGGGTTGAATCAACATGAGATATCAAGTCAAACTCATGGATCAATTATTATTGAAATAATTCGATAAAACAATAAAGATAAAAATATATTTAAAAAAAAGACATACTAACATTGCAAACTAATGATGAGAGTCATTAGACCAGAAGCACTCAATTTAGAAAACTTATGAAGTTTAATTCTTAATCAATTAAGTATTGAATGATGAAATTGAAAAAAATAGTTTCAATTATAATAATTTTAAAAAGTAGCAATTAAGATAATAAGGATCAAAAAAAATTTTAAAAGAGAGAGAAGAAATGAAAGAGAGAATAAGATTCATTGATGTCAAACCAAATAACCATTGGTGGTATGCACCACATCAAGAAGAATAGAACACACCAACTCTTTCAATGTCATAGTGAAATGACATTTTTGGATGTCGAGAGGTGTTGCATAAGCCACCACAATAGCACGGGCTCTTCCACTCGCCTCTTGGTGCACCATATTTTTGTTTATTTATCAAAATACAAAATTTTATGTAAGCTAACAATATATATATATATATATATATAATTCATTGTGATAAGTCAAAAACACCCCTCTAAAGTTTTTATTATTATTATTTTAAGAGTATCTTCATTATTTCATAATGCATTTTAATTACTATTTTTTTATATTTGTATAAACACCAAACTCATCTTAAATTATAGTAACAAAAAAATCATTGTGAAAAATGTAAAAATATCTCCTGAAGCCATGAAAATATTTATTTTTCTCTCCTCTATTTGAAAATAACAAATGGATAATATAGAATGATTTTAATGTTCTTAAAAGTTAATATTAATTTTTTCAAGTGAAAGAACAAAAAATATCATTACAATATTCCAGTAAATAATACCAATTGGATTTGGAGCTACAATGATTTTTCATGACCATTTTTTTTAATATATGGACAATACAAGCCACTCATTGTTAGAGACTTGGCATAGGGTCTTAGATAATTTATTTATATTTAAAAAAGCCTTAAACCTCAAAATGTAAATCTATGTATATATGAGGGTTTTTTTAATTCATATGCAAATGTTTATTTTTAATTATGTTTTTTGCCCTAAGTATTGATACACCTAGCTAAGCACCAATTGCCAATCTATTAAATTAAAAGGAGTTAAAATTTCAAAATTTCATCAAAAAATCTATCATGTTGTTTACATCCCAATTGCAATGCTATTAAATTTGATCTTTGATTTATTTTAAACAAATAAATAGCCCTCTATTTATTTTAATTAAAACATATTAGTATTTATATGTTATGATTGTGTTTATATATCCTATGTTTCTTTTACTGTATATTCTTATGTGTGATGAAATCTTCGAATGGTTTTAGTTTTTGATTGCATGTTTTCATCACATATATGTTTCACATGCTTTTATCTAATTTGATTTATTAATGACCAACTTGTAACCACTTCTTTATGAGGTCAACACCATATGTTTAATAAATAATGCAAGGCCCAAAATTATTTTTTGTTTTGCACAAAGCTTATAACCAAAAAGTAATGATCATTGATAAATGAACAAAATTTTTGGTGTTTTGTTATGGGTCAAACTATTTTTTATCTCAAAACATAATATTCGCACGCCAAAATAGGGTAAAAAAAATAGATATGACAAATCTATAGCTATGGTCATTAGGATATAGACAACTTGAGACATCTTGTTAAACTTGTACTCTAAATTACGAGATTAAAATAACCTGATAAAAATAAAAAGAATTATAAATTTGTTTTTTTTATAAAAAATCATTTTATTTTTTCAAATCTATGACTCGAGTCATTAGACTCGAAGTATTCAATTTGAAGAAATCATGAAGTTTAATTCTCAATCAATGAAATATTTAAGTATGAAGTTGGAAAAAAAAATCTATTATACAAAAGAATTAAAAAAACATAAATTAAAAGAACAAGAATCAACACTAAAATACATAATAAATTTTATATTTGATTAAAGGGTAAAGTTTAAGAGCAAAACAAATCTATTAAAAGGACAAAACATATCCAAAGAATAAAAGTCAAAATTGACATAAAAAAACAATGTTTTAATTAAAAAGTGAAATTGAAAAGAACAATAAGTTTTACAAAAGAACCAAGAAAATAATAATTAAAAATCAAAATAATAAGGACTAAATTGAAAAATATAATACCATCAATTTGAATTGAAATATGATATTGAGAACCCATAATTGTTTTACAAAAAGGTCAAGGCTTAAAATCCAAAATTCAAAGAATGAGGACCGAATTGAAGTTAAGGATAAAAATAAATAAAACCTCTATAGAAAAGCCATGCTTGAAAATGAGAAATCAAAAGAGTAAAGATTGACTTGAGATACCAACAAACAAAAAGGTTAAGCTATAATTTAATTGTCCAGCTATGCATTTTAATTATTGTTTTATATATTTAGTCAAATACAAAATTAACTCTTAGCTTAAATTATAATAACCAAACAACCATCATGAAAAATACAATAATATCCCTTGAAGCTATTTTTTTTATTTTCTTCTAAAAATATTTGGGTTATTTCATTGTAAAATCAAGATTAAATCAAATAATGATCAAATAAATGATGAGAGGACTTTAAAATCTTTGAAAACTAGTGGTGAAGTCATCACGTTGCTCTAGTGATCATTGCTTTTGAGTGCACAATATGAAGAATTAGCTCTTTTTAATTATTTTTTTATTAGCATGCTTGTGTGCTCTATTTTTCACTCTGTAATTATGCCTCTTATCCATTAAAAGTAGACCGCTGGCATTTATGAGCACAATGAGAGCTGGAAAACTAGTATTGTATTATTTTGTCATCATGATATTTAGTTGGCCTTGGAGAACACCTATCTTGTATCTCAAATTTTCTGTCTCATCTCTTTGATTTTAATTTTAAAAAATAAAAAATAAAAATAAATATTGAATTAATATTTTAGTATTTTAAAAATATTTTTATAATATCAATAATAATTTAAAAAAATATTTTGATATATTTCTAAATAAAAAATACTTAAAAAACAATTTTAATCACACTTTCGAACTAACATAGAGTTTGGAGCTAGATATTTAGGGTGTCACCTTCAAACGTTAGCCTGTGAAATATAGATGGATAAATTTTTGGGTGCCACTAAAAGTGTTTTAATAGAGAAAAGGATAAAATAAGGATATAATTGAAGGATAAATTCATTTATAATTTTATATATAAAAAATTCTGAGGTTGCTGAAAACCAATATTCTCACTCACTGTGCATTTAATTAGTTACATAAATCAAATAGAAAATAAAATAATTGATAAGCAAAACAATAAGAAAACGAAAATCAAAACTTTGGACCCATTCGATCGTCATCTAAATATAGAATCCATCATCGGTCCCTCTAATCTAGGGTTGAATTTTATTTATAAGCTACAATCCAATAATTTACAATATTATTGAGATCTTTGTTGCTGCTTTTTTTTATTATTATTATTATTTGACATTTCTCTATTCATTTTATAATACTGTAAGTATATTAAAGGGACAACGTAAGATTACAATTCATCTAAGATTTCATACCGTTAGTTTTAGGATAGTTAATTACTTGAGAAAAACCCCTCTATGTTCAAGAAATTATTACAAGAATCCCCTTCTGCACTCAAAACAACCTTAATTAACACTTAAAAAATACAACTAAATTAGTTTTTTAAGTATAGGAAATGGACGTGTGTTAGGGTTAGTGCTATGACTATATCAAGCTGATCAGTTCTGAACTTTTCTTCTGACTATAAGGTGGAATTAGCATGGAGAAACACAAGTCCAACTTGCTAGCCTTTTTGCTGACTTTAACCTGTGGAGTGGACACCGAAGTTAAAATTATCCAAAACAAATCTCACTCTTCCACATCATATAATAAAACTTGTTGAATCGGGTAGGAATATTAGATCCGTTAAAATCAGATAAAAACCATGATTACGGGATTATTTCGTATTAAAATCATGATTTTGACAATTTTTATCCATAGTAAACCGCGGCCGGATCCACTCATATGGTTACGGGACATTCTCGTAAATGCCCTCAAAATCCGAGTCCAATTTTCCATGAACAGCACCCATAAGGCCAAACATGTTTTCAGCATCACTCTTCTATAAAATAAAGAACCAAACCTCAAGAAACTTCACTACCATCACCGTGAAAACTCTCTTGATAGATTTTTTTTTCTAACAAAAACTTTACTTTGTGGAGCTTAACTAATCAAAATAACATATTTTCATTGATGTTGAGGTTACATTTTTAATTTTTACTACATGAAGTTTTTGTTAGAATTAGTGTCTTGTTGTGGGGTCTCCAATGGTGGTGGCGGGGGGAAGGAGGTTCCTGAAAGTGTGGGGAGGCGGTCGGAGGAGGAGACACGTGAGGTGATGACGATGAGGAACGATCATAGGAGAAAGAAGAGAGGAAGAGGGTTTTCGGCTGATGGGAATAAGGACTCAAGGGATGAGTGGAAGCCGTCGTTGAGTACCATATCGGAAAATAACATGGTGGTGGTGGGGGAGAGAAGAGTTGAGAGGGTGCTTAATAGGAAAGGTAGTGTTGCTGCTGGTGGTGGAAATGGTGGCGGTAGGGCCCGTGATATTGCTAGCCTTTCCGGTTACGGTGACAATTACAGGTAACTACTGGTTGATCATTTCGTGCTGTAACCAATAACATTTCCAACAGTGTTTTCTTAAATCATTTCAGGAAAACTTCATCCCTTTCAACTATTGAATGAACGAGTTGTATCAATTCCATGAATTAGATTTTCAGAAAGTGATTTCGGAAAATATTTTCGATAAGTTAAAATTCCTGATACAAAATTTAGATTTGTATATGTAGCAATAGGGTTCTTGAACCATGTTCAAAAAAAAAATAGGGTTCTTGCAAGGAGAATCTATCGTTGATTGCTGTGCATCGATCAGTGGACAACGAATGTACGAAACTGGTACAGACAGATGACCATAATGTATACCTTCTGTACATGATCATGTACAAAACTGAGCCCTTTTTGGTGTTGATTAGTTCTCTGGTTTTTGTAATAAGAAAGGCTAGCAGGTGAACCAATAATATATAGACGATCCCTTCTTTTTTTAATAATGATAGTAGGTCATAAAGAAATACAATTTGGTATGGTGGGTTAAGGATTGGTGTCACTATATATATATTTAAAAACCTCAATTTTAAATAGGTAGACAAATAACGAAAAAAGAAAAAGAAGACTTCATTTTTTTCACCATAAAATAATCTTGGAGTACTGATTGTTAAATTAGAAATAATATAGCCAGAAATGGATTTAGATTATGTGCTCGATCTTGATTACTTCGTAGATGGTCTTATAAGTGTTGAGAAGAACAGGAAAGAAGATTTAAGATTTTTCTTTCCACTAAATTTACAGTCAAGTAAGTCCTCTAAATCAAACTTCGTTGATGATTGACCAAGTAGCACGTAGAATTATAAAGTTTCTGCTTTAGTTTATGTTCTTTAATTATGAGATAAAAAAAATGACAAACTGGATTTATTTTGTGTGAAATTAATATTTTTTTCCTACTATATTTCTCATGGTTTTTCAGGCCAAATGGGGTTTGGACTGTTATTCCAGCATTCTCTCCGACTCCATTCATGTTTTAGTGGCCTCGCCATTCAATTAAGGATTTGTGATTGGTTCTATGCATTTGATGTGCATGTAATAAGTAGGAAATCCTGTAAATGATTCTCAGCTTTGTTATCAACTAGAGGTTGTTCTTGTAAGTGGAAGTTCTCCTCATGAGGTCATCGTCTCCACTCACAGAAGCTGCAAAAAGTTTCATCTTTTGTAATACTTTAAACGAAACCCTATTGTCTTGATTGCACGTAAAACGGCCAGCAATGTTCCACTTGAATTGCAGGATCAATGGAGGGTCTCTCTCTCTCTCTCCCTCTCTCTCCCTCTCTCTCTCTCTCTCTCCTAATTAGGTTTAGCTGTATTGTCTGTAATTCTGAGTAGATTTTTCCCATCTCTAAGCAAAATGGATGTTACATTTTCTTTTCGCTTTGGATTTCACAACAGTACTGAATTCGAAATCGAGTTGAAGACTCGATTCTTGAAAATTTGTGTTAGTATATGGGCATGCATGTGTGACATATTGCTCTACATACCAGCTTAGCTTATGGAATACAAGATATACTAGTTGGTTAATTCGTGTTTCACTATATATACGTTGAATTAATCCTTTTTAAAGCAAAAAATCGAATGCTCGTGTTGTTAGTATTTTATATATATATATATATATAAGAACAATATTGTTTGTGAATTGAAAAACTGATGTATATATATAACAAAATAAATTGAGAATCATATACATTAATATATGTTGAAGCGTAAAATTTAGAAAAAAATCAAAGAGAGGATAGAAAAGTAAAAAAAACAATTAAAAATATGAGAATCAAATTGGATAAATAAAATAAAATATTAAAAAATAACTTCAAAAAGCATTAAAAACAAAATAAATAATAATCATTTTTTTTGAAAAGATTGGCATGGAATCCAAGGCAAGGAGAGAGATAAAAAAACATAGAAAAAAATCATCATAACTCGTCATGCACAAACTTTTTTTTGGTATAAACCACGTGGTGTCCCAGACGATATCCTAGACTAATCCACGTTTGCACTGGGTGGGCCCCGAAGCATGCAAGCGCCCACGACAATCGATTGTGACTTGGCCCACCCGGCCTCCGCCACGGGACAATTGATGCACACATGGCCAACAATCTCCCTCTCAGCAATTGCTGGGAATTGAACTCGTGACCTTGGCTCTGATACCAATTGTAGGACCTCAGGCGCTACCAACTCTTCTAAAACCAATTGGTGATAGAAGAGACGCATACCCTAGCCTTATACCGCATTCAACATGCAAGCGTCCACGACATTCGATTGTGACTTGGCCCACCCGGCCTCCGCCACGGGACAATTGATGCACACATGGCCAACAAAGAGTGCCCTCACCACTCATGTCAGGACCCTTCGACATGCACAAACTTTACCACCAAGAAAACAACAACTCAAAGCTTACAGCATTTTTATAAAAGGTTATGTTTGTTCACTGCACCCCACTCTTTAGTGCCCATGACATAGAGTATATGAATTGCCCCACCCATTTTTTTTTTAATTATATTTATATTTGTTAAAACACTAAATTGCCTCTCATTCACTCTCATTCACATCAAAAAGCTAAAGATAGCAAACAAACACAACGGAAATTTAATGAAGAAAAAGGGTTGCAGATGTGAACCTCGAATTTGTAGTTTTATTTTTAATAAGTTTGCCTCCTTTGGAGGTTCACAAAACATTACATGGGTTATAAACTGTTAGAGAATAATATAAATTATATTTTAGATCTTCGTCTAAATGTTAGATCTTGCATTTCATAACATATAGAAATTGTGTTCATGTCGAATTATCAAGAACGAATAAACTGCATAAACTATAAAACGGAAGTGTACCTGAATCCATATCCGGAAGTCACTATCTAGAGTCATACGAATGACCTTCCAGATTAACACGTACTCCTTTGAGAGCCTTTTGTTCTCTCTACCTTAACCTTATTTTTTCTCTGATAATGGGATGTTAGTGTGAGAATTTCGAGAAATAACACCGTAATCTCTACACATTAAAGGTCAACACCCTATTAGATACATCAAAACCCAATTGCCTAAAAATACTTAGGAGATCATTTTTAATTAGGCTTCACCTTATTTGACAGTCCACAAACACATAATTATTCTCATATAAGCCCAACGTTGGATTAATGATCCAACACTAAAAACTTAAGCTTTTAGGTGAGAAGATTTCTTAACATGGTATCGGAGTCATGTTGACCTAGCGATCACGAATTTGAATGTCACCACCTCCATTCTATTCGATAAAAATCAAGCACAAGATAATGTGAGTTTGTGCAAGTTTTAGATCCAAAAGGTTTTCACTTGAGAGAGTGTTAAAAAATAATTTAAATCATATTCTAGAGTTTCACCTAAAAGTCCTCGTTTGTTTGCTGGAAAGTGGTTTCCTTTTGGAAAGTGAATTCCAGAGAAAGTGAATTCTTAAAAAGTGAATTCTGTTGTTTGACAGTGTTATGGAAAATGAACTAGAAAACACTTTCCAGTGTTTGTTTGTGTTATGGAAAATGAACTGGAAAATAATTTATTAATAAATTAATTTTTTTTCATGTTTATGAGAAACAAATCTTACAAATTAAAAAGTTGAATGAAAATGAAATTGAAAAAAAATATATATAATTTCATAAATTATCTCAAATAAAATAAATAATAATCAAAATAATAGAGATCAAATCTAAAAAATTAAAAACAAATGAAAGGTGAATAAATTAAAATAATAATAATTAACATTTCATAAATTATTTCAAATAAAATAAGTAACAATAAAAAAAAGATAAGAAAAAAGCAAATAGCAATTATAAAAATTAGGACCAAAATTAATATAAAAATTAAATTTTAAGAGATGGAATTGAAAAATAAATATTGAAAACAAATTATATATAGCAATCAAAAGTTTGAGGATCAAATTTGATATAATCAGTAAATAATGACATTTCTAATTTTTTTCACAACTTTTAGAAAGTGTTTTCCGCCCAAATTTTCTGGAAAACACTTTCCTGAAAACCAGACCAAATTTTTCTTTGACTAGAAAGTGTTTTCCATTGACCAAATTTCCATAAGACAAATAAACATTGGAAAGTGGTTTCCCAAAAAATAAATTTCGAGAAACAAACACAACTAAATTTTGAGGTAGATTGGTTCCTTAACAGAAACCTAACCTCAACTAGAAAATAAAATAAATCATGCAAAGAAAATAATCATAAAATCTAAATTTAAAATTAAAAAGGAAAATGTTAAAAAATTGAGTCTCACCCAACTCATGATCTTTTGAAGTCATAACTCTGTCTAGAGCAACCAAACCTTCTCCTGGGTTTAAATTTGTCACACTGGTCTATAATTATATATCTAGGTCATCCATAACCTATTTAGAATAGATAATTATCTAGTTGTGACAGATGAACCTATTTAGAATAGATAATATCTCATAATCATTTGAACCCCAGGACCGGTGTTATTTTCAAAATTTCCAAGGGAACATAGCTAGTTATTTTTAGATTTAGACTCATCTTCATCGATCTCTCTCTCTTTCTCTAGCGGAGCTTCAAATTTATGGAAGATGATGAACAGAAAAGCATGTTGTTTCAGGACATTAAGCAGATATCTGGTGTAAGATTGAACACAGTAAGCGTCCCCTGAATTTTGATACCAGTTTCATATTCAACAGATAAGAAACCATCACTCATGATCATAGTAACTCGATTTTGTTTCAATTTCATTGATATGTGATCAAATTGGTACATTTTGATTTCTATACCTAAACTACTGATGAAATTTCTCTCTGCACCGATGAAGATCGGGAATCAGGGAAGATGAGGTAGCTGGAGATCTCAGATGCAAAACCTCATCACAAGCTTTTCTAAAGGCAAAAAAAATGCAGAACATGCAAAAACCTTCACACACCTGACAAGCCACCTTCTCCTTGTTTCATTCCGGTGATCGTGTCATACAATGGCCGGTTTAGCGTCTCTGGCAGGTAAAATGCAAGCAATCCTCCTACAAAACCACAGCTTGCGAACACTGCAAATGGTAATGCGCCGCCCATAACTACGATGAAGGGTGCCAATATCGCCCCCATTTGTGCCGATTGTGTTGCGCAACCAAGGGCTACATTTCTAACAACTGTGGGAAATAACTCTGCTGTGTATATAAACAGCAAATTATATGTCCCAGCCATCCCAAAAATACCCAAAATTCCACAAATCATCCTCACCACTTTCCATATCCCAGCACCTCCCATCAAACACCCTGCAAAGCAGAAAAAGCTGCTGAACCATAGAGTCCCGATTGTCAATGGCTTCCTTCCAAACTTGTCCAGCAAAACAGCTGTTATAGTGAATGCTGGCATTTCAGCCACAGCATTAAGCACCACATTGAGGTAAAGGTTGGTGTCGAGGTTGACAACATTCAAGCTAAGGCCATAGTAGACAACTGAGCACATGAAGTTGATTGCTACTGCTAAAACCAGGCGAATACGAGTGACTGGTGAGCGAATTACATCAATTACAGAACCTGTTATTGCTTCTTTTGCTGCAAAACCTTGCTTGTCACTTTGTTCATTGACATAACTTTCATTCACATCTTCATCGAGGGCCAAGACAACTCCATCAGGAAGATGTTTTCCATTGGATTTAGCAATGGTCCGCATTAATGTCATTGCTTCATTGATCCTCCCACGGACAAGGTACCAACGCGGGGACTCGGAGATAAAAGGAAGAACAATGACAAGGAACAAGATAGAGGGGATAGACGACGCAATGTACAGTTCCCGCCAAGAGGGGAAAACGTAAGCTATACCTGACAGCAGTGCTATTCCAGTTGAGAAAAAATAGAATGTGGACATGCCAGCCACACCACGTTTTGAGGATCCTACAGGCTCGGTGGCAAGAACAAAGGCGCAGAGGCCAACGCCACCAGTGCTGAAACCGGTGAGGAGACGAAGGAGGAGATAGGTCCAGTAGTCCGGGGCTAATGCTGTTAAGCAACCAAACACGGCGTTTAGTAAGCAAACTACTGTCAAGGAGCCTTTTCTTCCAAGCATGGAGTCCGAGAGATGACCAAATGTTCCAGCACCTGGAAACATTTTTAAGATAACATTCATCAATCACAAATTTCCTTCACAATATAATTGAAATGTTGGATCCTTGACCTAACATTTAAGGTGTTTCCCTGACACACCACCCTCAATACAAAATTTCCAGCAATATCATCTAAATTTTAGTACATGCACATAGATTTTGCATGCTCAGATTACAGTGACGCTTCTGTTTGTCGATCAAAAACACCTAGCTCCAGTACTTGGATGCATTGAAAAATAAAGTGTTTGTGATTGAATTTTAATATCCTTTCCATCGAAATTATAACTTTTTAATATTAAGCTGTAAATTGATTATTTCGTGATAGCATATGGCAGAGCCTTTATTGTAATGCCATGCATGCCAGTGGTTTGTTGTGGCCCCCAAATTGATAACGAAAAAGAAAGTGGGGTGGCTCAGAACATTCATGATAGAGAAAGAGTGCCCCACAAGTATCAAGAAATTCATAAAGCAGGGACAAGGAAGCATGTTAAAGATGCTTCCGGGAACGACGAAAGGAAATGAAAGGTTCATGGACCCGAACTCCGACGGCGGCTACCGGAGAAAGGAAAGTAAAAGGTGTTTGAGTCGGCTATCTCCACATCATTGCAGCTTATGATGGGATTCTCATGTGACATTGTGAAGTAGAAAGTCAGAGCAATCATCATAGCTATCAATTATCTCATATGATTTATTTATTTTTATTTGAATGAAATAAAATTAATATTTTATAATTAGATTATCACGAATAGAAAATATTAATAAGTTGTAATTTGATTTTTTTTAATTAAAAATAGATGATATTTTGATATATAATTTACGATCAAATGAGTTTTTTTTGTATATTACAAGACTAATTAGTGCTTGTTTATTAACATATTTCCAATAATTTCTCATAAAATGCTTTGGGGTTGATTTGACATTAATTTCCCTCAAGAAAAAATCTTCTTTTCTAAATAAATATATATATATATATAAAAAAAAACATTGAAAACAACAATAAACATATTACCAAAGACATCATAATTAATCATTCTTCCCATCCCTAGTTTATAATAAACTTTTATTTTCTAAAACGATCAAAGAAGACGGAAGACACTTGAGAGCTCGAGACCGCGTCAAGAAAAGCAGGCCACGTTTGATTTTCCTCTCGTGAAAACTCACGTGATCTTGATAAACGACAAATAAAATGACTGCATAAATACTGTTTGTGACGAGAGAGTGCCTCGAGTCTATAAAAATGTTCGACAAGTTTTTTAGTAGTCTCTTTACATCTATCTTCTTCTTCTTTTTAATATAATTTTTGTTAGTACAATGGGCCATGTTAAAATAATGAGATAATTTGTAAAATTATAGTAGAAAAATTAATTTTTATCAATAAAACTCGTAAATCAGACTAGATCAATCTAATTTTAGAATCTAAAATTCATCCATTGCCCACCCAGGCTACACCTGTCCCGCCCGCCCCCAGCCCCTCTCCTATTTAAAAATAAAAAATCAGGCTAGCCTCTCCCCCTCTCCCCTATTTAAAAAAAATAAGTATTTTTCTAAAAAATTTAACTAATAAAATTTTATAGTTATAATTATATTATATTATATTTAAAAATATTTTATTTACAATTTTATAATTAGACGATTTTAATTATGAATTTATAATTTTTATATTATAAATTTTAAATACGATGTTACGATTTCAAAATTCAAATTCAAAAATAACTTCAAATTCATGTAAAAATCACGATTTTAAGAACCAGAGCCCTACTCTCTCCTCCGAAGATATTAGTTTTTTCGAATTTTAGGCTCCTATTCCTAAGTAAATGAGAATTAATTTATAACCAAAGTTGTGGGAAAGACGATTATATAAATAATTGCAAAAATACAAAGTTGAATCTCCTCAAGTTAGTAAGATGAATCAACATGTGAGTAGTCTGTCCACTATTATAAAAAAAAACAGAGAGAGAGAGAGATCATGATAAGTTTCCCAACCTAATCTCGATGTAGACTATCGTCGTCTTCCACATAATTTTATTATTATTTCCAACGCAAGATTTAAATTAGTAGTCCTTTCAACATTAAATAACCACGACAAACCCTAGCATTCCATCTTACTTGGTATTAACCTAGTGAGAGTTCATAAAAAAAATCTCATTGATCGCATCTTACTTGGTAAACTTATTTAAGAACCTTTCCAAGCTATCGGAGGTCAAAACCCATATGATTAGAAATAATTTTAGTTGCTTTGATTGCCATTTTTCTTCTCAATTTCTTTCGGTAGAAAAGGGAAAAAAATAATAGGGTAAGAAATAAATCAGAGGTCGAGATATATTGCACCTAAAAAAAGAAAAAAAAAATACAAAGAGAGAGAACTCGTACTCACCGATCATGCAGCCACCAAAGAAAACAGCTTGAACCAGCCCCACCTTGTACTTCTCTCCACAAACCAACCCCCACTGCGCCACCGTCGAGCTCCCCGCGCCACCAACCCAAACCCACGAACCCGGTTCGAACCCACAAACACTTTTAGCCATCTCATCACAGCCCCGACGGAGACACCTAAACTCCGGTTCACGGTCAGCAAATATCATCACCATAGTATGGAAGGCCTCAAGCGCCCAGGCCAAGCATGTTAGCACGAAGTGACGTAATTGCCATGTCCCGAATTCACCACAATGTTCTTGTAACATGTCATCAATCGTTAGCTTCTGAACGTCGGGTCCCTTCTCGGGTTTCCTTGCCGGTTCTTCCGCAGAAGATAGCAAGGGTAACCGGAGATCCAGGTCCGATGAGGGTACGGCTGACATGTTTAGTATATTTATCGGTGTCGCAGGAACAAGGTGAATATTTTCAAGGGTGGCGAGTAGGATATCTAGAGAAACAAGAGCTCTATATATAGGTCGAGAAAAACAAATAATTATACATAAAAAGAAAAGATACGTTTATGCTAAGAATAAAATTACCAAAATACATATATAGAAGTAGAGTTGTATGGGGATGTGCGTTCCACATGTTTTGTCTGTCAGTTTTTTTGAACAGACACGTGGACAGATGAATGGTCATTGTGTGGGTCGGGTAGGTAAAAAAATGTTAGAGGAATACAGTGGCAACATTAAATTTTGAGTGTTGAGGACATGAGGAAATGTTGGGTCATTACTATGACTGTAGATAAATTATTTTTAAAAATATATTAAAATATTTTTTTATTTTTAAAAAATAAACATTTAAAATAAAATAAAATTTTAAAATATTTTTAAAATACAATATCAATCATGAAATGGGATATACCTGCACATTGGTATATCCGACTGGATTTTTGATAGAGAAATTGCAATGCTTTGTAATTAATCTCTTGTCAACCTCACTACTTCGGTAGCCATCGCTCAAATACTATTATAATCTTCTTTTTTTTTTAAATAATTGCAAAATCAATAATAATTAAAAAAAACTCCACCATGGAAATAGCAGGCCACGCGCTTCCGACCGACACGACGTCAGCCTCCGTCACTGAACACAGCAACTCATGTATGAACCCCAAATCTTCCTCCGTTCATCTGTCTACCGATCAACATGGCCAGCCATAACCATTATATCGGCGATCACTCCTCCTCTTATCTTTTTTTTCTCGGGAATCAGCCCCTTTATCCCTAAAAGCACCGTAGACATATGCGCCAGCTGCACATTCACAACCACACGCATCGGCACGTGTCCACCACGCGCCACTGCTGCTCTTCATTCCCACAACTACCAACAATTCTAGTAGACTTCGAAGGTCTTTTGAATCCTTAACGTGTGATTTTGCTATTGTTGCTTTGGATTTTGCATGTCAATTGATTTGAATTTTTCATAACTTTGTAAATTCTACTTGTAATGAAGGTAAATATTGATATAATGTTGTTTTTTTAATTTTATATAGGTAAGAATCTGTTGTAACTTAGAACCAGTCTTAATAATTATAAATTTAAATTAATTTCTTTTAGCCGTTACGAGTTGATCTGCCCGCTCCGCTGGGCTTTTTTATCAATGTAGAAAATTGAATGATTTTATAAATGTTGTATTTTGTTATTTTAATATTTAATTAGTATAATTATAATTGTTAAAATTTGTTAAAAATAGTTTTTTTTCAATCAAAATGTGATTGAATATTGCTATTGCTAATTTTTTTTTGATAAAAGTTGTTAGCAAATTTGCTAAGAAGGTGAAATGATTTATTAGAAATTTGTTGTCACGGATACTTTGGTAGAAAAAACAAAAAAAAAGAAACCCGGCAAAAAAAGAACAACTGACTTGGACACTTAAAAATAAAAAATACAAAGCCATTTTTTTTATAAGACTATTCATCATTTTATTATATTAAATATATATAAGAATGTCGATATTAATTTTTTTGCAAAAAATCGTAGGTTATTTTTTTTCTCTTTATATATTTTTAGGCGATAATATTAAATGAATATTAAACACATATACTTAGTCTCGCATACTATATAGTGTGATCGAAATGAAAAGTGAAACTACTATTTTACCCCTGAATAGTTGAAAAAAGCCAAGGAATAATTTGGGGGTGTTTTGGGTTTTTCACATATCCATGTATAATGAATCTACTCAAAACCCCAAGAAAAGACAAAAATAAAAGGTTGGAGCTAGCGATGTTTTGGTACTTTCAACCCAGATATTTCCATGGTTATTACTGGGTCCTGAGGTGTAAAAATAATTCAACATTTTTATTATTTCTTTTTAGAATTACTGCAAACACATCGTACAAACACGCTAGCAGTGTTTCTCGCGCACAGGACTTTTCAGGTTACGTGTCTAGTGTCTATTTGTCGTGGAAAGTGCTTGGTCATCGTGTCATCAAGTGTGCCACCATACCCTCTACCTCTTGGTGCGGGGAGAATCATGTTATGATGGTCGGTGAATCGCTGGTGAACATATTATAGTTTTTTCTTTCTTTTCTTTCTCCTGCTGATGGAAAATACATGGCAATCCTTCATGTTTATGATTGTTTTATTTGAGTCCATGTTCTTTTGATTTTGATTTTGATTTTGATTTTATTACTAATTTCTTCATTGGAAATTTTCATTGTTTTTAGTTGTGTCCTTCAACTAAAACTAATTTTATATATTGGTTTTTATTTCAGTCATTATTCTTTTGATTTTTGGTTTTTACTTTTGGTTCCTTTAATTTTTTAATATGTAGGTTTTAATTTTGTCCTCCAATTGAAATTGGTTATATATGTTACTTTTTATTTTCGTCCTTATTCTTTTAATTTTTTAACAAAATTACACTGTATTTTTTTTTAAAAAAAAATCCCTTTATTTGTTTCGTTCCCAAGGTTTTATTTGTTTCAATTTTTCCATCATTTATATATTTTATTTTTATTTTGGTCCTATTCTTTGATTTTTTTTATTCAGTATTAATTCCTTTGGTTTTTTCTGTCCTTCTTGGACAATTATTTTTTATCTGTATTAATACATATATAATTTTAATTTTTGTTTTTAATTTTTGTCATTTTATTTTTTATTAGGGTTTTATTTTAATTTGATCTAGTATTGAAATTTTAATATATGTTGGAGATCATTTAAAAATTAATATTTCTCTTTTTTTCATTTGTTTTTTTTGTGTGTTTTCTGTTATCTTTATTTGTTCTTCAGATCAAATGATTTTATGATTTTATTGTTTGCGCAATAATAATGATAATTTTAATATTTGTAAAAATATTTTTCTTTTTATTATTCTTTGGGGCAATTTAATGATTTTAATTATTTGGAGAATAATGTTGATGATAATTTTAATTGTGATAGTCGTGATAATGATGAATTTAGAGATGAATTTTAATGATATTTTTTTCTATTTATAGATAGAATATTAATCGTGTTATTTTATTATTGCAGGTTTTTCACAGTTTATATTTTATTTATTGTGCTTCATTTAAATTGGCTTAAAAATGGATTAATTCTAATATAGTGAATTCAATAATTCAGGTATCTAAATATTCTTGCTTTTTAATGATGATGATGATTTTATACTACTGATTTCATTGAAACCTACTAAATGGACAAATTCATATCGATTTAAAATCCATATATTTTTATAGAAAATTTGGAATTCATAGAAATTCTGTGTAAATTTATTATTTTTTTTCAAAATTTATATTATTATAAAAAATATCACATAATTACTATTTTTGCATTGAAAAATATGGTTTTGGCCGTGAACGCGGGTAAGTGACTAGTATACATATAAACATGGACATAAATAAGGCTATTTGAAATATATAAAAACAAAATCAAATCAAATCAAAATTACAAGTGTAAGGATCGAAATGCAAACAAAACATATGATTAATTTCAATCGAATGATAAAATTAGAAAATAATCCAAACTTCTATATCATAAATATGAAGGGATTCAAAACCAATCTCAAAATTAAAAGAATAAGGACCTAAATGTATAATCAATTTCAATTGAATGACAACATTGAAACAAATCAAAACTTATATCATAGCAATCAGGACCACACAAAACAATCAACATATCAGGTTCTGAAATGAACACACCATAAACAAATAGGACTTTTATGGACTTTAGCCTTGCATGAGAGAGAAAAGGGAAAGAAAGATTAATCGACTATCGTCACGCTCTCGACCACCTTATAACACCACACGCACCACCATGAGAAAGAATACATGACAACTCAGCCGGTGAGATGCCGGATGAATATTTTTACCACCGGATGACGCAACACGCGCCACTTGAATGGAACATGAGGTCGAAAACTATCAGTAGCATCCAACGAGTATTTTACAAAAAAAAAAGTAAATTATCTAACCACCCCTACAACTAACTCTTAGATCTTGTCATTTTTGAGTGCATATTCTTATTTATACACTTCCAATAAATGTGAAATTCAAGTAACACCCACTGGTAACTCTTGGTTTTTATCTTATTATAGGATATTATGGTTATTTTTACTCAACATAAAAATATAAAAATCAAAAATACCCCGGATAGGCAATCTGCTATTGTTTGTTATGAGGAATAAAATAGTAGTTTTATTGTGCAAAAATACCTGGAAAAGATGAAAACACCCCCAAACATTCTGTAATGCCAACTGGTCCCTAAAAATATCCAAAATACCCTGTTCAAGGCTAAAATTGAGGGGTAAAATTATAATTATACTATTACAATCCATAATAATCATGATCTGTTTCTAAAGTATTTATTGGATGCATATTTGAGATTTTTACTCTTTTTATAATTGACCAATTTAAAACTTTTAATAAATTGTTAGGTATAGTTTACGGTGTTATAGTAAAAGGAGTCACATGAAGAAGAAAAGTATAATATATGACAAACGTTATTGTTTTACTTAGAGGACATAATGGAAAGAACAAAATTTTATAAATGGATGAAAATGATATGAAACACATATCTATATACACGATATTATTTGAGAATAAATAAATAAATAAAAATTCAATTTTTCTAGGTCATGAATCATCAATTATAATAAAAGCCATGCTCAAACTTTATTGTTTTACTTAGAGGATAAAATGGAAAAACAAGAATTTTCTAAATGGATGAAAATAATATGAAATAGACATTTTTATACAAGATATTATTTAAGAATAAATAGAATATATTTTCAAATTCTTCTAAGTAATGGATTCTTTATTGAACAATTGTTATATAATTCATACTATACCCTGTAATTATATTTTTGTTGCCCAATAATAAAACATTCTATAATATTTTAATAAACAATCTCCATTCACAATTCCAACCTTCCCTCTAATAAATAAAATACTTACTATAGTTTAAGGACCACCACCATGAAAGGAAAATGAGAAGACAAAAAGGTGCTGCTGACATGCAAACTAATAAAATAGACCTCTCAAAAGAGCCATTGCCCTCTTAAAGAAATTTTTGTTATTATTATTGATAAAAATTAAATAGAAAATGACTAGGTAGATAACAAACTAAAATAATATATGGACCGACAACATGGGGGTGTTTAAGACTACTTTTTAAAAGCAATTTTAAAAATAATTGATTTTTTTTAATTTTTAAGTTGAAATCAATAAAATTCAGTGTTTTTAGATCGTTTAGATGTGCTGATGTCTAAAATGATTTTAAAAAATAAAAAATATATAATTTTAATGTATTATTGAACAAAAATCACTTTAAAAAACAACCGCAGTCACATTACTAAATAGACATATATTTGGAAATCTATCTTGAAAAATTTGCCCTGAAATGCACAAATTAACCAGCTCTTTAATGGGAAAAAAATGCATAGACCAAGGTGATTTAGGTGCTCAAAGATTAATCTGTTGATATGGGCCTCAAAAAGATTGATGATATTATTTTTTATATCAACATATTAAAATAATTTAAAAATAAAAAAAATATTTAAAAAAAAATCAGTATTTTTTAAAAATAATTATGAAACACGATATTAAACACCCCTTTACCTACACCAACCCATTAAGCATCGTTATCCAACTGGACACTGGACACAACAGCCCATATATCAACCCAAATCTTCCTCCGTCTATCTGTCTACCGATCAACATGGCCAGGACAGCCATAATAAATCAGCGGTCACTCCTCTTTATCTTTTTTTTCTCGGGAATCAGTCCCTTTTATCCCTTTTATCTTTTTTCTTTTCTTAATTAATTTTAATACTCTTTTCATTTCAATTTTCTTCTCCTAAAATATTTGTTAATTTCTGAAATGGTTATAGTTTAATAGTAATTTCTTCTAATCACCTGCCATTGATTGTTATATTTGTTATTTTTAATGTTTATAATGTTAATTTATTTAAAAATATATTAAAAAATGTTTTAAAATCAAAATATTTAAAGGATCTGAAAATATATAAATAAATAAATAACATTCATTTTTTTATTGAAATAAAAAATAAAAAAAAGGCTCTAAAATAAATATTCAAACTATCAACGTATTTTCCATAAGCCAATAACTTTTTTAACTGAGTTATAGTTTAATAAAACAAAACTTTTAACGTATTTTTATATTGATTTGATAAATTTAAAAGTTTAATAATTATCAATATTTAATCTGTGATTTAAATTTAAAAAGAAAATAATAATAATTTTTTTAATTACAAAAATAATAACTAAGAAAAGGCTTACTGTGTTTTGGGTATGTTATTTCAATGGAAAAATAAATAAATATTGTTTGTCCAAAAAAAAACTTGCGTATAGGCATTTTGGACGCTGCTATCTCATCACCTGCCATGGCAACGTCAAATCCCAGCTCTCGCCGATATAAACAGACTCCATTCTCTCTGTCAAGTTAAATATATATATAAAAAATAAAAATACTTTTAATATACAATACATGTTTTATCTCAAATTATTTTAATTAGCTTCATATTTTTTTTATTTTAATATTAATATATTAAAATTATAAAAGAAATTAAAAATGTATCATTTTAAGGTTTTTTAAATAAAATATAGTTTATGACCAAACACATGAAACTGTTTTTCATTAACCTCAAACTCAACCACAATTTTAACTAAATATTTCAAAAATTATTTTGAACCGAAGTTAAAAATACTTTTAATGAAACTGTTTTTTTAATACTCCAATTACAAAAGCAAAAATAATATTAAACACATCCGAAAAAGGTGTTTGGGAATGAGATGGTGATGAAGGTTGAGAAAAAAATATTATTTTTGATGTTTAGTTAATACAGAGAAGTTAAAAAAAATTATATGAGTCCCATCTCAAAAACTTTTGTAAACTCCAATTCATGAAAAGCAACAGATTACTGTTTTTCGTGCATTTTGTCTATTCTTTTTTACTTTTCAATGTACAAATATTAAAAGCAGACTGTTGCGTATGGCTGTGTGAGAGGGCTGCAGGGGGGGTGTCTGGGGAGGGGAGTATTTATTTATTATATTTTATGTTAATTTTTTTTAATAAAAAATATTTTTTTAATATTAAAATAATCTAAAAATTAATTAAATATAAATAAATATATTAAAAGAGATTACAATATAATTTTTGTCTCGCAATTCTAATTTTATTTCAGATGATATTTTACTATATGTTGTTCCAGGATCGCCAGAAGCCTTCACGTATGGATTTATTGTTCGTGATGAAATTACAAGTAGTTTGATGAGAAAATAAAAATAAGTATCCAATTTACTTGAATTATGAATTACATTTTATTATTATAATTATATATATATATATTAAAGTAATTTCACATGTTGACAGTAATATAAAAAACTTGGTAACCAAACACATGAAACTATTTTTCAGTAACTTCAAACTCAACCATAGTTTTAACCAAACACTTCAATAATTATTTTGAACCACAACTATAAATATTTTTTCATAAAAGTGTTTTTTTCAAAATCTCAACTACAAAATAAAAAATAATATCAAACTCACCCTATGAAACTTAATGTTTTTATCAGCACATCAAAATGAATTAAAAAAACCAATTTTTTTTATTTAAAGTAAAAAATAAAATATAATTTAATTTAATTTTTTTAAAAATATTTTTTGAAACACAATGTCAAACACCTCTACATGTCGTAGATATTGATGTAATATTCTTGCTTTCATGGATTTGTATTTTTCTTGAACTCAAAATTGGTACAAGAATTATAAATCAAAGTTTATTGACTTTGCCTGTGAATATTGATTTTTTAATTTTATATAGTTAAGAATCACTTGAAACTTAAAACCAGTCTTAATAATTGTAAATTTAAATTAATTTCTTTTAGGAGTTATATTAAGAGTTAATGAGTTGATTCACATATTTGTTTCGACTAGTATTTGGGTGCCTCATATTTGACATGATAACTCTTATTTTTTTATGATAATAAAAAAAGGGAAAGAGAAAAAAGATTATAGAGTGAAAAAAAGAGAAGAAAGAGATTGATGTGATTAGAGAAAAAAATAGTAATGAGCTCTTATATATATATATAAAGAGGATTAAGCAAAATTGTGAAATTATTAAACGAGATTATACATGTTAATAAGAAAAAGTCTAATTAATTAGAGATTTATTGTCAATAAGAAAATAATATAAGTGTTCAATATTATTTTTTAGTTTAGTTTTTTTTGTAGAAGACCTCAAAAAATATAAATTAAAGGTTCTTAAATAGACAAAATAAAAATAAAATTGTGCACACCATATTTGTGAACAACCCATAACCACCACACCAAAGATCCACTGTGACAGCCCATCTAGCTATCACTGGAGATAAATTTATTTTATTGAGCTGAGGCAGCCCAATACACAAAATGAGATTTAGACATTTAACATTTAATAATAGAATACTTTCATATATAATAAGTATTTATCCAAAATTTTAATTAATATAAAATTAAAGTCCTATCATACATGCTAATAAGATTAATTTATATCGTTGCAGGCAATACAACCACAAGAATCAACTAATCTAACAATTCTGTAAGCTACTAACTAACTGATTAAGGAAAATTAAAGCGAGAAACAACTTAAAAATGAAGAGATTTGCATAAGAACTAGGGGTGAGTATTTTTGTTTTTTATCAATAAAAACAACCAAACCAAAAAAAAAAAAAACATAACCGAACCGAACCAGACCAGGTTTAAACTGACTGGTTTCGGTTTGGTCTGGTTTTTTAACAAAAAAACAAAAAAAAATTGCTTTTTTATTTTACTTTAACCAAGTTTTCTTTTATCTCATTTAACCAAATAAAAGTAAACTGGAAGAATTGAACTAAACCGAAAGAAAAAAAAATATAGTATATTTTTGTTTAATTTAAACTGGTTCGGTTTTGATTTACCTTTTTTTACTCTAAAAAATGAATCCGAACTTAAAAAAATCTAATTGGTTTAATTAGGTTTTTTTCAATTCAATTTTTCTCAATTTTTATTTTTATTTTCTAGGTCTAATCGATTTTAAACCTCTATAATCGATCAAAAGAAAAGGATTCGATTGACCAATGGACACGCCAGCCATTTTGAAAGGGAAGGGGGGATCACAAGAGAGTAGACAGAAAAAAAGAATTAATTTAAAATATATAAAGGCATAAAAAGGGAAGGGGAGACATATATTAAAAATATATTTTTATTTTTTTAACATCATTATATTAAAATATATAAAGAGGGAGACTTCGGTGTTTTGCATAGAGAGAGGCAGAGAAGAGTGTGGAGGCTGCAATTTTTAGAAATTGAAATGAAATGAAGAGCTGAGGAATTTAGAGTGAATTTATTTAGTGCACTGGAATGACATTGAAACGTTGTTGATTTGTCCACTACTCGGTTCTTGTTTGATATTGTATTTTAAAAATATTTTTAAAAAATATTTAAAAAATTATTTTAAATTAAAAAAATATTTTTATATCATTTTTATATAATTATTTCAAAAATAATTTTTTAAAATATTATTTTTATATATTTTTGAATAAAAAATATTTTCAAAAACAACTTCAACTCACTCCATACAAACAATTTAGTTAATCATTTTTGAGATTCCTTGAGTTACATCGAGAAAGAAAAGTATAATATATGACCATAAAAGTCATGTTCAAACTCCATTGTTTTACATAGGACAAAATAGAAAAAAACAAGAATTTTCTAAATGGATGAAAATGACATGAAATAAATATCTCAATACAAAATATTATTCGAGAACCAATACTTGTACGTGATGAATCCTCTCTCTATTAATCTTTATATAGTTTATATTATACCCTATATTTATCTCTTTGTTACGTCAATTAAGGTAATTTGAAACAAGATTAAAGCATAACATTTTCTATATAAAATAACTAGTGATTTAAAATTTAAGGATCACTTATACAATCTTGATTTCGAGCTTTTTATGCTAGTTAGTTTCATTGTACATGTCTTATGACAAACACCTATATATTAGTTTCAAAGATTTCTTATATCACAGTTTCAAAGATTTCTTATATCCCAACTTATAAGAACAACTATTTTCTTTCATAAATGAAAGAACATAATATATATCAATCTTTACAACTCTAATAAGAGTTTAATATTTAAGAGTGCATCGATCAATAATGTTTTAATGCAATAAAAATCCAATAATTATAGCAATTCTATAATTTTTTTTTGCAAAGTATTTGTATCTCATAGATTTCTTCTTTACTCTGAATTTATAAATCAGTTATTAGAGTCATAAATCTATATTATATGAATATTAAAGATAACTTAAATTTTATTGATAATAAATATATATTTTTTTTATGTTTATATATAAATATAAATAGCAAATGTTAAACTAATGATTGATGCTAAGTTACTGTTGAAAAAATGAGAGTTGATTTTTCAAGGATGAATGTAGTTAATCTCACACACGTGAGTATTGACTAAATGTAAAATTTTCATAACTAAATAATTGAATTTAATTGTTTATTTAACACAAATATACTTCATTAGAAGAACTTGAGAGTGACTATGGCATCCCAAACAGTTGCCTGAGCCATCATCTACATCAATAAAAGGAGGGGACGTGCTCTGCAATTTCATCACACATCCGACTACAAATCCCCTATCAATAATAAATAATATTTATTTATCTGTTCTTTCAATGGAGCAGCTGCTGCCCTCTTTCCCTGTTCTTATAGCCATCCTTCTATTCATCTCCATTTTCTGGGCACGAACGAGACTGATCAGAAGCAACGAGTCGAGTCCAAATCCACCTCCTGGGCCATGGAAATTGCCCTTCATTGGAAACCTTCACCAGCTACTTCATCCTCTTTTCCACCATCGCCTGACGGACTTGGCAAAGAAATTCGGACCGGTCATGCAGCTTCAAATCGGTGAAGTTTCCACTGTTATTATTTCTTCATCAGAAGCAGCGAAAGAGGTGTTGAAAACACAGGAAATCAACTTTGTTGACAGGCCTCGTCCCCTTGCTGCAAGCATCCTGTTCTACAACCGTAAAGGCTTTGGATTTGCACCATATGGCGATTACTGGAGAGAACTGAGAAAAATTTCCATACTAGAGATGCTTTCTGCCAAACGTGTACGATCATTCAAATCGATCAGGGAAGAAGAGGTATCAGATTTTATCGGTTCCATTCGTGCAAAAGAGGGGTCTCCGATCAACCTTAGCCGGATGATATTTTCTTTAGGAAATGGCATCATTGCGAGATCGAGCATCGGTAAGAAATGCAAAACCCAGGAAGCTTTCTTGCCAATTATTGACGAATTGATGCAAGCACTTGGAGGTTTGAATATGGCCGATGCATTCCCTTCCTCCAGATTCTTTCACATGGTCAGTCGGGTCAGGTCCAGACTCGAAAGAATGCATAGAGAAGCAGATGAGATCCTTGATAGCATCATCTCCGAGAGTAGAGCAAACTCCGGTTTGGCGTCGAAGATGGGCAAGAACGAAGCGGAGGATCTTCTCGGTGTTCTTTTGAATCTTCAAGACCATGGAAACCCTGAATCCCAATTAACAACAAGCAGTATCAAAGCAACCATCCTGGTTCGTATATATAATCAACTATTCTGCTAAGAGCTTATTGCTTACAATTTATTTTTACTTTCGGCAGTTTAAATGATTTCGGTATATGATATTAGAGTTTTGTTGATCTAGTAATTATGAATTTTACCATTCAATATTATATGAGATTATGCAAGTTTCAAACCTAACTTAAAAGGATGTACGATGTCTTATCCTCGAACCTCACCTAAAACTTAGATATTTAAGTGAGATAATTACTTCACAACTTTACTTTTTTTTTTGTATATTTTGAACAGAAAAATTAAGAAATTCTTGCATTGAATTAAAATTTTAATTATATTAACTTGCATCTTTGGAGCTGTTTTCAGTCAAGGTTCGTTAGAAATTTCTATTTAAAGATTATTGATATGGATTTTCTAAGGAAGAAAAATAACTATCAAATTATTTATATCACAAGTCATTCTTTACTTGATTACCTTTCAGGAAATGTTCACCGGTGGAGGTGACACTTCGTCAACAGCTTTAGAATGGGCAATGTCAGAACTGGTAAAGAACCCGAGAGTAATGGAAAAGGCTCAAAAAGAAGTGAGACAAGTGTTCGATGATATTCGAACTGTTCCTGACGAAACAAACCTTCAAGATTTAAAATTCCTGAAGCTGATTATCAAAGAAACCCTAAGATTGCATCCCTCTCTAGCAGTGATTCCAAGAGAGTGCAGGAAGAGATGTGAAGTTCATGGATATGACATCGACGTGAAAAGTAGAGTATTGATTAATGCATGGGCGATTGGAAGAGATCACAGTTACTGGAATGAAGCTGAGAAGTTCTGTCCAGAGAGATTCATCGATGTTTCTACTGATTTTAAGGGTGGCAACTTTGAGTTCATACCATTTGGAGCTGGAAAGAGAATGTGTCCAGGCATTTCTTTTGCTATCGCCAATATTGAGTTTACACTTGCGCAGATGCTATACCATTTTGACTGGAAACCTGCTGATGGATTGAAACCTGAAAATCTTGACATGACTGAGTCTCTTGGTGGGACAGTCAAAAGAAAACGAGGTCTGGAGTTGATTCCCAGTTCATATCGCTCACTCGTCCGATAAAAATTGCTAAATAATACCAAACAGGTGCTGACCAGTGGTTGAGGAGGGCGCCCTTTTCTTCGGGAGCCAGGTTCGAGCGTCCCAGCTGATCCTTGGGGGTGTGTCTCTTTCATGTGGCACCCTGTTTCGTTCCTGTTTGGTACGTTTGTCATCCCCGCAGTGCTTTACTTGCTTATTGGGCCCCAGCGGTGTCTTACTTGCTCATTGAGCTTGCAGGATGTTCAATGAGCTCGGTGAATAGTCGAGGTGCGCTTAAACTGGCCTGGACACCCCGGTTATCAAAAAAAAATTGCTAAATAATTGTAGCGCTAAATCAAAAGTTGTCTCAATCATGATTTTTATTAGTTATCTTATTATGTGATTAATGCCTGTAAGGTTTAATATTCGTGTTACTTTATATGCATTATAACATTGTATTTATTAAACTATATTAAAAAACAATATGAATCCAGTTTTCATTTGGAACAGTGATGTTATATTTTTTTATATATTTAAAATCTATCAATTAAAAGATTTAGGTATCCATATACTATTCATCAAGTTTTGGGTATCAATGTGAATATTTATTATACAACTATGATTTATTATTCATAAGAAATAAAATAATTAATGTATCAAGTAAGATTTGGATTGGTTTTGTCGATATTTATTTCTTATTCATTACTCATTAGTTGAGGTAGCATCTTTTTTGGTCGATTCATATTGTATCCATCAAGTTTGGATTAAGTTATCCTACATGAGAGACTATGATTATGGTGGGTTGTGATAAGAACCTAGGCATCTAAGACATTTTATGAGTTTAGCTAAGCGAGTAAAATCTCAACTGTTTCAGGCTCTTATAAGAGATGCACGTCCTGATTCAATCTCGAAACCTACTATGCAGATCTCAAGCTCTGGAACTTGCAGCCAAAAATATTGTTGGCCATAAAAATGAACAAGGCTTAAACATAACAAGAAATAGACTTTTATATTCTCAATTGTTGAAGGCATTAGTTGATAAGCACACTTTTATATTCTCAATTGTTGAGGCATTAGTTAATAAGCAATTAATCTTGTGATAAAGTATTTTTTACCCCTGATTTCTCTACATATTTTAAAGTTTATATATATAAATTTTAAATACGATTCAATTATTAGCATTGTTTTAAATAATATTTATAATAAAATAGAAAAAAGAAAACATTCATGGAGTACAAGAAGAAGAAAAAAAGATAAGAGCACGGGCTGAAAAATAATAGGGGAAGAATATGAGTAAAAGGAAAAGAAAAATAAGATGGAGGATCAAACAAGTTTGAAAGATTATTAAAAACATATCCTACAAATTAAGAGGGGAAAATTTAAATAATTTGGAATCCATAACCAAGAAGGAAACAAACAGCCAGCCAACTTTGAAGTTTTTGATGAACTCCCATTAATATTACACAGAAAATGTCTGTATCTTCCCGTTCCAGACACCTGCATCGCAATAAAAAACAGGAAGAAGGGTTGGTCGACCAAAGCAAAGCCCAGAACAAGTTGAGAGTAGTAGGTTTAGCCGTCAGCCTTTGAATACACTAGGTCCAATCGTGCGTGACAAGGTAGACACTAAAATTGACCAGCCTGTACACGAACAAAACCACCAAATTCATGTCTATTCGACCTCACATTTGCAGAGACGGAGAGGGTAACATGGAGATAGATGGAAAAGCCATTGGCAGCAAAAACAATGGCTGTCGGGATGACAGATTTGTTCACCAGAAAGTAACAAAATTGGACGAAGATCTCGCCCCCAGTAGCAGGAGTAACCACAGAAAGAGGCATCACGTGTATTGAAGGAATATAAATTACAGTAATCAACAAAAAGAGGAAACAGACCTCATCCTCAATATAAACATTGGTATGGTGTCAGCTCTCTATAGGAAGAGGATGTTATTTGATTGCAGTAGAATTTGCATTAATTGACAATCACGAAAATATATAACTCAGCCAACCTTTCTAATGCTAACCTTGAAGTTTTCCCACTCTCCTAAGAGGGTTATGCGCCATTCCCACCTATGAAAAGTACATGCGATTGATACAACTGTATAGTATATCCTACCTCCATGTCCTCTATATCAACACCAGGCAGAAGCAGAGATCAAATTCCTATCTTTCCATCCCAAGAGCATAGCTCCATCAATTTCCACCAATGTATAATGCTCTGAGTAACACCTTAGCAGGCTCCTTATCACAGAGTTTAAGTAGGAGCTCAAAGGCCATTGCCGGAAACCTGCCATCATGAATCTAGACTTCCATTTGCGGAGGAGCTCGTGGCGCTCCTCCCTCTCCTTCCCCTCACAAGCAATGACATTAACAATATCCCTTGCTAGGCAATGCTGCTCCACACTAATGCGCTCCTTCTGGTCCCTTGGCAGTCTGACATCAATGGACTCGAAAATTGCCAAGTAATAGTTTAGAGTTTCTACAAACCGGGTGAGGAAAGGGGTCGTGTTAGTATTAGATTCTTGCTCCACCAACGTAACCACCTTGGGATTGAGCGATTTGATCATTCGAAGCAGGCTATCTCTTGGATTGTTCACATCAACACTCTCATCAGGAGTGTGGTGGAGCTCCAAGGGAAAGTTTACAGCGAGAGCCTCTCCAGGCCTAACATCAAACATCTCCTTCGTCACATCTGGAGCAAAAACTGGTACTCCATGGAACTCTATGGGGATATTAAATTTCTCAGAAAATGCAGTCAACTGTCTCGCAACTGCCTCTAACCCGTCACCACGGGCATATTTAGAAACAGGGTCATCAATACCTGTGATACGCACATGTGGAGCCCCGCTTGGTCTGGATGCAAGAGCTTGAAGGAGAGTCATCCACTGCGTTCCCTGAGCAATGTGGAAGTCTATTATATGGATGCGGTCCTCATTTTTGCATGCTTCGGCAATGGCTCCATTGGCTGCCATGTAACCAAACTTCAGGTAGGGGCAGATTTCATACAGGATGTGCATGTAAGACAGCAAGTCCTTGCCTTCTGGTTCCTTGCACCTAAGGGTATGATAAATATTAGTACCTGATGACTCCTTCCTTGCTACCAATCCCTCTATCAAGTATGCACCAAGACGCTGGATTGGCTCTCCACTGATAGACACCACACTTCTGGCCTTCTCAATCAACTTATCAAAATCATTCACCTTGTTTTCATCAAGAGCTTTGGCACATGCAATCAACAAATGCTTCATATCTCCGGATGGAATGCCATGCAAAGGTACTTCTTCCATTTCCTTTTGGTGTTTCTCAACATGAGCACCTTCACCAAACTGCCTCTGCCTTGAAACAAAAGAGGTCTGAGTCTGAATAACATGAGAACCCTGGCGCTCCTGGCTCCAGACCCTAGGTTTCTGATCAGATGTCTGTGGCCTGCTAGATTTCCCCGAGGAAATATATGGTCTGTTTACTTCTTCATCGTCGTCTGGCCCCATTAGAGTAGTCTCCAATTTCAGCAACGCGAGTTTTATGTTCTGGCTAGAACTTGCATCTTGCAACAATGAAGTGCCACCAGGAAAGATCTGTAGACTTTCTTGTTGACAGTCCACAGAAGGGTTCAGCCCACTAAAATAACTACTGGATTCACCTGAGAAATTCTCTGTGGAGCTGTGGCGGTCCTGGCTGTCACTTAACGTAGCTGCATATGTATCACAATCATATTGAGTTGAGAAGGGCGAGCTGGTTGAATTTTCTATATCTAATTTCAATGAACCAAACAACCTATTAGGCAAGGAAGGAACAGACGGATAAGAAGATGGGTAGGATAGGGCCGCGCCAGTGACACCGTATCCAAAATACTGGTGTGATGCCATCCTATATGTTGTTCTTCTAGCAACACAGAAGAAGATTGGCTAGGCTCTGTTGTGAGCAATTAAAGGCAGCTTTACAACTCTCCTGGGAGAACTCAAACTTGTTTATCTTTAGTGAAAAATATGCATCAGCCTGGTAAGAAAATAAAAGGAACACGAATGAACATCTAAGTCAGTCTATTTTAGTTACAAGACAACTCCATATTAATCAAATGTCTAAACTGTGAACATTTAAGGTACAATAAAACATCAGAGATAGATCAAGACATATATCGTTTTTAAAAAAAAAAAACAGAGAGAGACAGAATCGAACCAAAAAAGCCGTAGTACAAAAGAATTTTCATTATCAACATCCATAATCCAACTGATGCATTTCTAATGACTTCTATGATGTTCCTAATTTCTAAAATACATAGAATAAGATTCAAACTTTCTTGCTGGACACTCTTGCGGAATCAATCAGCTTTATCTCTGTGCAGGGTTTCTCCAATTTCTTTGCCCTCTCCAAGGCAATATTGGAAAGTGAAATACTTTGCAAATAACCAAACCACAAACCCCAGAAATCCATACACCCTACACTTAGAATCTTCAGTTACTAAGAAAGCACACGGAACTATACAATTGCTTGCACAGAAATGAAACATAGAAGACATAAGACAGGATCAAATATGAGAAAAAGAGAGCTAAACTTACAAGGAAACCAAACCCAGAAACCTTCAAAGTTCCAATCTTGAAAAGGTAGTATAAATCTCGAAAACAAATCTGTATCTAACAGATGAAACAAGAAAAGGACTACAGAGACTAACTTTCTGGGAAAGAAAAGAAGAAAGAATTTGTGTTTGATTTTTCGCAGATTTTCTATTTTGACTCTGGTTTTCTTTTCTTTGTCCGTGTTTTGTATTTTGTATGTTCCTCAGAAGCCAGGCTTCAGCGGTATAAATGGAGGAAGAGAGGGAGAGATGACGGGGGTTTCATGGAAACTTTAACGGCGCCGAGTAGTGTCACGAAGTTTAAGAAATGGAGATGGGGTCGTTTATGGACGGAGTTGAGAGATTGTTAACGGTTAAGCTCTTCGTTCATTCGTGACACCTACCTGAGAACATTCTTTGTTTTGTCTTACATAGCCATTCTTGACCACGCTGGTTGACAATGTCCACCATCGCTGTGTTGACAAGTGACTTCCTAGCAAGATCTCAAGCATGCGTGCAATTTGCTTTTAACTCTTCTGGCGCTGTAAATCCAAGGGGGAGAGAGAGAGAAGGGGTTGCCAACTTGAATCTCAGAATGTCAATTCACACTCTTTTTTCTAGTAATGTGTTTGAAAATTATTTTAAAAAAAATTTAAAAACAATTATTTTTATTTTATTTTTTAATGGGTTGATATTAATAATATTTTTAAAAATATATATAATTCTAATGTATTTTTCAAGAAAAAAATAGTTTCAAAAAACAACTTTTATTCACACCCTCAAAAAAATATTTTATAAATAGTGGTGAACCGCTTTTAAACCTTTTAGTGAGAGATAAATGTTTATAAATCGTTGGGGATAATAAGAGATGATATTTAAAAGTAATTAATATTTTTTTTTAAATGTTAGCCGTAAGATTTAAACATAAATAAATAAAAACATATTTTTAATCACCAAATCAAAACTTTAATACTATTAAGGATGAAATATAAAATCATAGGTGTATTTGATATGAGTTTTAAAACATATTGTTTTTTTTCTATTATTGGAAGTAAAATCTAGATTTTTATTTATATTATTAAAAAAATACAAAGAGTTTATGCGTCTCAAAATTAAATAAAAGGGTCAATACAAGAGATTGGATGCTACATTTAGAAAGGGTTTCTATGGCATAGCTCTAATATATATATATATATATATATATATATATATATATATATATATATAGAATTTATTCTCAAAATTTAAACATTATCATATAATTAAATAGAAAATTAGAGACCTTTTATTAAATCGATCACCATGCACAACTAGAGTTAACTCTATTTCAATGGTTCGTAATTATAATATATTGGTAACTCATGGATCAAAACGGCTACAGCATTCACCTGTTTGGAACTGTTTGGAATTGTGATTATTAATCTTTAAAATGGTTTTTGTTTAGAAGAATATCATAATCATATTTTTTAATTTTTATGACATCAATATATCCTAAAATAAATAATTTGTGTGATATTATTATTTAAAAGAAAAATTTATATTCTACCATTCATATAATTTTCAAGTTTCCTTATGAAATTCATAATTTCCAGTACAGAAAAAGCTATTTTAGTTATTGAAACATCTCAAATGCAAACATTTGATCTTCACATAATGTATATCTCAACCCTAATAGTCATCGAGACTCGCATTAAATTAATTTTGCAATTCCTATAGCTGATCTTTCAGGAAATTTAACCGGTAAGTAATATAAGTTAACCTCGATTAATTTCATACCACAATTGGTAGTTTTTTTTCTTCTTGTTTTTTACGTAGATTGTGAGCCCGTTTGGCTCTGTGTTTCAACCGGTGTTTTGCTAAAATTTAATTTGTTTTATTTTAAATGAATATATTTTGGTGTTTTTAGATTATTTTGATGTGCTGATGTCAAAAATGATTCTTAAAAAAATAAAAAAGCATCATTTTGATGTATTTTGGCATGAAAAACACCTCAAAAACTACCATAATTGCCCTTCCAAACATGATTCTTCTTAATTTGCTGTGGATGCAGTAGTCCTAACTTGATCATTGCTGTTATATATATATATATAGTTCAACTTGTGTATACTTTAACAAATTTATGAACTTTAAAGTTAATAATTATATAAAACCTGAGAATACAGAAGAAACATACCCTTATCTCAAGTTTGGTCACCTTCTCAATTCATTATATATAGATATAAATCAAAAAATAAAAATTAATTTGAAAAATTATAAAATTAATCAAGATGTATATAAATTGATCCCGTAGTCCACCCCATTATATTTGGTCAATAACATTATCATTAATTACATAAATTAAATGAAAATAAGAGGTCGAAAAGAGAGACGAAGAAGAATGAGCTCTCGTTTCCACTTGTGCCTTGCTGTATTTTTAAATTTTAAAAACATCGTGAAACCCACACGAGCTAAAAGCAACCACTTCTTTGAACTCATGTTATCAGTGAATGGTACCCTATTGATTTAAAAAGAAAAAAACAATTGGCTCTACAAACGACACGTGCAGTTCATTTGACCGTGCAATGGTATAGATACTGATCTCGTTGACCGTCTTATTTCCAAATAAATAATAAAACCGACCACATAAAGCTCAATCCATTCAGCCTCCATAAAAATGAAACGACATGTAGGTTAATAAAATAATGACATTATTAAAAAACAAGTAAATAGACATCATACCTTTTAGAATAGTTAAGTTGAATCAAATCAAACATGATTCTTTGTTTCTGAATTTACTTTTCAGAAAATCACTTTCCAAATTTTTTATGTTTGTTTGTCTTCCGGAATGTTGGTCAATAAAAACATTTTCCAGTCAAAGAAGAATTTGGCTTGATTTTCAGGAAAGTATTTCCCGAAAAATTTGGGCGGAAAACATTTTTTGGAAGTTATGAAAAAATTAGAAATATCATTACTTGTTGATTATATCAAATTTGATCCTCAAACTTTTGATTGCTATATATAATTTGTTTTGAATATTTATTTTTCAATTTCATCTCTTAAAATTTAATTTTTATATTAATTTTGGTCCTTATTTTTATAATTGTTATTTGTTTTTTTCTTATCATTTTTTTATTGAAATTTTTTATCTATCAAATTTGGTCCTCATTTTTTTATTGTTACTTATTTTATTTGAAATAATTTATGAAATGTTAATTATTATTATTTTAATTTATTCAACTTTCATTTTTTTTAATTTTTTAGATTTGATCTCTATTATTTTGATTATTATTTATTTTATTTGAGATAATTTATGAAATTATATTTTTTTTTCAATTTCATTCTCATTCAACTTTTTAATTTGTAAGATTTTTTCCTCGTTATTTTAATAAACTTGAAAGAAAATAATTTATTAATAAATTGTTTTCCAGTTCATTTTCCATAACACAAACAAACACTAGAAAGTGTTTTGCAGTTCATTTTCCATTACATCGCCAAACATTGAAATTCACTTTCCAGACAATTCGTTTTCCAGGAATTCACTTTCCAAAAAACCACTTTCTAGCAAATAAACGAGGCCTAGGTCAGCAATTTGTCCGCTTTCACGAGATGATTGGAAAGTGTAGCACCACGCTTTAAAAATATTATAATTTATTATTATTATTTTAAATTAAAAATTAGTATTTATAAATAATTTTCGTCAAAAGATTAAGTGTTTGTTTGAGAGTACATTAATATTACTTTTGAAAGTGTTTTTCGTTCGAAATACATTAAAATAATATTTTTTATTTTTAAAAATATTTTTACACAGAACATGAAAATGATCTAAAATTACTAAAAAATAATTTAAAAAAATAAAAAAATCATATAGCTTAGATTTTGAAACCATGTTAAGAAATCATCTCACCTATAAACTTAAACTTTTAAATAAAGTCCTAAAATATAATTTATATTATTGTTTAACGAATACCAGGCTTGTTAATTCCGTTCTGTTCCGGCAAGAATGGTCGGAACGTTCTGTGCCATTAAGAAAACCGAGATGAAACGACGTTGTTTTTGTCTCGGTTTTAATCCCGACCCGTTCCAAAAATTCCGGCTAAATTCCAGCCGGAACTATTCCGGCTCAAAATCATAATATTTCTTTTATTTTAGAATATTTTACTATCATAATATTTTGGAATTTTGGAGATGTTTCTAATTTTAAGATTATGTTTGTTTGACTTTGTGTCTTGTATAATTTAATGTTAATTTATCTTGAATTTTAATCTGGTTTTGCCAATCTTCTTGCTCCCAAACACCTCGAAATGAAAGCACCTCGAAGAGCGCACAGTCTTTAAATTGGCCCAACTAGTGTAACATCCAAGATTATCCAATTAGCCCAACTAGTTCATCTAGAGCCCTAGTTTGGACTTCGGCTAGCCCAATTGGGTAAGCATAGATCCAACAACTTCACACCCAAGCACCTGAACCTAATTTCTGTTACCTTCTGTTTATATAATTTACATTGTGTATTAAGAACATTTTAGAATAAAAAAATTAATTTTTATTTTATTTTTTAAAAATATTTTTAAATTATTTTGATGTATTGATTTTAAAATTGTTTAAAAAATATTATTATTTTAATTCTAAATAAAATTCACTTTAAATTATACTCTCAAATATTAAATAATAAGGTGAGCTTGTTCTCATCTCAAGCCAATAAACCATGTTGACCCACCTAATATTATTATTTATCAGCCAATAATATAACCATCAACTAGTCAGATTTTTTTATTATCATTAATGTGGTAATCCGGTCAGCTTATAAACACCTCGACTAATCCCACGAGCCATGAGATTAATGATCATACAAGTCTCTAGTGTCTATTATATTAACAACCACAAATCCCAAACCTAAGATCACATGAGAAATAAACTCTTTAGTCTCATTCATTTCTTTTTTATAACACCGATATATATATATATATATATATATATATATATATATATATATGGCTTAAAATTGAAGAATTTTAATATTTATTGAATATAAATTTTCATTAGCTAAACGTTTTTCTCCTCCTTCAACTTCACATTCAAGTAATCTGTCATTCAGAGAGACAGATCCAGCGGGGTCTCTTTAAAATAAGAATTTGGTGATGATAAAACCATGTTTTCTTGGATAATAAACAGCTTTCGTAACTTAAATGTGATACAGAACAGAGCTTGGAAGTCTAAATCAATAATTATTATCAAATCCTGAAAGGAAACTACGCAGAGACAGCACAGGCACATGCTTTCTCACATCTCACGTCCCCGAGGAACATGGGCAGATATGCAAGCGAGAATGCTTGCTTGCTTCCTCAATAATGCAGTAGCTTTGCCTCCAAGTTAGCGATATATATATATATAAATGTTTTGTTAATAATATTAAATATATTACCACCACATATTCATTAACAATTTTAGGGTTACTAAATGGTTTAGAGTGGCATATTCACCTATATAGGGTTTTTTCCTTTATTTATTTGTTTTTTCCCTCCAAAGTTCTTTCTTTCTTTTATCCACTTGGCTCAATTTTAAGTTTTTGTTTATTTATTTATTTTTTAAGAGTGTTTAGGAATAATATGTCACTGTACAATTTAATAAGAAAAAATAAATTATATAATTACTAAAAAAGGCTTGTGCGCATTGCCCATTGTACTACATTGCGGGTTGAACAAAAAAAAAACAAGATGATTTTTTCTAAAATATATAGAGAACAATATAATAGATTGATTCAGAATTAGTCAAGTTAACATATTGAATTTGTTATTTGAATCATAAACTTTATCGCATTCCATTTTTTTTTTAATATGAAAAAAATATAAAGACCAATTGAAAATTAAACATATACTAAATGATAGAATTAAAGAAAAAAATTCATTAAAACCTTTTTTTTTATTTTAGGGACGGATAACATGTGTTACTTGCCCCTTTATTTTAGAAAAAGAAGTAATAGGTGATGTGCAGGCAAATTGAAAATTATTTTTAAAATTAAATTATGCTCTTACCTATAGGTTAAGTTTAATAATATAATTAAAGTGTTTTCTGTGTGACCTAAACACAGGTTTTTTTTATTATTATTGAAAATAGGTTTGGTCCACGGTAGTTAAGTGTTTGTCATGGAAAGTAGAACAACCTATCATCTTAGCATGATGAAAATATAATTTAAAAAAAATCAACAATTAAAGATGCATATCACCACAAAATACCATGATAATTTTAATTATTCACGGTTTAAAAGCTTGACGAACCTAGTGCATGTTTAAGAGTGTGGTCGAGATAGTTTTTGAAAGTACTTTTCGTTTAGAAATGTATCAAAATGATATTTTTTATATTTTTAAATATTATTTTTCACATCATCATATGAAAATAATCTAAAAATATCAAATAAATTTAATTTTTTTATAAATATTTTATAATACAATATCAAACGGCCCTTAAACTAGCTAGCACTACAAGATAGACCTATGTAATTCTTCGTTTAATACACCCTCCCTCCCTTTATGAGTTCGAAGTTGTTGAATTGATCATATAAATGATTGACTTTTTACTTGTGAATTATAATTTTTTCTTACACGAGTAAAATAATCTTCCTGCTTTTCTCTTTATGATATCCGAAGGCCTTTAAGCTTTAAATTTGCACGAGATACCTTGTATTTGATTTTTTATCAAATAGAATGGGGGTGATGAGATTCGAACTCGTGATCGTTGGGTCAACAAGGCTCTGATACCATGTTAAAGAACTATCTCACCTAAAAATTTAAGTTTATAGGTGAGATCCAGAATATGATTATATTATACTATAACATAAAATATAAAATATCACCTAGCCCAAAGAATGAGTGCTTTGTAAGGCAACCATGCATGCCATGATTCAAATCTATCTTTTCTGACTTTCCAGTTGTTCTCCTAATAATTAACGAGTCAAGTGGTCAAGGTTGATCCACTATATTTTCTTAATTTCAATTAAAGAAAAACAATCTATAGCAGCCATTGATTTATTCTTGGAGGTTCTTGGACTTTTCAGGACGCTATCTTCTGTGCTGGATACTGTTTCCCTGTTCTGCTTTCATCGTCTGGGACCTGCTTTCTTTGAATCATCCGTCGGAATATGTCCTCGTAGAAGAACTCTCACCTATTAAATGCTGTGAATCTATTTATAATGACACAGAAGATTTTTAATTTCAGGGCAAGCATCAGCTCCATGGCCACGGGTCCAGTCATGGAAAAATCGAACAGATAGCCAAGGTTTTTTGACCTGGCCAGGGATTCATGATTGGCGTGTTGAGTTAATTACTTGTAGTTTTCATCAAAATATTATTATGATTATTATCATGAACAGTAAAGGGAAAGCAATGTCTCGAAATATCTTGAGCAAAAAGACAAGGAGCTCATCTGTTCTTCTTCCCACCTTAAAAATTTGCTTGCTGAACCATGGTGTTAGCCTTTCTATTCATAGTAGGTGTGGGAGGTTGACATTTGCTTGCTACCACATATCATTTTCTTCATATATATACATACACACACATATATATATACATATCTCTTGATAGCAAGCAATTGTAAACCCTAAAGTCGTACCAGAACTTACTTGCTCGATGAAACTTGATTGTTATAAGGGCAGTTTCTTGTATCATATACCATAATCTTTAATGCTAGTTCATCCATTTTGATATTCCAAGTTAGGTTACTTCCGATGTCTGCAAACATTTAGTAGGTGATTGGTATATTTAGTTGGTGAATAGTGGTAAAAGATTGGGATTAAAGAGTTTATTTTCTAATAGTTTCAAGAGTTTTGTAATTATTAATTTTAAGATCAGTAGAATTAATCGGGTTGCTTTCAAAATTTTCACAGATGTTTACCATAATAATAATAATAAAAACTAAGCAATGCTCATGTGCTTGACGTATCTTGGACACTTATCAATCTCCAGTTGGCCGGGAGGGCACATTAGCTTCTATCCTCCACTTTCACATGGTATCGATTGTTTAGTTGTGGTATTTTAAAAAAAAAATTAGAAATACATTAAAATATTTTTTTATATTTTTTTTTTAAATTATTTTTAATATCAACACATGAAAATAAAAAAAATAAAAAAAAATTAGGACTGACTATTTAGTTACTGCTATTTTTTAAAGTGTTTTTTATTATAAAATATATTAAAATGATATTTTATATTTTAAAAAAAAAATATTTTTGACATAAAAAATAAATAAATAACATCAAAATATTTAATTTAAAATAAAAGGTAATATTTTTTTTTAAAAAAAGGTTTGAAACATATTTGCAAACAGTGCCTTAAAGTCACGCCAATAAAAGAGCACAGCTGTGATGTCCTCGGGAGACTAACCTCTCTTTAAATCTTCGAGGTATCTTTATAGGTGTCCTCTAAAACTACACGAACCTTACAGGCCCCACGTGTCCAGTCCCTCAGGTCAAATCATGACCCTACACACACCCGATCCACCCCAGCAAGATTAGAAACATAAATTCCTTTCGCTTACAAGGAGACATACTCGTCAGTACTTTTAATTCGCTGTTTTAAAATCAGATCGGAACGGACTGATTGGTCAGGACACTGGTGATCCAGAACATAAACCGGGCCGATTTTCAAGAATTACCGGGAGAAGTGACCGGGTTAAACATCTAGAATGCCCCGGTTAGCTCGGGAAAAACCCGGTCGAAGCTCATTGATTTTTTAAAAATTAAAATTAAAATTAATATCAATCAGATTAAAGTTCAGATTAACTCCTCTAATTATGTTTTTCAATCACTTAGTGAATTAATTGCAAATTTCGGATTTAATTTCCATTTTTAGTTGCTTTAATTTACAGCATTGCTCCATGCAATGAATCAATTTTGATATTAACAAAACATTAAATTGAGATTATGCTTTCATTAATCACCAACTCATAAAGCAACATTTATTATAATAATATTTTTATTAATATATATTTTTTAAAATTTAGTTTTATTCCTTAACATCTTGATTTTTGAGAATTAAACTTTATATTTTTTTATGTATGATGATATTATAGAAGCCTTGTGATCAGAGTGGGTTTTGAAAGTTACTCTTGTTACTCGATTTTCTTTATTTATTTGAGTTACTTTTTTTATAATTTTATTCTTCAATATTACTAATTAAGTTGTTATTTTATCTTTTGTAAATTAAATTTTATAATTTATTTTTAATTTGCTTTCTATGAGGCTGTCTTAGCCTCGTAACTCGAGTTGCAAAAAGTCTAGCAGGTTAGCTTAGTTTTACTCAAGTTATTTTTATTTTATTTAATTTTACATTCAACATTGAGTTGATAGAAAATCAAATTTCATGGATTGTTTTGATTTGTTTTATGTGCGAGTATCATGATTTCATTACTAGGGTTGTGGATTTTTCAGGTTAAACTTTAATCTATTTAATGTGTTGTTGTTTTAATATTATATATATAAAAAATGTTGTCTTGATTTTTTTCCCTAATCAAACCACGTTTACATTGACCATCTGGGTTGTTTTTGGATCGAACAAGTCACATCGAGTCATCACTTATATTGTTTATTTTTTTCTAAAATAAAAATTATTAGTAATGTTTGAAATATTTTTTATGTTTTAAAAAAATAACCTACAATGTAGTGTGAGCCAGTAATCTAATTTTAATTATAATTGCACAATGTAACATTTTATCCTAAATTTTTACTATATATGATTAATCTTAAGATAGGTAATGGTAGATTTTATGGTGCCAAATTTAGAATTAATAATAGCATATAAGCTAAAACATTATATTATTTTCTTGTTTTGATGTGGATGTCTTAATTTAGAAAAGTATCCAAATAATCAAATAATTATGAAAATAATGAAATAAGATATTATTATTTTTTTCCAAATAATGTAATTATAACCTGTAAGAAATCAACATCACCCACGCAAAAATAAAAATAAAAATTAAAAAAGCACTTTTAACCCTAGTAAATACAAGAAAAGTGGAATTTATTAGAACATTTCATAGCCCTATCATGCTCCTTACAAACTCCACAAGCCTCGTACTCTCCATCACTTAACAAACTCCTATAAGCATCGCATCAAGTTGTACTTGGATAAATGTTTAAGAATATAATTCCTTTTAAAATTAAATTTCCTTTTTTGGTAATCTATTATCATAATTACATTATCTGAAAAGCATAGTTGGGTTAAAGAAAACATGTTTCTTATATATTTTTATTATTTTAAATAATAAAAATCCATTCTAAAATTGCTTTAGAAATATATCTATTTTTAGTTTTATTTATTTCAATTTTTTTTCTTGTTATATATATATATATATATATCATTTTGACACCATTTAAATACAATTAAAATAATATTTTCTAGTTGTTGAATTCGGGTTTATAAAATTAGTCGAAATACATATAAGTTAGTCTGAACATCCATATTAAACAAAAATGAGAATATTTTCTTGCATAGAATTGAATTAGTAACTTTAGCAGGAAAAAAAAATATTAATTGGTCATTATGTTGTAGTTTGATTATAAATTTGAATTAAATGTACTTTTGGAAATATGAAATAACATATTATTTATATATAAATATATTTAAAAATATGATAATAAAAAGCTTAAAAAATAAACCAACAATTAGAATTCAGATCTATTAGTTTTATAATATATATATATATATATAGTTTTTTTATTATATTTTTTAATACTTATCATTAATATTTAAATAGACATTAAACCCACTTCCCTCATAATCAAAATTCAGTAATTCATGAGAATCTTAATTATGAAGTTATATCCACCCATTCGGACAATTCTGTAAGGGTGTTTTTGTAAGAAAAAGAACATAAAAAAATAAAATAAAATATTATTATTTTATTTATATTTATACACTCTGTACACAATAATAATAATAATAATAGTAGTAGTAATAATCAATACATAAAAGTTGTCATCAGCTCTGTCTTTGTCTGTCACGTACAATATCAAGAGTATCTCTTCACCTCGAATCACATCCTGCCTGCCTGCAGCTGCAGCTGCTGCTCTTTTTCTCAGCATTCTTTGGATTCTCTTCTCTCTCGCACAAAATCATATAAAAACCTCACTTTTCTCTTTTCACCAGAAAAAAACCTCAAAATCTTACTCTCTTTTTTTTCCTTAGCCCACAGTAACGGTCAGTCAGTAATTCTCTCAAACCGGTTCCCTTTCTCTGCCCACGAAGCATACAGGTAATGGATATTTTTTAACTCCAAAATGGGTGGAAAATTTCTTGCGTTTCTTAAAAGAATGTGCCTTTGTTTTTCTCCTTTTCATTTCTGATCTGGGTGTTTTGAGTTCTTCTTTCTTCTGAACCAAACAGATCATTAGTGTTTTGTGAGTTAGTATTTCTTGTTTGAATATAAATGGAATGGTGTGTATACCTACAAAGTTTGTGTATTGAATGGTTTAAAGTAAAGAAGTTACAGCAATCACAGAAATCACAAAGCTTTATTGACTTGTAATCCTATATTTATAGGATTGAAGAGTTGTAGTTTACATAGAATTGTACATCATAAATTGCGATAAAGCTTATCAAGGGATAAGGATAATCTGTGATGGCTAATAGAGTTCTATACAAGAGCAGCTACTGGATTTCCTTTACATAAAGATGCTGTCTTTTTGGAGCAAGTCCTTGAAAAATCACACAGGTCAGACTGAGTTAATGTTTTGCGAGGTACAAGCATTGATCAAGTTGTATTTTTTATTATGTTTTTCAATCCAAATCTTGTCTCAGTATTCTAAAGTAAGCACACAATTTAATGTGTGCTAAATAGTTTTGCTTGCTTCTCTTTTTCTTCAACTTTTATCTTTGTGGTTCCTCTTTTTAAACTTTATTCAAGATGGAATCCAAGTTTTTATGAAGTACGGATTGTGGGTTTATCTTCTTCTTTTTAGTTATAAAATTGGGTTTCTTTTGTTTTTTTTTTTGCTTGTTTAGTGAATGATTATGTGTTAATGATGCTTACTTAAGGACAAATTGGTGTAATCTAAAATGGGTTCCTTACGTAGTGTAAATGTATTGTATCAGTTTTTACAAGGTAGACTATTCTGTCTGGATGCAGAGTTGTTGTTTCTTTGTCTTTGTCTTTTCAATTCAATACTAATCTGCATATTGACTTTTATTTTTAGTTAAAAAGAATTATAAATTTGACTACCCTTTTGCTATTAATTCCATGATCTGCTAGTATATGAATTTCAAGGGCAGATTCAAGAACCTGTCAACTACTGATGTTACTATAGAAAATTGGTGTATATTGCTTTGTTTGACTTGTTATAAGATGCAAAGTGGCGCGGTTATTTTTTTTACGTTGACCAAGATTTTCTTTGTTGCAGTTGTATAAATGGATTGGAGAATTCAATAGCAAATAGTGAAATAGAACGCAAAAATGGAGTCATCAGGGTTGATTATTGGGATTTCAATTGGGGTGGTGATTGGAGTGTTTTTGGCTATTTTAGCGCTGTTTTGTATGAGATACCATAGAAAGCGGTCGCAGATTGGAAGTAGCAGTTCTAGGAGGGCGGTGACGATCCCTATGCGGGCTAATGGTGCGGATGCGTGTACTATTATGTCTGACTCGACCATTGATCCAGAGTCACCTGTGAAATCTGGAAGAAACAGGGTGCCCTTGTGGCTGGAAGGATTTAAGAGGAGTAATGCGGTTTCATTTTCTGGGATACCTGAGTATTCTTACAAGTATGTTTTTCTCTAATCTGTTTCGGTGATGACTTTATCTGTTGATTTTAAATGAATTTGCTTTTGGGTTATTTATATGATAGAGTGATGAGGCTGATTGCAACTGGGTGGCCTGATCATAATTATTATGGTGTTAGAGTTTGTTTTCACCGTTTTATTTCCAGCACATGTAGAAGGTCCTGTGCTGCTTGGAACAGTTGATGATGGTGAATGGATAATTGTGCTTCAAACTTAAAGTCTTCAAAATGATTTGATTTGAAGTTCAATTATACCAGCAAATAGCTTATTTTGGGGGTCCAAACTAGAAGAAGAAACTACTGGAGCTTTTTAAGTTCAGAATGTGTTTAATACCTGATTATTATTCTCTTAATGTAGAGGATGTCTTGAATGCTTTGTATGGGTTTAACCTCCTGATGTGTTGCTACAGAATTACATTTGAGTAGCATTTGCAGTACCTTAAATCTATAACTGTGGTATTTAGTTAAGCTTAAACTGGTAATGGGAAGATAACCAATCTGAAGATTTATGTTGCGACAAAGAGAGGGCGTTAGATGGTGTGTGTGTGTGTGTGTAAAGTCAATAGGATTATGATCAGTAATTCATGTTAATTTATAGCTCTTCACTTTCTTTAGAGGTTCATGATTAAATTTTGTTCCTGGTGTTATCGTGCAGGGATCTTCAAAAAGCAACCCATAATTTCACAACACTAATAGGACAAGGAGCATTTGGTCCTGTTTATAAAGCTCAGATTACAACGGGTGAGACTGTTGCTGTTAAGGTGCTCGCAACTGATTCTAAGCAAGGGGAGAAAGAATTTCAGACGGAGGTATTGTTGGTTACCAATTTCACTTTGATGCTCATATTGGTTTATTACTGTTACTGCAAGTTGCAATTGGCATGTGTCTTAAACATCGGCGCATATAAATCTATTTCCCTTTTTGTTTGGCTTCTAATGGCATGTTAGTCAACAGATGGGAAGTTTTTAATGAAGTTTTGTAATAAGTGGAAAGGAAATAACATAAACAACAAAGAAAGAGCTGCATGCATAAATGGTGAAAAATAATAAATTCTACTTTGCACATGATTCATGTACTGAAATTTTTGAGTGTGATGAAATCAAGAGAGTCATTCAATTGTAAAATTATGTTCTGTTTAAGAAATAAAATATACCCAGGTCATAAATAAGAAATTCTTCGCTCTGGAAGACAATTGTTCTTGTTTTGTTCCTACTGCATGAAGTGTGTTGTCACTGTTTCGTGTGATTGACTCATATTGCTCATTGCTTTTAACCTTTCAATTTTATTGTGATCATGTTCAGGTTATGCTATTGGGAAGGTTGCATCACAGAAACCTTGTGAACTTGGTTGGATATTGTGCAGAAAAGGGCCAGCATATGCTTATATATGTCTATATGAGTGAAGGCAGCTTGGCTTCTCATTTATACAGTAAGTTGGCATCGATTTTGTGTATGGTAGAAATCACACACAAACTTTCTGGAAGCTGTAGTCGGATAAGCATCTATGTCTTAGATTGCAAGTAAAATAGTTGCACTTTGTTACAGAGATCAGAGTTGTTGTCACCTGTAAAGCTCAGGTGTGACAGATTTCAGCAATTGGCAATTGTCTGTCACTCTCTAGGAGAGCTCTTGCTAAATAAACTGGAACATACCATTGTGGCCTTTTTTGTAATTGTCTGTCTTGTAGCAAGGATCAAGAACCACCATCAAGAGATTTCATTATGGTGATTGTGAAAAGTGACACTGTTATCTTCTTCACACAGGAGAAGACCTCAAACCATTGATCTGGGATTTGAGGGTTTATATCGCATTAGATGTAGCTAGGGGCTTGGAGTATCTCCATAATGGGGTAAATTTTCTTTTTATGCTGACTATTCTGTGTGCATGTGTGTCCTCCATGGTAATAAAACTTCTTTATTATTTTATCCGTGAGAAATTTACTATTTTCTATATATTATGCTGCAGGCAATTCCTCCTGTGATTCACCGGGACATTAAATCTTCCAACATTCTGTTGGATCAGTGCATGAGAGCCAGGGTATGTCCATTGTGTCTTTAAAAACTTTGCTTTGTGAGAAATTACAGTAAAGTTCCATCCAATGTTTTGAATGTTAAAGAAAAACTTAGTTCAATTCAATGTGTGCAATCGTGGTTATTTTTCTTCTATCATCAAGTGCTAGGTTCTAATGCTAATTACATACTCCTGTTCATGCTGGTTCGAGCAGGTAGCGGATTTTGGGCTTTCAAGAGAAGAGATGGTGGACAGGCATGCAGCCAATATAAGGGGAACTTTTGGGTATCTTGATCCTGAATATGTATCTACAAGGACGTTCACAAAGAAAAGTGATGTCTACAGCTATGGAGTGTTGCTCTTTGAGCTTATAGCTGGCAGAAATCCTCAACAAGGTCTTCTAGAATATGTTGAACTTGTAAGTTTCTACAACTCTTTCTCAACTGGATGGTTTAACTTCATATGGAACAATCAAATTGAAACTTTTGCCAAAGTTTAGATGGGTTTTTTTATGCAACTTATTTATTTCAACATCCATTCATTGGATATTGGTTTCAATTTGATTGGAAAACATTTCTAACATTAAAGGGTCTTGAACTAGCTGTTAATTGTTATTTTTCATCGTGTACTGGTTTCAATTCCTTGTGAAACCTTCTCCAGTGCTTTTCAGAACAATGTCTGCTATCATTAGAAAAGACAGGTCATGTTAGCTTCCATTGGTCCAGTGGATATCTACTTCAGTCTTTTCCTTTTCTGTTTGTAGTTTAAAACTGTTTTTCTAATATGATGAGCAGGCAGCAATGAATACCGAAGGAAAAGTTGGGTGGGAGGAAATAGTTGATTCACGTCTGGATGGGAAATTTGATGTTCAAGAGCTCAACGAAGTGGCCATTCTGGCATATAAATGCGTCAACCGTGCCCCAAGAAAACGGCCTTCCATGCGAGACATTGTGCAAGTTCTTTCCAGGATCCTCAAATTGAGGCACAATAAGAAGCATCACAAGAAGTCCCTTTCTGCCACCACAGCAGATGAAGTTTCCATCGATATGGAACAACCAGAAATCAGAACTCCTCTCTCTGACCGCCACCACCACCGGAGAGCGGAGTCAGCTGACAGTGCTGACACTGGTGAAGCATAGAGATGTTTTAAGACAATTTGTTCATTCTGGACATCCCATGGTTTTGGTTTTGGTTATGGTTTGTGATATATACATGCAGTTCAAAAGGAGCTAGGCAAGCAAATTTGTTGTTGTAGGTTTTTTTCCTCTTCTGAGTTAGAAGAGTAGAGGATACATTCAGTTTGTTTATAGGTTTCTTCTTTCTCTTTCGCTACGATAAAAAGACATCCATGATTTTGTACATTAATACTATGAATCATGAATGATAATGCAAGGAAAATTACACCTCCTTACCTCCAACCGTATTCACGTTTCCATGTTGTGAAATGCAATTGGATCATAGTCAGTAGTTCTAGTCTTGTGCCCTTCTAATTTGGGATGAATCGTAACTTTATAAACTATGAATCAGAAACAGGGCCAAGAAAGCTATCATTTCATTACGAAGAACAAGAAACATCGTCGATGATCAGATAAACATCTTCTGCTGACAAAATTCACGCTATCTTTCACTACCCGTCTATAAACTATTCAATGTCAAAAACAGGACAGGCCAGAGCGTGACCAAGTAGTAGCAGAAGAAGAAATGGCAGCCAGAGCGTGACCAGGAAGAAGAAATGGCAGCAATGGCTGCACTTAATGGAATGATAGACGGAAAGGAAAAACACAAAATCTTGCAAGGAGAGATTAGAAAGTGCTCCTCATGTGACTAATTTTAGACAAAAAGTATTTGTAGAGTTTATTTGTGCAACCAGTGTGTGTTTCATTGATTTATCTGCCATTGGCTCTTCCGTAGTTGTCAATTCTGTTTCGGTTGGTTGGTTTTGGAGTGTTTCGACATGCCATTTTGAGGTTGTACTGTTTATGTATGTGTGTAATTAAAAATATTAATTAAAAAAATAGCTCAAATCTAAAAATAAAATTATTTAGAATTGTGCAATTTAATCTAAAAAGACAATAAAATTATTTTTCTGAACAAAATTATGAACATGTAAAATATTACGAGAATGTCATCATTAATCTCAAAAGATAATTATATTCTCTGACTGCTTTGAAATTTTAACATAATATATATAAATATGTCAAGACACTTCTCGTGAAATTGCATTTCAATCTAACGGTCGAATTAACAGTTATGATTGATATTGTAAAATTATTAATTATTTAAAAAAATACTATTTGGCTGGAATGGAACGGGCGAAACGAAACCAGAACGTTTTGGCCATAATTTGGCCGAAAAATCCTGAATGAACCAGAATTTAAATCAAAATAAAAATGATGTTGTTTTATCTCTTTTTTTTCTATTACGAAATGGAACGAAAATACAACCCATGTGCCAGGCCAAAGCAAGAGAAAAGCCTGCGGCTGTTTTGTTGCCTTATATCCAAATTATATGTTGCATCCATGAATTCCGTTCAGTAGCTCCTCAAATGAGCTCACTCCGGGCAACATAAAAGCTCGTGTGTTTCCTCCACGATGATTCTGTATTGTGTTCATGGGATGCAGCTGTATGCTCTCTGTCTTGTACATCAACCATTTTCTGATAGCTGTTCATCCAAATTACACAAAATGCATGTCAAGGTAGGAAATACATTTCAAGTGCTTGCTGGACATGAGAAAGGGGAAAAATGAGGAGATCACTAAGATTTTTAGGCACGACAGCACTGTGGTACTGAAAGATTTAAACCTGAAAATAAAGCATGTGAAGAGAAGAGAAGAGGGTGAACCTTGCCAGATTATAAAGGTTGTTTTCTTCAGATTTTCATCCTTTTTTATTCTAGCAAGTTCATGTATTTCTGTTATTATATCAGCTTATACTTGGTTTTTCATCAAATAGAATGAGAGTGGTGAGATTCGAACTCGTGACCGTCAGGTCAACAAGGTTTTGATACCATATTAAAAATCATCTCACCTAAAAGATTAAATTATTAGGTGAGATCCCAGAATATGATTTATATTATTCTCTAACATAAATAACAGTTCATAACCTGTAAATTTTGTTGCTGCTACAGGTGACATCAAGTTCTTTTCAATTGTATCAGCTGTGAATGCTAGAATGAGTTCAATTCCTTGGTTCACTTTGACAAAATATGCAATGCTCACTTGTTTCTAATGGAGAAAACTAGAGAAGAAGGTCGATACATATGATCCTCCAACAGTTCTGTAATGCCTCGATTGATCAATCATCTAGCGGAAGGTATCCATGCTCCAATTTGCAGAGGTCAGCTTTTCTCTCAAGTCGTTAAAAGTGGAATAACAATTCACTTGGAATTTTTACCTCTACGAACATTTTCTTCACGTCTTCAGGTTATCAGAGGAAAAACAAGGTGCAATACCTCCAGAGATTTCGTCAGAGAAGCTAAGGGACTCGAGGATTAAGTGCCCGTTTGGCATTGCGATCTCACCGGCTTTTGGCCGAAATTTGAAAAAAAATTATTTTTTCTTCATTTTAAATGAATATGTTTTTGTGTGTTTTAGATCATTTTGATGTGCTGATTTCAAAAATGATTTTTAAAAAATAAAAAAAATATCATTTTGATGTATTTCGGCACGATAAGCACTTTGAAAAACTACCGCAACCACACTCCCAAACAAGCCCTAAGTGCAAGCATGACATTAAATATATGAAGCGCGAAACTATCATCTGTTACCTGGATCAAAGGCTTTAACCACCTGTAAGAGTAAATGTCATAAATAGATCTTTCTGATCACATTTACCAACTCTACAAGATCAATCTCTGGAATAATTGTCACGGGATATAAGCGTTGAAATTTATAGCCTATGACTGGCTATGTAACAGTTCATTCCAACTCAGGAGAAGCAAGGTTGTTGATTTCATTTCGGTTGGTGTTTTGTTTTCTTAATTGGAATGGAGCATTTCGGCGCGTTGTTTCGGGGTTGTACTGTTTATGTGTGTGTATAAATAATTAAATATATTAATTCAAAAAAATTAGTTCAAATCTAAATATAAAATTATTTAGAGTTGTGCAATTTAATCTAAAAAAACACTATAAAATGATTTTTCTGAACAAAATTATGAACATGTATAATATTACGAGATTACATCATCAATCTCACAAGGTCATTATATTCTATGATTGCTCTGAAATTTTAACATAATATATATAAATATGTCAAGAGACTCCTCATAAAATTTCATCTCAATCTAACAGTCGGATTAAGAGATATGATTGATATTGTAAAATTATTCATTATTAAAAAAAAACACTATTTGGCCGAAACGGAACAAGCGGAACAAAACCGGAACGCTCTTGCTGAAATTTGGGTGGAATTTCCTGAACAAGCCGAAATTTTAAACGAGGTAAAAACTGCACCGTTTTATCTCATTTTTTTAAATGGTACAAAGTATTTCAGCCGAAATAAAACGAAATTAACAAGACTGAGCACTGAGCAGAAGTGTCAAATAGAAATAAATGAAGAAACATATTCTCAGTGACCCAATCCACTGGTTGTTCGGTATATGTTGTTTTCCCCAAGTCCTACTGTCCTAATTCTGAAAATTAATAGTCATTATAAATGCTGGCAAGACATTAATCCTGTTTCCGGAAGAGTGGAATCGTGACTTGCGGTGGTCAACTCATCTGAAGGCACCGATTGCGTGCACCTTAGCACCATCTCATCTGACAGAAGTAATTTATCATTAAACTAGAGATGCTCCAGAATTGAATGGTTTGATAAAATGCTATAGGCAGCCTATTGATTGCATCAGTTTGTGGAATAAAACATTTATTCTGGACGGCACTGCGACAAGAAGTTCATAGATCGATGCAATGCAGTTCATCAGCTATGAAAATTTACAGGAAGTATGAGAATAATCATAGGAAATAACAATCAGTCCAGAGCCATGAAAGATGATTTTTTTTTGGATATCCGTTGAGGATCGGGGGAACCACATGACCCTGAAAGCGCATTTTGTAGGCCCAGAACATGTGTAAAACCTCTGGCTGTCCCAGGCTCTTACGGGGAACCTTACAGTTAGCCTTTGAAGTTTGAACTCTTACCTTCCGTTTTGAAGGGAAGGACAAGGCCTTTGCTGCTCGACTAAACCCCTAGGACGCCATGAAAGATGATTGCGAGATGGATTAAGATCAAAATGATGCAGCTTCGTTTAAAACCAGCTCCCTCAATCAACATTAAAGCTTTCACTTTCATTTCCATCACCTTGCTGTTCGCTACATTGATCTTGTTATTCTATACTTATCTTCAGTATAATTCAGTTAAATCCCTAGTCACTCGAGGCCAAGTGACCACGAAAAGCTCGATGAGGTCTTCACTGGAGTTGTTCCGGTCATAATATAAATCATATTCTACGATCTTATTTAATAACTTAAATTTTTAGGTGAGATAGTTCTTTAATATAGTATCAAAATCTTTTTAATACAGCTCGCGAGTTTGAATCTCATCACTCTTACTCTATTTAATAAGCACGAGGTAATGTAAATCTGTGCAAGTTTTAAGCCCGATTAGCTTTTACTTGAAGATATTACAGCTCAATCGGTCCAATGTTTGGACCAATAAAACCTAATGCAATTATTCCCATGTGACGTGATATATCATTAAGGCTGTAAATTTCAAGGAAACCTCTCCAGTTCCGGTTTATATAAGACATGCATCCTCGTCAACCATGTGAGCACATGCTAGGAACATGGCCATTTAAATACTTAATTAGCGGGAAGCACAGGTTGAGACAAGAGTTCGGTCATATTTATCGATATTTATATTCGATTTATTATTTATTATACTAAAAAAAATCTTAATATTCTATATTTTCAGGTTAGGTTCGGTCTAATTTTGAATAGGGGTTTGACTATATTCATATTTTGCTTATTATTTATCAAGTCCAAGAAACTCATATCAATTTGGGGTGGATTAGATCAATATTAATGAATTCAAATTAAATTGTTATTTCTAGAAGTAGAACTCGACCAAGGTCATGGTTCAATGCAAATCAACCTGAAATGATTTTTAAAAAATTAGCAAGTTGGGAGTCAAGTTTTAGTGTCTGTTTGGCTAAGCGGTTGAATTGCTGATTAGCCAAATTTTGAAGAAAAACATTGATTATAAATTAAATGTTTTGGTGTTTTTAGATCATTTTGATGTGCTGATGTCAAAAATAATTTTTTAAAAATAAAAAAGTATATTATTTTGATATATTTCTAAACAAAAAACACTTTCAAAAACAACTGCAACCACACTCCCAAACATTTAATTGAGTCAAGTACGAGATGAGCATGTCTACTTAAATTTTGATCAATCAATCAATTTTCAACCCAAACCGATTCAAACTCCAGTAAACCCTGCATATGTATTTTTGATTAATGTAGGTATCCGAGCTAGCTTGTATGTATCTTGACTAATCTTATAGGTTCAGAAGTTAATGACCATATAAATCTCAAGTGATTATCATATTATCAACTATAGAACTCGAATTTGAATCCACATAGAAAATATATCTCTGGGTCTCAAGCATATACTACTATTCACCTAGTAGATGATTACTTTTACATGTTTTACTAGTTTGTATGCTAACGTAGCAGCAGCCCTTGGACTAACCATGGCTCAGCAGATGGCATCCCCGCCAGAACGAGGAGTCCCAATCACGGGGGCCACATCGACTGCGACAAGTATCTTAATTTGTGTTCATCTGATCTCAAACTACTCCCCTGGAAATATTTAAGACTGTCAACTGAATTCTATTCAATTTTCCTGGAATCATAAATAATTCAGAGAAGTGCTGCAATGGCTAGCATTCATTTATGATGACCATGTGCCAGCATTTATAGCTTTCACAGATGTTATCGGAGAGAGAAACGGAACCCTAATCGCGCTGCTTCTTCACCAAGAGGATCTGCAGGAAGCTCCAGGCGAAAGATTAACCTGATCAAAGAATTTACAGAAAAGATTCACAAAAGGGATGTGAATATATGAGACAAAACAAATCCGTATAGATTGCTGTCTGCTGGTTTGGACTAACCCTTGTTTCAAGCACAGCCCTCCAGCCTGGACCACATGAAATTTTTTGTGCAGAGTAATGCAAGTGGATTGAAAGCAAGCATATTTTACACCACAAGAATCCACATATTTGGACTAATTTTATATTCATAAGACTCGCTAATTTCTGCTGAGGAAAGATGGGTCCTCTTGTGAATTATATTTAATGGAAACTGAGTTTGATTCATTTGATAATTCTTTTACTTTGTTTTCAAGTGAGACAGGAATGCATATAATAACATATGCTAACTGGGTTTGATTTGTCTTAGAGTGTTTGATGCATGTGTGCAAGACTTTGAAGTTCTCAAATATTAATACGGTTGGTGTTATGGCAAATGAATTGAGATTTGCACAACAAGTCTCGAGTTTGAGTCAGGGTGTACATCTCTTGTAAGAGTTTGGGACAGCCGGGGTTTTACTCGCTCACCTGAACCCACAAATTACACTTATCGAGAGGTGGGTTTCCTCAAATCTAAAAAAAAAACGCAGTAGCAGCATATAAGTCGAGCCTGCAACTCCAGTGCATTTCAAACTAACCTGCAAGCTCATAACTCTATCATTCAAACTGGGATGCCTGATGTTACAATACAGAATTTAATTATCAGGCAGGCTTTTTTTTCTTGAATTCCTCAATTATTTTGAAGTATTTGCTCTTAAATTCACCTGTTATGAGGTGTTTTCAATATAACTTGGGTCCCCATGTATACAGCTTTATTTCTGAATAAATGCGTCCTAAATCCTGAATCTGTCGCTGCCTATACTAATCAGGAACTAACTGGAATGAAAATTGTGATCTATGCTATAACTCCAATCAAGGACAGGGTAGCGTAAACATTCCCATGAATTTTTTCATTAAAATACAGGCCTAAATATGAAGATGAAGCAATACAGTAGCATGAGATGTGAAAATGTGTTGTGGGGCAGATACAGCTAAACTATGAAGCATTAAATTTGATATAGCCTTGAAAGAAGATCATAATTCCTCAAAACATAAGATTCAAGAAAATTTCCTCTGAACAAAAGTGCAAAAGCGATTCATAATGTAATGTAAACATTTTCCTCTCTTTCTTCAGGATTTGCAGATCACTACAAAGCAAGGAAGCAGAGCTCTAGGGTTGAGCAGATAAAGTTCCTCAATATTGGAGTAGAGACCAACTTTTCCAGCCAGGGAATCAAACCCAGTTTGGCCAGATATTTCCTGTATATTCTCCAAAGGCCTATGAACCCTCCCAGCAATCACTCTGCATACTATCAAAGCTTTCCTTGTAGATGGATCATCTTCAAATATTTCAGTAGACTCGTAAGCTCTTCCACTGGTAGAAGTTGTGAACACCCCTACTCCACTTTTAAGCTCCTTTTTTGCAGAAAAACCGTTTCTGATAATTCGACAAACACAGCATTTTTCAGATATGCAGAGACTTGAAGAGCCGTTTATGCCGAGAGAGCATGCAACAGTAGTGCCATAAAACCTCAAAAGTTCATTCCCATCAGCTATGCACCGAGAATGTTTCTTCGGTAGCTTGCTGGCCTTGATTTTCACCGTCTCTCTATACTCCTCGAATCGGGCTAGAGTTTTTTGCATATTGTGAACCTTCAACACTCTTTCTATACGACCACAATGGTTTTCACTCTTTAACCAGCTCGTTCGACATATGATTTCAACAATTTTTCTTGACGAGTCACCTTCCACAAGTTCAGTGACTGCCAAAAGGAGAAATAGAATGAGCTGCTGGTAAGGAACAGCAAGCCACTTAAATATATGACTTTGGTTTTCAAAGAATAGCATCAAAATGAAAGATCAGAATAAATTGTTTCGAGTACAACTATAATTTATAAAGTTATAAGTCATCAAAACAACTAGAAACTATGCCTCTCTTGAGCTTCACAAAAAATAATTGGATATCTCGGACGAAGATATTGCAGGAAAAAAGAAATGGTTTGTTGCAGAGTGATATCTAGTAAATTATATTAAAAAAAATAAGATTTTATATTAAAAAGAACATTTTGCTGGTGGTTAGAATCCGGGTTCACATTAACATCAATTGAAATGGAAAACTCAGTTCGATTGCCACAAAGCCTGCAAAGTATCCATGTCTTGAAAAAAAAAACCTTCACCACTATCTCTGAGCACTTGGTGATCTCAATAGTTGCAAGGCAAAAGTGCCTACTCAATTTCTGAGGTCAGAATCAAGTGTGTGACTGCTATTGTGAGGATAAGAGAACAAGAAAGAGACAAAAGAAATTGCAAATATGGTTTAAATTCAAAACTAAATATATGCACAAAAGGGGGTGAAAAATTAGATGAAAGATGTTTATGTTAACAAATAATTTCAAGATAGGAGAATCTTACCAGCATGCTTGGAGAGATGATGATTTTCAGCAGCTTCCCATTTGGTAAACTGTTCTCCACATTTATGGCAAGTGATTGTAGAAGAACCATTAAAATCTGTCTCGAGAGAGACCCTACTGCTTGAATGTGCACCAGCACCAAAAACACCAGAGCCTCCAAATCCAGACCCTTCTCTGTCTGATGAAAGAGAAGGAGACTTTCTTGGAGGAGTTGGTGCGTTCCTAAATGAAGGGTTGAAATAATGCATCGTAGGATGTCCTCCAGGTCCTGGAGTACCTGGCCTTAAAGTACCGACAAAAGTTGAACCAACACCACCGTTACTGCCACCGCCACCACCATTATGGTTGTTGCCATGACTAGCACCAGTACCAACCCCTTCTTGGAACCCACCAAAACCAGTGATTTTGAGCTCACACCTCGAGTTACTCAAAATAACTTCATGGGTTATTGGGTTAAGAAACTCGCTGCTTCCAATGGATCTTGGACTACAACTTGGTGGCTTCTCCATGTGTCTTTTGCTTCCATGGATGACATCTTTGAGATTTGCTATGGACCTTGAACACCCTGACCTTCCTGCTTTTCTTGTCAAGATTGTACTCAAATTCTTTGTGGATTTTGGGTCATGAACTTCTGATGGCTCTGACTTGCAATGTAGAGATCTCTTCAAAGAGAACCAAACTGTTGGCATTCTTCTATCTTTACTGTCCTTAACTCCTTTGCTTTGCTTTTTGGGCTTCAAAATGTTTCAGAATCACAGCTTTTCAAAGTAAAACTCCTCTGCGTGCATTATTACAGAAAGCACATCTCTTTGCAAGCCCATTTTTTCTTCCTTTTTCCACCATGAAAGCTAGCTGAAAAGAAGAATCTGAATATACCGATAGTCAATATACAGCTTACTCTCTACTTGTGCTACAGAGCTCTCTTTCCCTGCAATTTCCTTTCTATTTTGAGAAGCTAACAGCCAATCTCTTAACGAACTCTATCTATCAACTACTAATTAAGCATGCTTAAGAACTCAGAAGAATCAAGAACCAAAATTTCTCACGAAGCATTCCATATTGATAACCACATAAGAATCATCTGTCGAAGCAAAAATTTGGTACTTCTACTAAAACGGGTGTCCATGGCTGAGGAAGAGAAAGGCAGATTGAAAGCCGAAAGGCCTAAGAAAGTCCATTATAAGAAAGACAAAGGAGGAGTAAAGCAATTACTTGCACAGAAGAAATTCAAAAAATGGAGAATCTATGGTCGATGAGGAACATGACAACCCAACATGAAGAACCATGGTCAGGGGTGTCTGTAATAAATGACAGTTACAGCTTGAGAAAGGCAACCTGTTAAAAAGTGAAAACAACTCCTGCAAAATATTTGAAGGACATTCTTGAATTAACGCTTGTGTTGTACCATGCTTGCCTGCCTTGAATTTGTTTTAGATTTTTTGTGGAAGGAATTCACAGGCTTCTTTTTTTTTACAATCTAATTATCCTCATGTTTTTATTTGTATATTATTTAGAAAGGTAGACTTTCTAAAAATATAACAAACAAAATTATTTTTAAGAAAAAATGATTTAATATTTAGTAAAAATAATTATTTGTACTATGTTTTATCAAGTTTTCATTTGTTTTTTTATAAGATTTTATTATATTGATTATATATAAAAAAATAGCTCGTGTGTTATATATCTATGTAATCACATCTATTAATCATAATATGATAATTTTAGTATCTATTTGGGAGTCTGGTTGAAATTATTTTTCAAAATATCAAAATAATAATATTTTTATTTTTTTTCTAATAATTTAATATCAGCACAAAAAATAATTTTAAAATACATTGAAAAACACCTAGTTGTCAAAATTTTACAAGACAAATTTCATAAAGCTAAACATGACAATAGTATAGCTTGTAAGGAATCGGTAGGCCTAACTATCAAAGCTGTTGCCTATACAGGACCACTCTGGCATTCATCATCTCTTCGGAAATTTGCTGAGTCTTTTTTAATCTTCTCAAGATATTTCTCATACATACATACATACATGCATGCATGCATGCATGACTGGCCAATTAATATCTATTTTTGCTCTCAAAATCATTCATTACATATATTATTTTCCATGAGTTTGTATAGAGCATAAGAGGTCGGAACATGAGACAAGAATATATCCGCGTGGAATACATGATTTTGGAACTTGGTGGTGGGTTCATAGGATTTTCGCCATGGATGTCCAATCTCTAAACCTGTCAAAAACAAAATATGGTGGGGATGATGCACCTTCGATGTAGAAATGAAATGATTTCGTGTTTTTTAGTTTGTTCCAGCAGATTCTTTCGTCGACATTAGAGAATTCGGCTGCAGATTCAAGACTGGTGAAAATGGACTGGTGAAAATGGTTAGGGTGTGTTTAAGTTCATGCGTATATTTAATTTAATTTTATGAACTCCAAACTTAATAATTATAAGACTGTTTAAAAGTGTGATTGAGATTGTTTTTTTTTATTTTTTTCACTCAAAATTATATTAAAATGATTTTTTTTTGTTTTTTTATATCATTTTTGATATCAGTATATTAAAATAATCTAAAAACACCAATTTTTTTTAATAAAAACAAAAACAAAATGATATTTTTTTAATTATTTTTTATATCATCACATTAAAATGATCTACAAACATAAAAAAAATTAATTTAAAATAAAACAAAAAAAATTAGTCTTTTTCAAAAACACTTTTCAAACATATTCCTAAATATCAATATAAACTTTCAATAATCAAATAGCAATCATAAAATTCAAACCTAAAATTATATAAAAAACAAAAAAAAAACACTTTAATCCCAAAAAAATTCTATTAGATTTATAATCCATGGATCGAAGGAGAGCAATAATTGAGCTCTTTAATCGAAGCACGAGTGGATTTTGAGCAAAGAAAGAGCTTCATCATAATTAGACTTTGACACAAATCTCCATGCTCACTTTTCAAAGTGATTTTTGAAATCCAAAGAGTGGTGAAAAAGAGGCATGCAAATTACGGGATAAAAAAAAAGTTATGAATAAATTAAAATCACCACTTCAATGCAGTGGGGACAATTAGGGTTTGTCATCTTGCTGTTAGTCGAAGAGGCAAGCTCGAGAAACTAGGTTCAAGAAATGGATTGTTGTTGTTGTCAATACAATTAAAAGAATAGAGGTGATGGTTTATCTTTTTATTATTTATACGAGTAGTGAAGAAGTTGATATTTTTTATTGTTTTATGTTTTATATCTATAAAATTATTACAATTTCAAACAAACCTCCTAATATTTATTTTATTCTTGATTTTATAAGTGTTTATTTTTCTCATCTAATAATAAAATAAAGAAAATTATTTTTAAAAAATCAAAGTTGTCAAACTCAATAAATTTCATTATACAAATTGTGAATTTGGAGGGTTAAGCCACAAGTTTTGGTTTGATCCATTATATTGAAGTTTTAATATTAAAAACAAATGATCTTAATTTTTTTTAATAAAAAAAAAACATGTTTTTTTTAACAAGACATCCAAGTTATTTTGGGATCTGTCAAGTCAGCTGAATCGCATCGAATCAACTCTTACATGATTTTATTTTAAATTTAAATTAGCCAAGAGGTCGAGGTTTAAAAATTGACTTATTATGTTAAATTTAATAAAAATATCAAATAAATCCCTATGGCCTAAACTTTTTTTCATGGTTTTTTTTTAATTGAGTTTCAATGTAGCACACCCCTATAAAACTAGTTATTAATATTGAAATTTCTTAATCTAGAGCCTCTTTTTTTTTGTTGGGAAATAGAAACCCATGAAAGTAATAAAAAGCATAATTATCAAATCTCAATTAGTCTTGCGGGTCAACTTGTTACTATGTCGATTTGAAATATGATCTAGATAGAGTTTTATTTTGAACTCTGGTTGACTTAAGGTTTGCTTGATTAGATTGAAATGTATTTTTTTAATAAGTATTTTTTCTATCATAATTGCATTTTTTTGTTAATTCAATGCATTTTTTTATTATTATTATTTTATTAGATAAAAATAAATTTATTCAACTCGATCCATGACTTAAATTACAACTCTCTCTCTCTTTTAAAAATAAAACATTCTTGCAATTTTTTGATATTCTTTTTTAATGTTAAGAATTGTTTTGGGTCTCATTACTAGTTGGGTCTAAATATATTTGTTTCAAATGCCATTAAATAAGCGAACAGGAAAAAAATTATAATTTTAAAAATTATATGTACATGTCAAAGTTCAAGTCTCCCAAACTAAAATTATTATTTTTTTAAAATAGTAACACTTTATTTATTTTATTTGTTATAATGACCATTGTAAGCTCCAAAATGAGAGACATGCACACGCATAATAAACCTTCGTCCAAAAATAAATAAAAAAATAGGAGAGGAGAGGAGGAAGGCCCGGAGAATAAGTCCAAGCACGTAAGGTTTGGAAAGGATGAGGCCCGCACGCCTCTAGGCTTTAAAGCCCAGACTAGGCGTTGTGCTGTCCTAATGTATTAATTTCCAGTTATCCGAGGTGGTTTGTCTGGTTGAAAAATTAATATCCAAAGTTTTCAGACTTCAAAAATTAAATTTTAACCTTTTGTTTTTTAATAAAATAAAATTTAGGACCTAAAATGAAAATGAAATTTAGGACTAAATCATGAGAATCTAAGAAGAATATGGACCAAACATGCGGAAATAATTAAACTAGAAGGACCAAGTTGACAATTGCCTACTTGATTTGTGAAAAAGGCTTTGATTTCATTTAAATGGATAATTTCAATACTTATTTTTTTAATAATAACTTCAAATTCTATTTTGAAAAGCAAATTGCTAATTCAATGTTAGAATATTATACATGCAAATTAAAATTAATTTAAATACATAAAATTATGCTAATATAACTTGCAAGGACTAAATTAAAAAACAATCATCATAGAAAAATAAATTAAACTAATATTACACGTCATCAAACTGTATGGCATCAACAACTTCTATGAAATCATCACAATTTCTATAAAGTTAAAACGATTCCCTTAAACTTTCCCTTTTCCTCTCTACTGCAGATCTAAAATAATTATTGTTAATGGAATTCATTCTCCTCCATCATTACTTTCTGATCTCTCTCTTACTTTCCATCCCATCTTTAAAGATCATACATGTTTTCCTATAATCATTTTTATATTTAAATTATTTTTAAAAGAAGAACAATGTCTCTCTCATCTTCTTTTAGTGATAAAAGTTTATTTTTAATATGTATTTTATTTAAAAATATATTTTCTAATCTAAAAAATACAATTAGACTTAAATGGTAAGCAGATCCTTCTTATAAACTCAAAACAATTAATCAAAAATACAAACATTTTCTCTTTGCCATATTGAATTTATGATTGTTTGAGAGTTTGTTTGTGTTTATTTTTTAAAATATTTTTTATTCAAAAATATATTAAAATAATTTTAAAAAAATTAATTTTGACACCAGTAAATGAAAATGATCTAAAAATATAAAATAATTTAAAATAAAAACTAATTCAATTTTTTTCAAAAATATTTTTGAAACACGTGTCAAACACTCCATTTATCATCAACAAAATCCTAAGTTTTAATCTTTCGATGTTATATATTATTTTGATATTTAAATGTTAAAAATAAGTTTTAAAAATAAATAAATAAAATATTTTAATATATTTTTAAAATAGAAATCATGTAAAATAACAAATTGTAAAAACAACACACAAATGTCCAAATGTTTGGCGTCTCTCTTTAAAAAAATTGGTAATGATCGGGCTTTATGTCCTTCTAAATTAATCGATGAATAGTAGACTCAATCAAGTCATAGTACAGACAAAATATAAGTCCTCGCTGGAGGGTCGGTTATAAGTTTCTAGCAAACTTCTAGTTAGCCCAAAATTTATCATTCAATCGGCCACACAGTTGGTCTCTCTGCAATTATGTAATGTTTTTACTTTCCAATCCCTACCCAACAAATTTCTAATTTACCTTCACACTATCCCCATTAATAATCCTAACTACCACCCTGGAATTTGACTCTAAAATCATTTTCAAAACCCTTTATCCTATGTAAGGTGTAACCCCACATATGCAGCCCATAATTCTGCAGTCATGGACGAACAAACACCAATATTTCTTGCAAATCCCCCTATCCACGACCCCATATGGTCTCGAATAACTCCATTCGCACCTGTCATCCCTGGATTACCCTTACAGCATCCATCTACGTTTAGCTTGATCCACGTCTTTGCTTGGGTATTTCCATCCTATGTGTTCAACCTCCAACTATCTTCAACCATTCTTTTATAGCAAGAATAGTCTCAAAACAATTACTCGTGTCCCCTCAAATATTCTACTACATCTCTCTTTCCAAATATACCATATAGTTATACCAAAAACCAAATGTCACTCACCATATCTCACAGATCTATTTCTGGGGGTATTAGAAATCAACCAACACATGCCGATTTTGGTTAAAGAACAACTCCCTTTCCTCGAACTTGATGAAAATCTCCCAAATTTTTCGAGCTTTAGGGCAATCTCTTAAAGCATGATTTAAGGTTTCCACTTCATTAACACAATGGACATCTATTATATGATATTCTTCTTCTCCATCTCCACTCATTGGTCATAATAGCATTACGAACTACAGTCCATAGAAACATTTTGATACGTTCCGTTCCTTTCCACTTCCAAATAATCCTCCAGATAGGGTCATTATCCAAGGCCTCCCCACCCTCTTGTAGTGCATATGCTGTTTGAACTGTGAATCTTCCATTTGTGGATTGATCCCATACCCTTGTGTTTGCTCTCACATCCTTTTTAGGAGTCATGTAGCTAACAATACCCATTACAACTTATATAGGTAGTAAGTGCGTAAACACCTCCCGTTTCTAGTTGTCCATCTCATCTACCATATCAGCCATTGAATAATTGAAAGTATCTATCTGATCCTCCGGATTTATATAATTAACAAGGAGCCCATAACACTCAAGCCAACTATCTTACTAAAATAAAATTCTCGCGCCATTCCCCACAATCCAACTGACATTCTGATGTAACATAGTCTATTCCCGACAAATAGTCTCTCTTTAAATTTGTTCTCAAACCAAAAACTTCTTTTTTTAATATACCTAAGCTACAATAAACTTGGATATACTATTCTCTTTAATTAGGATAAAGTGACGGCCCAAGGTTATATTCTCTCATGCCCAGCCCACACGAACTCGATGACGTGTCGTCCCCTCCTGGACCCATATTCCTAAATCAGACAAAACCAACCAGCCTGAAAATTTCAAAGCCCTCAAAAATTCAAAACCATAGCTAATAAATTCAACCTAGTCACATCAACTCAATGACATTGTAAGAATCAATGAATTCAACTTTAATTTATTTTTCAAAACAACATCTTTTAAAGTTTCTATATTAAAAATAATGTTTATTAAAAAAACAAAAAAACATTATTATTAATTTTTTTAAAAATCGAATCAATCAATATTTTCTTCATATATTAAATTAGTCTGGATCAGTCCCTCAACATACGGGTTATTAAATGAACTCATTAATGTAAACTAAACTTAAAAAAATAGTTTTTAATTATTTTTTATATAAGAATTTAATAATAATTCTTATAAAAAGTAAAACAAACTATTTTTATATTTTATATCTATCCTCTAAACGATTAATTACTATAACTCTTTTTATTATCAATATTATTTTATATCTACCCGACAATATCAATCACAATTTTATTTCTACCATCGCAATAAACAAATAGCTACGTTCGAAACCCCATTTCAGTTGATCCATCAATCCCGAGGAAAACTTCCCATAACACAACCAGGAGGTTTACAGAATCGCCACCGTCCTTTCACTTTTAATCCAACGGTTAAGGATCTGGATCCGCGTACTGCTCTCTCATTGGCCACCCGGTTTTCTCTTCTCCTATAAAATCCCCAAAACACCCATTTCAGCCTTCAGATTTCTTCTTTTCGCGTTTTCCTCTCCTGCATTTTACTTCGAAAAGAGTCGATCCATGGCTGGCAGAGGCAAAACCCTGGGATCTGGAACAGCAAAGAAGGCTACATCAAGGAGTAGCAAGGCTGGTTTGCAGTTTCCGGTGGGTCGTATTGCTAGATTCTTGAAGGCTGGCAAGTATGCTGAGCGTGTTGGTGCCGGCGCTCCTGTCTACCTCGCTGCTGTCCTTGAATATCTTGCTGCTGAGGTAAAAATGCCTCGGTCTTTCTTTAATTTTCTTTCTTCGAAGTGTTTTGGTATGATTTTGTTCGATTCAGTTTTTGAATCTAGGGTTCTTTTATTTTGGTAATTTTGGACATTTATTTTTGGAATTATCTTGTTAATTGTGTTTTCGAAGATGTGGCCGTGGCTAGTCTGTTATTTCACTTATTGGGTTTTTTGGAATCTAGGGTTTGAACATGTTCCTGAGTCAAATTTAGTGAATTCAAGCTTGTTTAATTGTGTATTTAAACTTTTCGTTTCAAATCCTAAATCACGGAAGTTAAATTTTATCAATTGGGTTTATGTTTGATGGGTTTTGCGTATGTTGTGCTTTCAGGTACTTGAATTGGCTGGAAATGCAGCTAGAGACAACAAGAAGACCCGTATTGTGCCCCGCCACATCCAGCTAGCAGTGAGGAATGACGAGGAGCTAAGCAAGCTCCTTGGTGATGTTACAATTGCTAACGGAGGTGTGATGCCTAACATCCACAACCTTCTTCTCCCAAAGAAGACTGGTGGCTCCTCCAAGGCCTCAGCCGATGACGACAGTTAAATGTGATGGAAGAGATTTAAACGAAGTGTATTTTCTTTCACTGTGATTTCATTATGATATTTAAGTCCTTTAGCTCAAATTTTTCTTCAGAATTTAGGAGACTTGAGGCCGTGTTCATGTAAGGGTAGTCTTCGTAGTTAGGGTTTTACAGTTAATGATGTGAATATAAATTGATCATCATCTTTGTGTTCATGTAATGGTGGATTTTTTTTCTATGCAAGGACAATCAATGCACGACTTGAATTCAAAGGTGTCAATACTATTGTTTGCCGGTTTGGTTTTTCTATTGGACTGTTCTTGTTGGTTTTAGAGTGTTTTGGCGTGTGTTATTTTGGGTACTGTTATATATAATTAATTATATATATATATATATTAAAATATTAATTTAACAAGTATAATTAAAATTTAAGATAAATTAATTTTAAATTATACCATATAAATATAAAATTAAATAAATATAATCTCAAAATTAAAAAAATTATAAGTTAATAGAAAAGACGCTGAGTTTTTTCAATGGAACGTTTTGGTTGCAACAGAATTAAAAGACGCTGAGTTTTTTCAATGGAACGTTTTAAGGTTGGATCAGATTTAAAAGACGCTGAGTTTTTTCAATGGAACGTTTTGGTTTTTCAATGGAACGTTTTGGTTGCAACAGAATAATGCTTGAATTTATCCTTTGTCCTTTTTCCATTATTTGAATGCGTTGTCTGATTATTGTTAGAATAAGGTCGGTATTGCTGGGGCACCAGCATATGACAGTGCTTAGGAGTATAGTTGTTAATTCCGTTTTGTTTGAAAAATAAAGATAAAATGGTATCGTTTTCTTCTCGGTTTTAATTCTAGTTCGTTTTAGAAATTCTAGTTGGAATGCCTCGGTTTCGTTCAGGGTTCAAAATCTATTTTTATTTTATTTTTTAAAAATTATTTTTGATATCTATACATCAAAATAATTTTAAAACACCAAAATATTTTAAATAAAAAATTGAAATTTTAATTATGTTTGTTAAATTAATATTTTATTTTTTTCATATATATATATATATAATTAATTATATATAAACAGTAAAACATCATACCAGTAATGTTCGGAATGATATTGACAACTATATCCAGGACGGTTGACCTAAAGGTATCGAGTGGAATTTACAAGAGATGACTCGTCGTCTGTTAATAGACGACCGGCCATGATTAGAATTATCAATGCATCAAACTCAGTAAATACACTGTAGTGTGGTTTAGACAAAGAACATGGATGTTGACTGTAAGTTTATCGTGTCTGAGGTCTAGGTTTATATGTTAATTTTTTTTAGGTCTAGGTTTATATGTTAAAAATATTACTTTAAAACCATCTAATACAACAGTCAATTTATCAATGACGGTCCCTACCTTGCTTGTAGACATAACGGGACTGTTTTTCCGTTTCTACTGTGAGGAGCTGTTTAATGATTGTTTTTAAGCTGGCGTAGTTTCTTTTCAATTGATATATTTTCAGAGAAGCTTCAATCACTGTTGGAGGAAAACAAAGTTGAATATGCCCTCATTTAGCAGTTTCATTTTCGATCTTTTTTACTTTAAAAGTCTGGATAAGATTACTCGATTTGTAATATTCATGCCCCTCATTTATTGCATTAAAAGGGCACTGGACTGTCCAAGGAACTGAAGCTACAAGATGATGATGATGGCTTTGATGACGTTCTTGACCCGTAAAATTTCAGATTAACACTTTAACAAATTAAAGATATCCATGAAGCAATGGGGTTGGTTCAAGTGGTAATCAGCTTGTTCTGTTTAAGCTTGGTTTTGAATTCCCATGTACGCAGCAACACCCATTGGTAACCTCACCTGTCACTGCTAGGCATGCGACCCGGGGCAACCACCAGATCAATAGGGACAACCCGGATACCGGGGCTGGTGACCAAAAAAGATATCCATGAAAAAACATTGTTTAACTCGATTCCCTGGTCCATCAAAATTCACAGAACAAGTGCTCAAAACCAGCTATCATTCGAGAAATGTTTGGAGGAGACATTCATGCAGGTACTCGTACAAATGCATGTAGATTCATGCTGATCTGATAAAAAGTACCTTGTGGATGGATGCCACAGAAACTGCTTTCCCTGCAGAAAGTTTAAACGCTTGGCCGGTGCTAGGAAAGAAATACATCTAAAAGCATTTTCTGTATAACAATACTTGAAGATTACAAGACCAAGGGACAGTGGTTGTATAGAAAATGTTAAATCAATCAGAATTTGTAGCAAATTCATTTAAGAAAACAAATTGCTCAAGCGTGCACAACATCATATACATAGCGCAAGCAGAATCCGCGCTTAAAAATCGCATGGTAATATCAACCAGTAGGACATGTTAAAGGAAGAATCACCCTAAATATTCTTTCCCAGTTGAAGCTAGTTGAGTTCTCTAAATGGTGCTCTCTCCTCAAGAGTAGACTGAAATCTCTTTACTGTTGGTGAGGGACAAGTATTGACATTCTCCTTCACAGCATGGAAAAACTCAGTTTCACACTTCAACATGGTACTAGATGATCCACTATCTTCATCAAATGACTGCACAATGCACGCCAAGGTTCCCATCAATTGCATGTCTTCGTTGGAGAACTGGCTGATTCTCTCACCAAGTCCCATGAAAAAGGCAAACAAATTGTCCCTTTCTGATGACAACTTCATTACATTTTCAGCCAAACTTTTGTTCCCTTTTCTGAGCTCATCTATCGAGGCTTCTGACATTCTCAGCTTCGTCTCCATTAGATTCTCTAATTTCTTCATCTCCAGAAGTTTTTCTTCTAGTTCAGCTTCAATTTCTAGTGCCTTGTGTTTCGATTCCGAGAGCGATTTTTCCTGCAACTCCAGTTTCTCTTGTACAGAAAAGATGTCATCCTCCAGCTCTGTTAACATCATTTTCTTCTCTTCAATTTCCAGCTGGGCCAGAATCTCGGCTGAAGCAATCTTTTCCCAGGCCTCATGTACCAAGCTAATCTCAGCCTTTTTCTCATCAAGCTCCAAAGAGAGAGAGATCAACGTGCCATTAAATTTTTGTTCCCTCGACCTTACACACTGCAAGAGTTCGTCTATCCTTTGATCTTTCTCTTCCATGAGCTGGATAAAATGTTCTTTATCAAGATCAAATTTTCTTTCAGCCTCTGCCAGTGTCAACACTGAAACTTCAAGTTCTCTTCTCAGCGATTCTTGCTCCAGCCATCCAACCTCTTTCTGCAGATCATTTAAAATTTTGTCCTTCTCTCTCATGGTTCGTAGAAAACCCTCTTTTTCTGATTCAAAGGACATTACTGTCTCCTTTGCAGAAGTGGATGCTGCCGACTCTCTTGTTTTAAGTTCTTTCTCAAAGAAATCAATCTGATGCTGCATGTTATCTATTGTACTGTCCCTTGCTTTTAATAGACGGGCAAGGTCATCGTTCTCCTGCTTGATGGTTTCCTCAACTTCTACTTGCGATAGAAGAGAAGCTTCGATGTCCTTGCGCAACAATTGGCTATCTTCAAGATCATCTTTTAAGCGATGTGCAATTGTTTTCCACATCCACAATTCAAACTCCAGAGCATGTCCTTCGTGATTTTTAGCTGCAAAATCAGATTTCAATCTGTCTAAGGCATCGCAAACTTCTTGAAGTTTCTCTTTCAAGTCTTTTTCCTTCTGGAAAGCTTGCTTTTCCAATCGGTGTTGGCACCTGGACGACTCCTCGAGCATTTCCTTGTACTTCTCGAGTTCTTTTTGCATCTGGAGGCTCTGCTCTTCAATTTGATCAAGAGATTGAACCCTTGTCAACAAAGAGGCTGTTTTCTCGTTTTCTTTAGCTAATTCAGCATTTGCTGTGTCCAGTGCATCATAAACCTCTCGTAGTTTCTTCTTTAAGTCAGTTTCCACATCCAAAGCTTTCTTTTCTACAAGAAGCTGCTTCCTCGATGATTGTTCAACCATTTCCTTATACCTCTCAAGCTCTTTCTGCATCAGGAGTCGTTGCTCTTCAACAAGTTCTAAGTGATCAACCCTCCTAAACAAACATTCCACCTTCTCATGATGTTCCGCCAATTCAGAACTAGCCATGTCGAATGCATCACAAACTTCTCTGAATCTCTCTTTCATATCGTTTTCAATCTGCGAAGCTTGCTTTTCTAGGCAAAGTTGATGCCTAGATGGCTGCTCAAGCGCTTCCTTGTACTTCTCCAACTCTTTCTGCATCAAGAGACACTTCGCTTCTATAAGATCCAAGGCCTTGGCTTTCCTTGACAGGGATAATACCTTCTCATGTTCTTTGGCTAATTCCGAGTTTGCCACGTCCAAGTCATCACAAACTGCCTTAAGTTTATCTTTCAAGTCAGTCTCTGTCTGCAAAGCTTGCTTCTTGAAGCAAAGTTGACTTCTGGACGATTCCTCAAGCAATTCTTTGTATCTTTCAAGCTCTTTCTGCAACAGTTGTCGCTGGTCTTCAACAAGATCCAGGTCCTCAACTCTCTTCAATAAAGATGCAACCTTTTGACGTTCCTCCTCAAAATCTGTCATCACTTTATTCAGAGCAGTGGTCTTTGTCTCCAGCTGCCACATCAAGAGAGAGACATTTTCTCCCCTTTCTTTTTCACGAAGTCTTGCCTCAGTATCAGCATTCTCAATGTTCAGCTGAGCCTCAGTTATACCTGATTTCAACACCAGTAGCGTTGTCGAAGCCTCCTCATTCTGCATCTTCAACTGCAAGATCACAGTGTGACAAATTTCCAATTCCATCTCAAGTTCTTCTACTGTTGTTTCTTTGCTCTCTAGTGCAGTCCTGTAATTATCCAGCTCTTCAGTCAATTTCTTCATTTGAAAGCTCCATTCAGCTTCTTTAGCTCTAAGATCTGAAGAGCAATTTCTGTGCATCTGCTCCAAACTCTTGAGTTTGTTTCGCATTTTTCCCAAAGAAGAATTTCCCGACTCCCGAATCCCAGCCTCCTGAAGTTCTTTAAGGGACACCAGTAATTCCTGATTTTCTTGCTCTAGCCTCCTTGCTTTGTACTCAATTTCTTTGTAAAATGTCTCCTTTGTAGCCAAAGAATGTCTCAGAGCTGCAATTTCTCTGTCCCTCTGAGTGGCCATGCATTCTAGTTGTGACTTTGCATCCTGACACTCAGTGAAAACATTCTCAAAGCGTGCTTTATATTCAGAAACCTCAACTTCCAGATGCTTTCTCCTGCTTTCTTCACGAGCTAAGGCTTCATTGCACATCTTGAACCGTCTTTCAAGATCTTCTAAGATTCTGGTCTGAGAATCTAAGCGTGACTGCAGCGAGCAAATTTCGTCAATCAATGTGGACTTCTCCATCTCCCACCCTTTCTTGCTTTCCTTGAACTGATCTCGGAGCTTTTCATGTGCTTCTTCTAGATGACTGAACTGCTCCTTCTTCCATTTTAGCTGATTTTCTACTTTCCTGCTCTCCTCCTCTAACTTGAGTAGCATAGCATCCCTTTTCCTCATCTCTTTGGATGCTTTGGCATTTTTCTCTGCTTCCAAGCATTTCTTCTGAGAAGCTGATAGAAGCCCCTTGAGACCTTCAATTTCTGCCATAAACACATTAATCTTTTGCTCTTGATCAATGTTCTTCTCATTTGCCTCATCTAGTGCCAATACTAACCCCCTTTTCTCCTCCTCCCATTTTTTATACTTCTCACCGGAATCAACTCTAAGCTTATCATTTGCAGTGCTTAGACGTCTGATAACGGACTCTTTTTCATGCAAACTGCTTTGAAAATCTTCACACATTCCCTTCGCCTTGGAGATCTCCTCTTCCTTTCCATTTAATTCTCGTGCCAGTTTCTCAATCTTAGAACATGCTTCTTGAGTTCGGATAAGCTGTTCACCATGAGCTTTCCTCAAGTTGTCAGCCAATTCTGTTTTGAGTTTCAAATCTGCCCTGAGCTTCTCAATCTCAGCTTTCGCTTCATCAAACTCTTCACCCATTTCCTCTCAAGTTTAAAAGAAACAAATCTCACCTGTTCACCAGATAAAATCTTTCAGTTTGACAAGTTGAAGTTGATTTAAGAGCAATTATGTCAATGGAGACCACAGTACCACAAATAGATATATACTGAAGACCACATTGTGGATATATCAAGAGGTTCAAATCCAACTAACCAAATCAAATACTGTGCAACAGCATAATAAATCCTTTGATGCTATTTTTATTTTTCCAAAAGGCGCTGCATCTCCTCTTCCGGATCCAATTAAGAACAGATGGACAGTGCACAGCACCACCATCAACAAAGTGATTAAAATCCTAAAGACCACAGACCCTATTTGCTGTCCTATCTATATTATGAAGAATATTTGCTGTCCTATTTGTATATGAAGAACCTACATGTCAACGAGCAAGGCCAGTCTTTAGTTTCCAGATCATAAGAAATCAAATAAAACCCAAAATAAACAAAGATTTAGATACCGATTTTTATATAATCTTTATTTTATTTTTTTCCCTCCCAAGATTAAACAAATATTATATTATTATTATTATTATTATTATTATTATTATTATTATTATTATTATCATCATCATCATCTAAAAAGTCTATTTCTTTTCAGTTTTTGCATCCATTAATAGACCAAACTATGTATCTTAGTGTCAAAATCAAGGAAACCCAAAAGAAAAGGCATTTAGGTCTCATCTTCTGTCAATATTTCACAATTGCTAACTTAATTCACTATGTAGTCAAGTAAGAATCCAGCATTCAAATAAATAAATCAATAAAGTCCCTGACAAAATATAGAGAGGCCCAGGAAGAAAGAATCAAAGGGCTAAATTAAAATGACTTGTAACAACAGAAAACATGTTAAAGCTAAGGAACTGAGAGATCAAGAAACCTCACTGCTTGATGATTCTTTTAACACTTGAACAGGCAAGAATAAGAGAGACCCACACACACAAAAAAAAAATACCTGGTTGCCGTCCTAGTTGTTGCTATGGGTTTGGTTTATTATTGTTAGGGACTTTATCCATGTAACAAAGAGAGTTTCCGGTGATTTTGTTGGGTTGCAGAGCGAGAGAGAGAGAGAGAGAGAGAAGAAGATGAAAGTAAATACAGAAAGTGCAAAAGATAGCCGTTGAGAGGGAGGGGCATTTGATTTGAAATCGAAATCACGAATCACACGGCGTCAGGGTTTCTGTTTTAACGGTGTGAGAGATTCGTTGGACTTGGAACTTGGGCCTACTATATTGGGTTGGTCTGGGCTCCACGGGTTTTAATTGTTTGGAATTTCATTCGTTAAATAATAAAAATAAAAATAAAAATAAAAATAAAAATGGTTTCAATGAACCTTTCCAATATTTCTCCCGCTTTGCCCATCTCCCATAGCGTCTTCTTCCTCGCCGAATCCTTTCTTTCTATTTTTTACTGCATGCAGATGAGCACAAGAAGCGGCAGCCATGTGAGATGCTGCAGAGGCAGCGAATTGACCAAGGGAACCCCGTCTTTCTTCCTCAACCTGTAAAATTTCAATGAATCAATGCCTACAATGGAGGTTTCAGTCTTTAACCTCCAGCTTGCACCTCCATCCTAAACAAGAGAAGAAGAAGGAAGATGGTCTCCGCCGACTTTTTTCTCAGCTCCATCATCCGGATAAACTCTTCCATCATCCTTCAAATTCGGATTCATTTCCCGAGGGTTCACTCTCGGTATCTAATGGACAAATTAAATACTGGGTACTTCAGCAACAGAGAACAAGCATAGCACAACAGCTTTGCAGGGAATGACTTCAATGTGCTCGACACATTTACAACATGAAACAATAATGGTGACACATGCTGACCTTAACAAAACAAAAGATGAAGAAACAGCAGTACCTCTTCAGCAGGGGGGGTTCTCTGGCTCATGTTCAACTCTAACTGTTGGCATTCTCCCGGCATTTTTCGCAGGCGTAATCATTCAATCCAAGCCCAATTCTTTCCTGGCGATGTCTATTTTGTTTGGATTCTCTGCCGTCTTCTTCAAATATTCTTTAAATTATCAAGGTACAGTTACTGTAGCTCCATACCGTTAAAACCATTTGTTAGTTGATTGAAAACTATTCTCACGAGTTAATTTTTAATATTTATTTCACATTTTAATATATAAAGAATATTTAGCATCTAGTATTATTTTGTTATCAAATTTTCGTGTGATGATGACAGTGATCTGAGAAATTTTCAATACACCTTTTACTTAAAAATTCATTATCTAGAGATTTTATTATTTTTTTAATTAATTTTAAAATTTTATTTTTGATATTATTACATCAAAACAACCTAAAAATACACAAAAATAATTTATAACTGGTTAGTGGTTAAGGATTTAAAGTCATGAAAAACTGTGGCGCCTGTAGTTGCACAAATTTTATGTTTGAGTGTATCGTTCCATATATTCCACATTTCATACTACTATTTAGCATAAAAAGAGAAAGCAGCTACTTTTTAGGCGATTGTAATTTCCAACTATTTCTCTAATTGCTCCACTGTTGACATCCAAATTCTACAAAAAGAATTGATCTTGTTTGAGCAAAGAATTTCGAATGAAATAAGAATAAACATCAACAAATCTAAGGACGACCAATGCACATGTTAATACATTAAGGGATTGTGAAACGAGAATCCATTGAGCTCCGACTGAAATTGCTGGCTTAATTTACTGTCTGTTTTCAGCTCCATTAATCTACCTGCTGAAATTGCAATTTGGTCTCTATGTGTGATCGCAATTTGGCAGCTTTCGTGCACTTCCCCACGATTCCCTAAAAAATGCGGATACCACCAGCAAACACACCCATGATCAGCAACCTGGAGAACACAAGTGATGAACTTCCTCAATTTCGACATTAAGCTGAAGTTCACAGAATAACATTTTATTCAAGTACCTGTGTGTTTGTATAAAGTATAAGAGGGGAAACCACAGATTAATTATAGATAGGGTCTTCGCTTACCTCCTTCGATTAACCCTCGTCATCTGAACTGGAACCAGAATCTCCCATGCGTCGTTCTGCAATTGCTGGAAATAGCCTCTGGCGAATATCAGGCGAGGGTTGCTGGTGCTTATGAGAGGGAGATGATGCAGTTGATGCCTCTTTTTTCCGTGTTTTTGCTGACCTCTTTTGTGCCTCTCCCACCTCTTTGCATACCTTATCTAATATTATTAAAAAGTCTCGTACAACAATGAATAATCGTAGCCCCTCATCTTTCCCGGCATTCCCATGGAAATAGTCACCAGTGTTCTTCACCAGAGCCACAATTCTTTTTTCTTCTTCCAGAAGTGACATGGTATCAATCTCAGCATTCTGCACAAAACTTTTTAATGTTTCATGGAATCCATTATCTTCCTCTAACTTCTTCATGTCTTTATTCAGGAAATTTCTGATCACTAAGAATGACTGCCTGAGTTTAGCCACGGATCCTGTTAAGCTGTCAGCATCCACAACCGCTGCTCTTTTGACATTTTCTAGTTCGCTGCTCAATTGAGAAACAACCTGAAGACCAAGACTGCTATAGTTCTCTTCTGTATCAGGGGAAATCTCCTCAAGGAGATCATCTGTTTGTATACTGACATTAGATATGCTGCTGCTCTCTCGTCCAGCACGAGCAGCTCTTACACCTTCTGAGCGAATTATCTCCTGAACAACAAAGTGTAAGAGAGTAGTCTTCCCATCTAATCCCTTTACATCAGATAATTTCAAGAGTGTGTCAAGCTTGAATGCTTGTGCACCGCCACGAAATGTTCCATTGTTCATTCGGTTGCCAGTTTTAAGAACAGCTTCTAGAAGCTTGAGGAACAACCGACTATTTCTGAGTTCTTTGCAAGCAACCTGCCACATTAGATGGAGATGGCATCACATTCGATTTTGGAAAGTGGAGAAATTCAAGAAATTGCCAGAAAAGAGAGTCCGATTGTGAGATGCACGGACTCTATCATAACCAAGAGAAACTGGCCACCTCTACATGCTATTATAATCAAATTTTACAAATCTAGGAATATTTTTATACAGCCAGGCAGCATCTTAGATACATATGTTCTAAGAATATGCATACGTTCTAAAAGCCAAACTCATCAAGTCACAGTATTCTACCATCGCTATCTTTTATATCAAATCCTATCATCCTCTAATGTCTAATAAGTGGTTGGTCTCTTTTGCTCTATGCATTAGAAGGGATGCATGCACTTTCCAAGTCACATATGAAGGGAAACCGATACGAGGCACCAAACTGATATCAATATGTAGTTTTTTGCACAAAAAAAAATACTCCGTTGTGGCTCTCCATAAAAAATACAGTAACATTTTTTAAAATACATCTCCATAATTTGGCATGCCTTTACAAAATCATGAAGCTCCACCAAGGGCAGCTTCCCCATACATAGAAAAAGTGTAACTATCAAGTTCATCATCAGACCGTGGTTAAAAAATGATAACCAGCATCTACAAGCAAGAATTATATCAAGTGCTGAAAAGAAACACAGTTTCCAGTTTCCTACCTCTAAGGTTTCAAAAGACTCTTTAGTGGTGGCAACCTCTTCCTGTAGAGTGCACATGAAAAGCAGTGCTTCCAGTCGTTTAAAAGCAAATGGTATGTCAACCAGTGCTTTTAGGAACCTCTCAGCAGGCCCAAGTTGAGCAATTTCACCGCTGTAGAGCCTAAGCTTCAGTTCTTCATCTTCTGTGGGTGCCATCCTCAACAAATTTTGAAGAAGCTCCACAGGAAGCTCATTTCCTGCATTAACTAACAGAAGTTAGAATATGTCTATACATCAAAACCAAAGGACACTATCACTACTCAAACCATTGAAATGGGGTAATTACATACCATCCACAGCAAAAAGATCCCCCCCCCCCAAAAAAAAAAAAAAAAAAAGACAAGAAAAAACAAACAAATAAATTGTTCTTGGGAAATGGAGCGATTAACTTATCCATGAATGTATTATCTACTGAAAGAAGCAAAGAGAGTTGATCACCTTCACGGAGTGCATCACAGACTTCCTCTATCGTCACATTCAGTGCCCGCAAAAGAATAGATAAATTTTGTGCCTTCTTCGGATCAAGTATTTGAATATACTGGGGTGGAGGATCATGAGAAGAAGACTCTTTCTTGTGTTCATTTTTGTTTTTATCAGGTGCATATCCAAACAGGGTTTCTATCATTTCCTCATTGAACCTGTATAAAACATATTCAGCAGCGAAGGTTATTTAGAGATTCAGGAACAACAAAATTAAAATAACAATTAAATTAAAATCTTAACTTACTGGAACGATCCTGATTTAATCTGATGCCAAACCATTGAATGATCAGGGTTGGCTAGAACTTTATCCCAGAAAAATGGCTTTAGTTTGGCTTTAGGAGCATCAGAATCATCCTCCACACCAGCGCCTTCACTAGATGTACTATTGGAAGGACGCTTTGATCCAAGAGGGGGTCGAGGAGCCTGAGGAGCCTTTGGACCTGGGGGCATTGGTGGTGGAGGTCGAGGAACGGAACCTCCAATTGGAGGTGGAGGAGGGCGTGGACCAGGTCTCACTCCCGGAGCAATAGGTGGTGGAGGAGGTGAACCACGGGGAGGGGGGGGCGCACTACTCGATGATTTCACAGGGGCAGGTGGTGCAGGAGGGGGAGGGGGAGGGGACGGAGTAGGACCAACCCTGCTGGGAGGAGGCCTGATATTAGCAGGTGGTTCATGGGGAAGTGGTTCTGCCCTTCCAGGAGGAGGCTTCAGAAAAGGGTTGCTGCCTGCCCTTCCAGGAGGAGGCTTCAGAAAAGGGTTGCTGCCTGCCCTTCCTGGTGGAGGTGGTACAAGCATGTTCATCTTGCTGTCAGTAGAGGATTTGGCAGCACCACTACCAACTCCTAATGATAGACTTTCATGTAACGATACATTCAGAGCATCAGGGTTATAAATATTGCTCTCCAAAGATGATCCTGTTTTCTCATGGCTTGATATATTACCAAAAGATTGATGACCAACCTTTTCTTCTTTGATAGAATTTCCTAAACCAAAAGTTTTATGTGTAGAACCTGGAAGATCAAATTTTGAAGCAATATCAGGACTATATTAAAGAATTTTAGATTAAAAGAGAACATCTGACAGAATATTTACTAACCGACAGAATAGTCACTTAAGCTTATGCTAAGTAGGGGCCTTTCATCATTTCGTCTGGCACCAGATCCTCTCCTACAAACCGTAGTACAGAACAAGAAAAACAAAGCTGCAAGAACAAATGTCACCGCAGCAGTCACAAGTACTGCAATGAGAACTGTTTTGTTGTTATGTTTGCCATTATCTGGCTCAATATTTGGACCAGAAGTTGAGCCTCCAGAAGAGTTTTCGCTGAGACTGAGAGGAGGAGGTGATAGTCGAGGAAAAAATGGCTCATCCGATGAAGGGGCAGGGTTTTGAGTAGAAACTGGATAAGGAGCCAGATATGGAGCTGGTGCAGAGCTAGGAATCATGGATCCAACAGAAGGAGCTGGTGCAGAGCTAGGAATCATGGATCCAACAGAAGGAGCTGGTGCAGGGCTAGGATTCATGGGTGCAATGCTCTGAAGCAAATTCCTTCTTGCACCAGCATGCCTATGAAATAACGAATTTAGAAAAGTTGAGTGATAAATATCTGTGCTACCTTCATCTCCAGAGACATGGAACAGATAATTGTTTTTTCTTATACAATCTGTAAGAGTTTCCTTTAACTGGGGATGCAGGACTTTAATCAATCTCTGACTGTTTTCTTTTTCCACTGACCAACCCTTTAAGCTAAGTTCATCGGCCCCACTAAATGTTTCCTCTGGTAAACAGAAGTTAGGGTTTTCACCAGCTTCCTTCAGACGAATGAAATCTACCTTGCAAGTGATGCATAGTAGCTCTGCCTGCAGTAAAAAAAAAATCAAGTAATATTTGCCCGTTTGAGAAGATTAAATTGGTATCTCAGATGCACATTAAGAAGCAGGCAAATATAAATATGAATTAAGAACAAACAGTAGACATGTAAGGATGCATCTCTCTCTCTCTATCACACACACGTATATTAAGAACAACAAAATAAGTATCCAAAAGAACATAAATAAATGAAGGCTACACCATATTTGCAGGGGGGAAGAGAGTGAGCTAGAGAAGACAACATAATCAGTAAAAAGGAAGAACTTGGGAGGGCATATCCCAAATTAGGCATAGACGCAAGCACATGCAAAATTGATAAATCATGGATGCAATAGTGCAAATTACACACCATGTCATAGTTTATTGTGGTATTATGATCCTTATCAATGATCATTGTTTATCTTCAGCAATGACTACATTTCAGATAAATAAAAAAATATTGTTGCTTTTTATATGATAAAAGAATTCAATAATCACAACTCTTCCATCTGGTCCTCCTCTCCTCCGGTGCCCAGAATTAATATTTAAGAAATCGCAAGGCCCTAAACAGAGAAGAGAAAGGAAGAAATTCAGGACTGAGAGCAAGCAGTATTGTGATCGTGATCGTGATTCACGTGGGTTGCAACAAGTTTAAATCATACATCTGATGAAATGTTACATAAGTAAAACTCATTGTCACATAAATTTATCAGCCAATAATCATATTATACAAATAATTTAACACCGATTTGCATAATTATGATGAATCTAAACCTTTGCACCATGAACCATACACGCCATAACTCTCATTTATAGGCTGTAAAAGGGTATTTGAAGCAAGATGACCTCAATTGTCATCACAAATTTACTAAACTGTAAGAAATATAATTATAGAAGAGTACGTGAGGTGTGAAGTCCTACCGTGTCCTTTTCAACATCTCCAGTTGCTGGATTAACTAATTGCCTCAAAAACACTTCTTCTGTCCTTCCTCTGTATTCCAAGCTCACCACCACCGATGCACACAGCAGAATCACGAAAAAACTGAAACAACTTGACTTCATATGAACCATTTGTTGTTGATTCATTCTTGTAAGCATGCAATATCCTTCTCATTTCATCAATAGTTAAACCCCCGGTAGAAGAATCAAAACCCTTACAATACCTTCACACAAAAGCCAACCCAAAACGCTTCAAGCTTTTACCACTTGACTGGATTCAACTTCTATCAAGATAAACCTTTTAGTAAAACCCAACCACCGAAATCTCGATACTAATTCTCAAAAACCCAGAAAAAGTTTTTGCCTAAAAATCAAACTTGGGATCAAAACTCAGTTCACCAAACAAAACTCAGAATACATCTCCTCAAACAGGTCAAAATATAGAATCAAATAACATAGATAGCGAAACCCACAAAGAATTTACAGAAATGAGCCTTATTTACGGCCTGTGACATACCTCGAAAATCCAATATGTGAAAAGGAGATTTGGCAAGAAAAACAAAAGGGTGTTAGATTTTGACTAGATCCAATCAAAAGAAGCTCAATGGGAACGTTCGCTGTACATGAATAGATAGTGTTGTTGACCTGGAAAACGGTGAGTTTTCTTTTTTGTCTTTCTCTTTCTTCAAAGAGGTTCCATTGAAAAGTAAGAGATGACCGAAGAATTTAAGAGAAATCGTAAATTTTCACCCTTTCTTTTATTGCCACTGAAACCTTATATTTTGAAACTTGCTGATGATGGTGGGCTTCTTGAAATATAGATAGTAAGAGAGAGAGAGGAGAGAGATGGACGCGGTAAGGAAAACCCAAAACCAAAAATCTCTTATTTTTCTAGAAAAAGAAATTGAGCCATTTTATTTTTAAATATCTGTTTACTAGTGATTGTCGGACTGTTAATCATGTCGAGTAGATAGCTAGCTCGTGCCATATCGTGGCTGAATCAAAAATTTTGTAAATGTAAAAACAATATTTAGATTATTGAGTAAAAATAGTTTTTATTTGAAAAATATTAAAATAATTTTTATATTTATTAAAAATGTTTTTAATATTAGTTAATAATGAATTTTTCATATCAAACTTCTTATCTATTTTGATTTACAAATGAAATTATTTGGAGTTTTCTTGAAGTTATATAATCACGAGTTTAAAATTAAGTTAGATGATTAGTAGAATTATAGTCTAATTTAAATAAAAAATTCAAGTTTATATAGTGTTTAATATTGAGATGATGATCTATTGATTTGAGTTTTATTACTTAACTTGTGAAACTCATGATGATCATAGACTTAAATGGGGAAAATAAACTATTTTTTATTTAATTATATGATAATAAAAATAATCGTTTATAAAATTAACCATTAACTCAATGTTATGATATTTGTTTGAAACCATGGTAACTTTATAAAAATCAAATCAAAATAAGTTCTTAAAACTAAATTCCTAATCAACCGAAGATAACATGACAAACATGTGACTTAGACTATAGGTTCTATCAGGTCTAATATTTTTTTATTTAATTATATGATTAAAATAAATACTCATAAAATTGAGCATCAAGTCACAACCGGACTTTTTATTTGACAACATAATAACTCTATAAAAATAAATTAAAATAACTTATAAAATTCAATTATCAATCAATCTAAGATAGCTCGTTAAATATGTGATCCAAGTAATTGATCTTATTTGGTGTAACAACATTATTCTTTCTGATTTATTTGTTATTTAAATATATAATAAAAAAATATCTACAAATTAAGCATCAACAAATTATCATGATATTTATTTATAATCATTATAAATCTAAAAATATTAAACCAAAACAAATTTCACAATCCAATTGAAAATTAACAAAATAATAAGGATAAAACTATATAAAAAATTTAATATAAACCCAATTTTACATGATAAAAAAAAGACACGACACTCCCTAAGACAACACCAAAAAGAACCCTAATTGTTTATTATTCGATAATTTTAACGTTTTTCTGTCGACCAAATGAAACCTGTGAGTGTTTGTGGGCTTCCTGGAGAGAGAGAGGGGTTGACACGGAAAGGAATTAGGAATTTTATATTTGTTTTTCTTACTAGAAAAGGAAATTATGGTTTTTTATTTTGTAAAATCTGTTGGCTAGAGATTATCGGTCAGCTAATCATGATTAGTGGTGATTTATTGCTTCACTAAAACAGTCTAAGAAATATTAAATGATTGTTTGGGAGTACGGTGGTTGTAGCTTTTCAAAGTATTTATTGTGCTGAAATATATTAAAATAATATTTTTTTATTTTTTTAAAAATTATTTTTGAAATCAGCACATCAAAATAAATAAATAAATATATTTATTTAAAATAAAAAAAAATCAACTAAAAACCGGTGAAATCACAATCTTAAACGGAAGTAAGTTCTCAAAAATTAATTATATGTAGGGATTGAAAGCCACTGTCGGTTGATGTGAAGAAGATAGATATGACTTACAAGCATTTCCCAATGTATGTATGGTCACACGTACGGTGATTTAAACCTGATGTACAATGATCTCATTTAAATGGTTAGAATTTTTTATAGATAAGATAGATAATGAATATCGTTCAATTTGGTCTGAAATAATACCAAATTTAATCTAAAATATATATATTTACGAGACAGAAATCTCAACCCGCATGCCGACGGAAAACTAGGGATCGAAAAATATTTATGAAAAAATTTAAAAAAAAATTATTTTTATTTTTTATTTTAAATTAAAAAAATAGTAGTTTTAGATCATTTTAATGTATTGATATTAAAATTGAATTTTAAATAATAAGTACTTTAAAAAACAATTTCAATCACACTCGCAAATAACTCTAATCCAAATAAAAAAAAAACGGCAATATATTCTCATAGTCCACATTAAAATCATCTATGAAACTATAGTGCAGCAAACAAACCTCAATCATTATTAAAGCACGAGCAGCAGCGCCCCAGGTAGGTTCGTTGGGTTCACGGGTGGGTTCCCGTGATATAGAAAATTTATCATGATGTGTTAATTGAATTTGTTTATTAAATCAAATGATAATATAAGTAACTACACACATAAAGATTACGTAATAAAATAAATATATATCGATTGCACATATTAAAAATAAATATTTTATTTATTTATTTGGATTTGAGAAAACCACACCCCTCAAAAAACGTACTTTGTGGATCCAAGTGAGTGACCAATCTCTTACAAGAAATACACACCCTGACTTAAACTCGAGATCTACTGTACAAATCTCAATTTCTTTGTCACCACGTCATACACCTTGGGTACAATATTTTATATCCTTAAAAATAAAATTCATCTATTTAAAACGAAAAACAAAAAATAATTTAAAATTAAAAGATTTTAAAGACAATCATACCGTAACACTAAACAACCATTTAATCCCTATTTGGGAATGCATTTAGGAAACATTTTTGAAAGAAAAAAAATTACTTGAAATTATTTTTATGATGTTGTTTCCATAAACTAATATATTTTTAAATAAAAAACAACATCAATTCTCAAATACTACCCATAATCTTGGTTAAATGGTGGCAGCAAAGGGGTCGGTGGGGTAACGTCATGGTAGACAAAAAGAACAAAATAGGTTGCTACAATTTTATGGAACTCTCCAAGTATTTGCTATTCCACAGACCATGTTTCTAAGCTCCATTGAATTTTCTTCCCATTTGAAAACAGAGGCTTCATATTCTAGAAGAAAAGTGTGAAAATTATTTTACTTTAGTTTTTTTTTTTAAATCATTACATTGAAATTGTCAAAAACACTAAAAAAAATATTATCAATTTCATACTTTTCATGGCAAACACATTTTTTTCTAATTAAAAAACAAACAGAGACTCTCAAATCATATTTCCCTGTAAGAGAATTTCCAAACTCTGTTTTCCTAATCGAAATTTGTGCTCAAACTTGTTTGCACATGGAGTGTTCTCAGCATTTTGCACTCCCAGATCATCGCAGATTTAAGTTGGCGAGATCAAGCAGGTTTTGCATATGATTATCGCAGGATTTCCACGTAAATTCCATGTTAATGCAACTAAAACAGTGTTTTGCATACAAATCATGTTGTAATTAGCATATAAAGCTATACTCTATTTTCCTTTTGCCTAATCTCGAAACATAAACAACAATGGACTGCATTTATTTCACCTTGTCTTGGACTTAAGCAAGCATCATGAACTGTAAGAACTGCTAAAAACTCAGCAGGCCAATGAAAAAAATAATCTACGCGCTACTTCCCTTCTTCTTTAAGTAATCTAAGTTACTTCCCTTCTTCTCCTTGGCTCAAAATATACAGAATTACTGGGCAGCGTGTCAGTTTTGACCCAAAAACGTGTTGGAGGGCTCTAGAAATTGTCTGAGTTTCACATCGATCGAGGTGTTTTCATTCGCTTAAACACATCAAGATTGTGACAAATAACAGACAAAAAACTGATGAAGGGTCCTGCCATGGTAATTGTGTGGACAGCTGGGGTATATATAGTTCCTGGAAAGCTACTGAAGATTCTCTTCTAAGGCTGAATGAGCGATCGGATCCGTTCGTTCATTCTAATCTATTAGCATGCTGATTTCAGTGGGTAGCCACGTGGCATCAGTGCATGGCTCTTCCATTACTTCTTACTGTTGACCAACGTCTAAAAGGAATATATTCCTTCTTGCTTTACAGCCCTCCAAATCTTCTCAGGGAATTTGTTCTTTGCTTTATCTAAAGCCTGCTCTCACACTATAAGAAGTCTAAAAGCCTATAAAGTATGAACTGCTCCAAGAAAAATTCTTAAAATTTCCAGCTCTAGGTGGTAATGGCAAGTTGGAAACAGCTAGAAGTTCATACAGAAGATCAAACTCCACACAAATGGAGTGTTCCATTGAGTGAGGACATGTTCAAAAGATTCTTTGCCCCGGGGAGTCCAATTGTGCATAAGATTTTTGGGGACGGATCACTGTTCAGTCCATTGTTGTTTGGGAAATACTTCGATCCTTCAGATGCCTTTCCACTCTGGGAGTTTGAGTCAGATGTCTTCTTATCTAATCTTCGGAGCTCTGGCAAGACTAGTATTGACTGGTTTCAGACAGATGATGCCTATGTACTAAAAGCTGATTTATCAGGTAAGTGTTCTTAACAGTTCGTGAACATCTTTAAAATTTCTGAACTTTGACTGAAACGATGATTATGAACCAAGGGAACAATAAAACCTAGGGAGTCACAGGCTTAGATATGATTATACCAGAAGACTCGAAGATAAGGCCAAAACTCCATAGGTTTAAACTGAAGCAAACTTTCCCTTCAAGGAATGCTCTGAATTTTCTCAAATTTTGTGATTTGTTACAGCAGGAGTGGAGAATAACACCCTGCAATTCTTTGTCGAAAATGGGAAAATCATGGAAATTAGTGGTCAGTGGAAACCAAAAGGAGATCAGTCGAAAACGAAAGACTGGAGAAGTGGCAACTGGTGGGAACATGGTTATGTTAGAAGGCTTGAGCTTCCAGGAGATGCTGATTGGAAAGATACGGAGGCGTATGTGAGTAATGACATGTTTGTAGAGGTAAGAATTCCCAAGAGCTCTCTGGATTCTGATAATCCTCCAGCTCCTGGGAAAGGCATCCTGGCCAAAAATTCTGATCGTCTGTAAGTCTTAAGTGAGTCTGTGGGTGTAAGAAATTAAACTTTTCAAGGTAATGTTACTCCTGATTCCTAGCATAATGAAATATCTCAAATCATTTGAGTAATTGACAAAAAACCTGCAAGAATATAGTTTGTGATGAACCTTCAGCTATAATGGAGTAGAGGTAAATGCCCATCAAAGGATCATCCTTGAAACACGAGCAAACCTGAATTTTGGACAGCTTCCACCCAACAAGCATCTGATCTAACGAGCAACGAATTGAAAGACTGCAATTCATGAAGAAAACCATGAATTAGTGCCGGGAATGAGATCAAACTAGAGAATTTGAATGAGAGAAAGGCAAAACCACAGAAACAATTTCTGTTGGAGCTTACTTAAACCAGAAATCATCCCTCCCATGCCCATTCATGGTGGCATGAAGTAGATTATAACCAAAAAAGAGTTCATCTTCTTTCCAGCTGCAGAGTTCACTAACATACAGAGAAAAGGAAGAAGAATCAAGAGTGAGGGAGAAAACTTTATTATGATTGGCAATTGGAAAAGGCCGAAACCCGAAAAATCTTTACCTCCCGTGTGTGTTTGATAAATTTGTTTTTTTTAAGTATTTTTATTTAAAAATTAAATAATATTTTATAAGCCCAGGCCCGAAAAATCTTTACCTCCCGTGTATGTTTGGTAACTTTGATTTCTCAAGTATTTTTATTTAAAAATTAAATAAAAATATATTTAAAAAAAAAACATTTCTTAACATTATCATATCAAAATAATTTAAAAAATATATATATATTTTAAACAAAAAAAAATATTCTCAAATTGTAGAACAAAAGCTAAGACAAAAATGAAAAGCTTTTTTCGTGTTTCAAAAATAGTTTTTTAGGAAAATAATTTTCTCCATATTTCAAAATATTATTTTTATGTTTTTAGATTATTTTATTGTTTTAATGTCAAAAATAAATTTAAAAAAATAAAAAAATATAATTTTAATACATTTTCAAATAAAAACATACATTGAAAAATAACCATTACATTACATATACTCTAATTAGCATAATCTAAAAAAAATCCATGCATTTCAGTAATGCTTGGAAAGGCAAACCATAAAAATCCAATATCAGCTGATAAAATTAAGACATTATTTACCGTTGCATTTCAGGAAAAAAATTATATTAAATTAAATTTTTTGATATTTTTAGATTATTTTTATATATTAATATTAAAAATAATATTTTAAAAACAAAAAAAATATTATTTAGCATATTTTTAAATAAAAATAAAAAAACACTTTTACAAACAAAAAGCAACTGGATTCAGCAGTAACATACACGTGTCAAAACAAGCATAAAAAGGTGTTTAGTAGTGTGGTGGTATCTGTGGTTAGGAAAAAGTCACCGTTGCAGGAAAAGCAGAAAAGAGGTGCTTTTCATGGCTTCTTCGACCACAAGCTTTTCATGGCTTCGATTCGACCTGTGATAATTTATGAGCTGCTTTTTAATTCAACTGATTCTTACAACAACAACACCGTTAGCATTTTAATTCCCAAAAAAACCCCTCATTCGTTCACCTGCTCACAGCGTCTCCCTCGCTCGTTTTGATCAAGGGCACAATAATTTTGAGGTTGCAGAACTCGTCCATGGTGAGGAGGGAGGAGGAACATTTGTTAAGATTGAACATCAGGAGTTTGGGTGGCGAAGGTGAAGATGAGGAAGATGTAAACGTGTTGGTTGAGCAGTTTGGTTATTTGATAACCAAATTCATGAAACTGTTTTTTATTAACATCAAACTCAACCGTAATTTTAACTAAATATGATTATAATAAACTGCGGATAAAAATATTTTCCTTATCTTAATTACAAAAAATAATCAGATACTTCAGATACTTCAATGATTATAATGAACCGCGGATAAAAATATTTTTCAATATCAAACACAGTTAATGCTATAATTGTAACCTGCTTTTGTCGAAAAAAAGAATATTTATTAATCGACAGCAAAAATCTAAGATTGATTATTTAAAGAATTAATATGTTTACTTATAAATAAATTAAAAAGAGAAATATAAATGGGGATGTAGCTCAGATGGTAGAGCGCTCGCTTAGCATGCGAGAGGTACGGGGATCGATACCCCGCATCTCCATTTGTCTCTTTTCTTTTTTAGTTATTTCTTCTAAATTCTAATTAATGGACCGTGAAATGGGCCCTAAACAGGATTATGGATTCAGGCAAAGCTTGCTTAGATCCGTTGACAAAGTCTCCGGATAAAGATAATCAGATGGCCGGTTTTTTATTTGTAATTAAGGGTGTGTTTGGCATTGCTTTTGCGATTGCAATTGAGGTTGAAAAAAAGCAGTTTAAAAAAAAACGTTTTTATTGTGGTTCAAAATAATCAGTGAAGTGTTTGGTTAAAATTGTGGTTGAGTTGGAGTTTGAAAAAAAACAGTTTTGGGTGTTTGGTTACCAAGCTTTTCATATTGCTTTTAACTTGTGAAATTACTTTAAAGGGTATATATAATCTTTTTAAATATTGTAAATTTAATAATTTTAATAATATAATGTAATTAATAATTCATTAAAAAACAAATATTATTTTTTATTCTCCCATCAAACTACTTGTAATTTCAACACGAACAAATATTTCCCTTCCATTAGGACTGATCTGCATCTACATATTTTTTTTTAAAAATATATATTTTTAAAAAATGGGATGGGCTGAGGGCAGACCAACCAAAGTGGCCCTAAAACCCAACTTTGATGAACTTGGGCTGGGTCGAGTGCAGTGCCAAGCCCATGTTTTAATTCTGAAGAAGTCAAAACGGTGCGTTGCACTGTGCGTCTTCTTCACAGTGCAGCGCACCTGTGCACGTGAATTATTTCACGTGCACAGTGGCTTCCGACCAACCACGACGAGAGCTTCAACGGAGGATACCTACGGGTAGAGGAGGACGAGGTGGTTCTTCCTGTGGTGGTTTCATCGTAAATGGTGGCTTGTGGTAGCCGGAGTCAGCGTTGGAAGCTCTCGGCTTCCATGGCTGCTCTGTTTTGGGCAGAGAGAGAGAGAGAGAGCCATGCACAGGATCACGACATGCAAAATACCAATTTTTGTTACATTATCGAACATAATCACATTGTAAAAATGTTGCCATTTCGTCACCATTTCGTGCGCAGGCGAGAGGAGGATAATTGTGGGTTTTTATTTTCAACGGTTATTCAAATGTAAATCACCGTTTCAATAACCACAGATCGCAGAGAAAAAAACATCAAATTGATGCTTTGCATGAATCGGTGTTTTGACAAAAATTTAGTGTGGGTCCCACATGAAAAAAAAATCAATTTACCTGTTAACCAAACACCACATTTGTGGTGCGATCTGGCAATCGCAGATCGCACCACAATGCCAAACAGGTATATGCGCCCCAACACGTTTTGATTTTTGACGTGGCATTATTAATTAGCCTGAACAGTATTCGAGTTTTTTCTTTTATATTTAAAAGTGCTTTTAATAAAATTTATATTTATCTCATCATTTTTTTAATTATTTGATGTCATAAATAAAATTAAAAAAAATATTATTTTAATGTGTTTTTAAATAAAAAATATATTGAAAAGTAACATCATTACTTCAATATCAACATGCTCTAAGAATACATTTTCTATGTGGATTCAAGGTTTCAATTTAAAAAAAAATTAAAAAAAATCTTTTTAAAAATCAAATTATTTTCTTAAAAATTATTCTCTATAAACTATAAAAATTAATTAACAAGCAAATCACAAATATGTCTATGAATTAGTAATAAAACAAGTGGACACGGTTTCCTTGTTTAAAAGGAAAATAAATTGAGAAATAAAGAAAAGTCTAGCTGGAACATAGTTATTAGTTATTGTGATAATAATTATTTTTCAAAGTATTTTTGTATATTTTTTAAATATTAACAAAATCTAAATAATCTTAGAACATAAAAAAATAAATTTAAAGCAGAGAAAAAAAACTATTTTTTTCAAAACTATTTTTAAAATACAAAAACAAACACTATGTAACATGAAGAGAAAAAAAATGGCAACAAGCAAACAATCAATATTGTCTGCCACGTGGCAATGGAACTCATGCCTTGTATCCTGCTTTTCACACTAACTAAACACTAGATTAGAGTGTTTTTTTTGCAAATTACGGTTGCAACACAATCCCAAACACCAAGTGTTTGGCTATGAGTGGGTGTTTTTTAGAGTCCTTTTAGAAAGGGTTTTTGAAAAAAAAATTATTGTTTTATTTTTTATTTATTTTTTTATATTATTTGATGGGGTAGTATTAAAAATAATTCTTAAAAAATCAAAAAAAAATATTTTAATATATTTTTAAATAAAAAATACTTTAAAAAACAAACACAGTCAAATTCCGAAAAGACACTAAGCCAACAGACAGCATAATTAGAGCATCAGGTTTTATTTTATCCCACGGATTAACCAGAGGAGTGAAGTTGACCGAGCAATGATGGCAATGGGGGTTAAATTGACTAAACAACACACATTCTCTTAATTGTTTTCTGAAGAAAGGATTGCCTTTTTGTTTTTTAAAATGATTATGCTTGTGATAGTTTTAGTGGCTGTGATTTTTAAAAAATATATTTGAAAAAATAAATGATTATGCTAAATAAACAAAAAACAAGTCTCCATGGATAAAATAATATATATTTATTTCAAAATCATTGTTTGAAACTCAATTATATGTGTGGCATAGTGTAAAAAGGCAGAAAAAATTTAACTAATCCAATGATTTTTTTTTTCTATAGTTAGAAAAAATAAAAATTACCTCCATAGCAATAATCATAGGCAAAGTATCTACCTAATAGCTCCTTTTACCCTAATTATTGTAATCAAAAGTGGATTTAACTCCTTTTACTTCTCACATTAGTCACGCTCAAAATCTTGAAAAAGAAAATCCAAAAGATGTCGCCGGAAAACTCACAAGTTAGTTAATTGATAATCAACGATCAAAGACCTACAAGGTTTAACGAATTACAAACCAACTAAAGGCCGAGGATTGTGTCTAAAATCACGGTAGATTGTGGCAGTGTGTTTTCAGTTCTTCCTTTTGTTTTATGCCTTCTTTGCTCGAGAGGATTGGGGTTTCTTCGTATTTATCTATGGCCTCTTTTTTTTTCTTTTTCACTGTCATGAACAGGGTATTACCGGTTTTGACCCTATAATAGGACAAAACAATATTATGCTCCTAAGGTTAAGGGTGTAATATATTAAAAAATATTTATATTATTATTTTAAAAGTTATTTTTACTATCAACATACTCAAAAACATTAAAAAATATATCATTAATCGCTTTTTTTTTATTGCTAAAAATATTATTCATGGAATCCGAGTCCTAGATCCATTTTTGTTTCTAGAATTTGCATGCACTTGACATTCTTAAACGCTTCATCACGCATTCAAAGACACACCAAATTTGATCATCTTTACGCTGAATCAAAGTAGATCCTACCTCTCTTTCTTGATAAAGACGCAAATATCTTTCACACAAATGCCATTAAAGCTACTATCTCCCGACGAAAACAGATAAAAATATATATTATTTTTGTGTATTTTTCTTTATCACTTTAATCAAATATATTTTTATTCATCCTGTATTTGTCTTCTCTGCTAATAAATATTAAGCAACCGACAACCAAATTCACGAATGATTTATTTGCCCATTATATATATATATGGCTTGGACCCAGAAAGATAGTTAAGCTATTAACATCAAATTAAAGAACGATGCCGAAGCATTGATTTATATTAGGTATAATTTTTTTTTCAAGTTGGGGAATAATTTAACATATCATCATCCATGCAACGCTATTTTCCAGAGAAAATGTTAGGGCACGCATGGGGTAAAATCTGAAAAAAAATTAAAGCAAGATACAGATTATTTGTTAAAGAAGAAGATTCCAAGAAGGGATTTGTTATTATTATGTGAAAAGGACCGCATGAAGGGAACTGAGCACCAGAGCCAAATTGATATGGCAACTACTCGCACCATGCGAGATGGAGACTTTTGATCTTTGCATGTTGTGTTTTTTTTAAAATATATTAAAATAATTTTTATTTTATTTTTAAAAATTATATCAAAATTATTTTTGAGATCAAACATATAAAAATTATCTAAAAATATAATTTAAAATGAAAAATAAAATATATTTTTTATATTTTATTTTATTTAAAAAAAATATTTTTAAAATATAATATCAAACAACACAACGACAAACTCGTGATGAGAAAGCTTTTATTAAAACGATGGTGAAAAATTCTCCACGCCCATTTTACCCGAAATTTATATACAAGTAATTTAAATTCAAAACAAAATTTAATTAGAACAATAAAAACTAAATTTGATATAAAATTATACGAAATCAAGAAATAAAAAAAGCACATGATAAAAAACAATAAGAATGAATCTAGATATATAATTTTATATCTATGTATTTTTTATTGTATGTCCACGTATGAAAAATGATATATATATATAAATAAAATAAGAATATGTCTATGTTTGTGTGTGTGTAATATTTGCTTGTTTGAGCTCTTCCATTTCATGTGATATGAAACGTGCATCAAGTATATAACTAGTTTCTTGGATTGCGTTACACGGAAAAGTTTTTAGAGTCTGTTTGGAGGACGGTTGTGGTTGTGTGTTTGAAAGTGTTTTTTTTATTTAGAAATATATTAAAATAATATTTTTTTAAAAAAATCATCATTGATATTAGCACATCAAAATGATCTAAAAACACTAAAAAAATTCAAAACTTGGACTAAGACCATGAGATAAAAATAATTTAATAGAAAATAAAATTAAAAAAACCTATAAAATTCAATTTTTAACTAACCAGACTAATGACTTGAGTTTTAAGAGCGAGACTAATCCATAAAAACTAGATTGAAAAAACTATGAAGTGAATATCCCAATCAAATCAAAAATATTTTTAATAAAAAGTGAAAATAATAATTTGGGTCGTTGACTTGAAAAACTTGAAACCTGAGTTATAAGACCATGATAATCTAATAAAAACAATTACTAGAAAAAAACATAAAGTTCAATTTTTAATCAACCAAACCCTCAATTTTATACATAAAAACAAGATTGCTTTATAAAAATCAAATTGAAATAAATTAAGTAGTTCAACTCTAAATTAGCTCATTGTTAAGGAGAGAAATAAAAAAAAACAATAATAATAATATGAGTCATCATATGTGTAACTTGACAATCCCTTGATTCAAGTCATGAGACTACTATAATTTAATAATAATAAAAAAATATTAAAGCCTAAACCCCAACTATCTAAAATCATGATCCAATCACAATAATGATATTATCTCGTAGAAAAAAAATGAAACCCACTTTAAATCAATATATTATTGGAAGATAAAAAAATAATTAAAAAACAAAAAAAAGATCCGAGTCCATCCAAGTTAACCTAATAAACATTCGATTTATTACTAAAATCAGGATAACTTAATATAAAACAAATCCAAAAAAAAAATCAAGAAGCAAAATTCTAAATCAATTAAACAACTAAAAGTCATAGGAAAACAAATTTATAAAAAAAATCCCCAAAAAGAAGAGAAATAATAATAATAATAATTATAAAAATACTAATATGAAATTATGATGATACTTACATAATACAAATCAAAACAAGTTATGAATCAAAATCATTTGGATCAATAATCACAATGAACAAGGCCCACGTAGGCAGCCATCAATTTAAAATATAACTCATGTAAGACCTTGGGTGCCTACAATTTCTGTGAAGGGGTTAAAATGACCACAAATAGAAACTTGGAGGACCACACAATCATGTTTCAAACTACCAAAAGCAGAGAAAAAATAAAGATCCACTACCTTTTCTATTTTTTCACCGCCACTTTCTATTTTCCAGAAATGATCTCTGCAAATAAATATATCCTTCCTGCTATTAAAAGCAATGCTTGTGATTCCCACTGGTAGCTTTGAATGCAATCAATGGCCCCACCAAACTCAAGACCAAACTTACCCATCTCTCTTTCTCTCTCAAAATAAATAAATATTACTAATACTCTTAGCTTCCTTGAATGATAATGATAATAATAAAACACAAACTCTGTCTCTCCCCTGCTGCTTCAAAGTTCAAAGTGGCCTGGAAGAATCAGAACAAGCCTCCACTTAAGCCTTAACTCTACCATATCCGTTTCTACTGCCACTAATCCTTCTGCGCAAGTGAGCTCCCTTTAAATTTCTAAAATGTGGGTTTTCTTCTTCATGCTCTTCTTACTAATGGGTCTGGTCTTTTTTGTAGATGATGAAATTTTCTTCTTCTTTAGTTGTTGTCTTTAAAGAGAAGTTTATTTGTGATCTTCACGTCTAAAGCTTCTTTTTTTACTATTTAAAAATCAGGGCTCTCATCTCTATGCGAGGGATTATTTTTTTGTTTTGTGTTTTGGGCTAATGGTTTTTTCTTTTATGTTTTCTTTTTGTTATTTTCTTAGAAGTATATTGGTGACGAGGTGCGTGTAGATAACCGGCAAGAACTTGGATTTTTGAAAAAAAATGGTCGGGACGGCAAATAATGGCAGAATGAGGCATGCATTTTCAGTTGTAAATAGTGAAGAGGTTGGTCTAAATAGTGCACCACCTAGTAATGCTGGATCAGAGTATGGTGGGTTTGAGTTCACAAGAGAAGATGTTTATGGTTTGTTGAATGAGAGAATGAAATACAAAAACAAGTTCAACTACAAAGTTAGTGAACGTTTATTTATTTCTTCTTATTCTGTTAATTTTAAAACAGCTAATTGGCAATTGTGTTTTAAGATTGGCTGCTTGTGGGGGGGTTCTGTAGGAAAGATGTGAAAACATGATGGATTATATAAAGAGGTTAAGGCTTTGTATCAAATGGTTTCAAGAGCTAGAAGGAGGTTACCTCTTTGAGCAGGAGAAGTTGCAAAATGCGTTGGATTTTACTGAGAGTAAATGTGTTGAAATGGGTACGCTTGATTATTGTTTCCCTTAGTTTTCTTTGTGTTTATTGGATGCTAGCTAATCATATGGCTGCCGGTGGAACTTTTTGTTCAATTTAGATTTGATACTAAAAAACAAGGAAGAAGAGTTGAATTTGATTATTGTGGAGTTGAGAAAGAGCCTTGCATCTCTGCAGGAAAAACTTTCCAAAGAGAAATCTGAGAAGTTGGTAAGAAAGAGTAAATGAAAACTTCACAGTATGCTTCACCAATAAAATACTGATTTGTGGATTGATTTCTTCTTTTCTCAATTCTCCAGGCTGCATTGGATTCTCTTGCCAAAGAGAAAGAGGCCAGACTTACTGTTGAGAAGTCACAAGCTTCCCTCTTGGAAGAGAAAGGAAAGATTCAAGGAGAGCTTCAAAGTGCTAACCAAAGGGTAACAAAATAAATGTTTTTTATTTTTTAGTCCTGATGATTTTATAGAAGTGACCTACCTTGGGTGCTTATATTCTTTGTTGAATCTTGCAGATAACATCAGTAAACGATATGTACAAGTTACTACAAGAGTACAACTCAAGCTTACAACTCTATAATAGCAAGCTTCAGACAGATCTTGACACAGCTCATGAAAATGTAAAGCGCGGAGAAAAAGAGAAAGCTGCTATAGTTGAGAATCTTTGCACCCTAAGGGGTCAATTCACGTCATTGCAAGATCAATTCAATTCATGCAAGGTAAGCTTTTAATGGTCTTCTTCTTTTCTTCTTGTTGAAGTGTTGAATCATTTCCCGTGACATACACTAGTTAACTACATGGTGCAATGTTACTCTTAATGAATAGTCAGGAAGCTGAATTCATTGTGCTTGCAAGAGTAGACACCTGTTAAGAAGAAGAGATAAGTAGTTAGTTGAATTTTTTTTATTAGTAGGTATTACCTATGAGGTAGTTAGGAACCATTTTTTGTTAGCTCAGAGTACAGAAATAAACATTCTACTAGCTAGATTTGTCGTTGCCCACATGAGAAAAACACTTACAAGGTTGTAATTCTAACTTTGTTATCGGGATTGCCGTTGATTATTGATGCACTTGGCTTCAAGCACCGTTTGGCATATATGTTGGATCTATTGCTTTTAAAATGTAGGCCGGCAATATTAACTTCTCTTATTGCACTAGTGTTCACCAAGGAACGCTTGAAAATTTTGGATAGAAGCATTTTCTTGAAATAAAACTGTTTAAAATGCAAGGCTGCCCAAGAGATTAAATATGCTGTGAATATTTAAGAAGGAAAGATGCACAGAGTTTAGACTCAATTTATATATACATTACTAAAAAATGTATCCAAAATGTGGGAAATTAAATTCCACTCTAGAGGCTTCTTTATGTTAAGCAGTTTAATTGTGATATCTTAAGTTGCTAAAATGTTTTAACTTCATCTCAAATGGTGTTGATACACAAAATTGAAAAATTATCCAACCTAAAATTCTAAGCTGTTTGGAATATTGATATCTTAACAGATCCGTGGTGTGGGATGTAAGGAAGGTTGAAAAATGCTTTTCATTCAACATTAAAGTTAAAATTTGAATGCCAACATTCTTGATCTTGAAGGATGATGATGGCAGTTCTGAAAGTATGGACCCACCTATATTTAACTTTTGAAGACAAAAAGCCTAGCATTACAGGAATTGACATCTGCATGGAGATGCAAACAGTGTCAATAAATCTGGCGGGCTTGTCCCAGTTCAGTGATCTAACTTAAATTCCCTTGCTATAGTAAACTGTTCTCAATATTCGACAGGGAAGGTTCAAAATCCACATTCCTTTGCCAAGGGTTTTAAGATGGGTAAACTATTAAAATGGGCCTCATCATATACAGATAAATTTTTAATTAGGTTGAGTGCTCTGACCATGAAATCATTTGGATAAGATTTTTGTCTAGTCTAAGAATATTCAGTTCAGGAGCACCGACTTATTTTCTTGCATAGCCTTATCTTTTTTGGTTATAAAGTAGAGGTTTTAGCTTGAGACCTCTTTGCATAGCCTTGTTAAAGATTGTCAAATCATGCCATTTGATCTTAGTGGGGGCATGCTAATATTGTTAGTTATACATGGTCCCCAAAATATCCCTGCATTGTTTTCTAACTATATTTTACCTAGTTTAAGTATAGGGGAAAAACTTTTTCTCTACTTTTCTTTTAGTATTCTGACTCTATTATCGACGGATAATCCTACCAGGCAACTGTGGATGAAGGTGTAAAGCAAAAGGATGCACTGGTGAATGAAGTTGCATCTTTAAGGGCAGAGTTGCAACAGGTGAGCGAGGATCGTGAAAGTCTGCTATTGCAAGTGCAAACTTTAACAGCTGAAGTAGTTAATTGTGAAGAGCTCTTTGTAAAATCTAATGAATTGAAGGTTTGTTGTAAAATTTGATTTGACTTCCTAAGCATTTAAAATTGTATTTCCTTACATTTTAAATTTATGCTCAGGAAAAATGTTTATCCCAGAGTAACCAGTTGAAGACTCTGCAGGATGAGCTAGAGGCTACCCAAAATAAATTAAGGGTACTATTATCTAGTTCTTAAAAGATTTTTCATTTTCGTGTTTAATTTGCAGGTATTTTATATTGTCATTTGGATTTATTATTATGGCTAGGGTTATTCTCTTTTTAGGTATGTGATTTATCTGCATTTGAGACAAAAACTGAATTTGAAGAGCAAAAGAAACTCATAAGCGAGTTACAAAACCGCTTAGAGGATGCAGAACTTAAGATTATTGACGGAGAGAAGTTTCGAAAAAAGCTACACAATACAATATTGGTAATCGTAAAGTCTCTTGCTATATTCTTTTTCAAGGACGGCATACATTTATCTTAAGAAGCTCTGCTATGTTGCAGGAACTGAAGGGAAATATTCGTGTGTTTTGTCGAGTGCGTCCTCTGATACCAGAGGACAGCCCTGGTGCTGATGGAAGAGTTATATCTTTTCCCACAACAACAGAAGCTCTAGGGCGAGGCATTGATTTGACACAAAATGGTATGCTTGAAATAACTTAATACTATATAGAACTTTGTTGTATTCCACAATAATATTCTCTTATTCAAATTGTTGTATCTTGAACCTCTGAAACTAATGTTATGCTTATGTTCTCACCAGGGCAAAAATATTCCTTCACTTTTGATAAAGTTTTTATGCCCGATGCGTCACAAGAGGATGTTTTTGTGGAAATTTCACAGCTTGTTCAAAGTGCTCTTGATGGCTATAAGGTGATTTACCTAACACCAAGTCTTTTCAATTGCAATTTCAAGAACACACGTGGGTCATATCAACTGCATGTGTGCACTTATTTGCTTTTCGATTGTTTTCTTCTTTCCCAATTCCTTCAAGTGAACACTTAAAAATATGAACATATAAAATAACATTTTTTTTATATATATTTTCAGTCAATCACTGACTTTTATTCTTTCTTTTTTTAGCACAATTTTAACAATAAACAAGTCTAATAAATGCTTTTAGATAATGCTGAAAGGGTGTCCTAAACGCTCCCATTAGCTTTTCCCACTTTAAATCAATTGTTTCTCATTATCTCTTTTTAATTTTTCAGTTACATTGGCACTGAAGTTATCTTAAGTAGTTCATTCATTATTGATGGAAAGAGAAATCTTGAACTTTTCTTTTCTTTTGTATTAAGAGTTGATTAGATTTGTTTTTTCAGGTTTGCATCTTTGCCTATGGCCAAACAGGTTCAGGTAAAACTTATACCATGATGGGCAAACCGGGAAACCCAGAGCAGAAGGGGTTGATACCCAGGTCATTGGAGCAAATATTCCAGACCAAGCAATCTCTTCAGTCCCAAGGCTGGAAATATGAAATGCAGGTGAATAGTAATGCCATTAGATTATCTCTGTTAGAATCCATAACATAATTTTATGTATACAACAATAACAGGTGTCAATGTTGGAAATATACAATGAAACAATTCGAGATTTATTGTCTACAAAAGATTCATCACGAACAGAGTATGGTAGTAACGGAAAGCAATATGCAATTAAACACGATGCCAATGGGAACACCCTCGTTTCCGATCTTACTGTTGTGGATGTTTGCAGTACAAGAGAGGTTTCTTTTCTTTTGGATCAGGCATCTCATAGTAGGTGAGTACAGTTTGGAACATGAATTTTCCTTGAGCATTCTCAAGTCATTTACTTTAATCTCGACAATATGGCTTTGTATATCCAAAATAGATGTTTCAACTATCTAGTATGTTTATTCAATACTGTATTTGCAATGTCTGCGAATCTCCATATTTCTTTTTGTGTTGGCAACTCTACTTATTGCTGATACTTGCTACTCTGGATAAAAAACTTGCAGTAAAACAATATAATTTTGGCTGTATTAAAGAAAGGAAATTTGTTTGACATGCACACACAACTACAATGTGTTGTATGTCTTCAACTTGGTTTCCCTCAAATACAGGGATATGGAACCACAAACTAAAATCGCTTCTTGTAGGTCTGTTGGCAAGACTCAAATGAATGAGCAATCATCTAGAAGTCACTTTGTTTTCACACTGCGAATATCTGGTGTTAATGAGGTAAGAATACTCTTTTTTTTATAATGTCTTTATGATGTTCCTTTTCTTCTCTCCTCTTTAAATTGAATGTCTGTTTGCATCCCTTAGAACACAGAACAACAAGTACAAGGTGTTTTGAATCTTATTGATCTTGCTGGGAGTGAGCGTCTTTCTAAGAGTGGCTCAACTGGAGATAGACTGAGAGAAACCCAAGTATGTGAATTAACTATTATGATCTGATAGTATTTTATGATTTATTCACTCTTTGTAATCAATTACTTCTTGCAATTTTTATCAGGCTATCAATAGAAGTTTATCATCTTTAAGCGATGTTATATTTGCCTTGGCGAAGAAGGAGGATCATGTGCCGTTTAGACACTCAAAGCTTACTTATCTTCTGCAGGTGAGTTACTTTAAGGACCTTGAAGATAACTCTTAAACTGCTTTTCTATGAAATTACCTTTGATAGATCAAGTCATTTATCTTTATATGATTCTAGTAGAAAAATATCATACACAACAATGAAAGAAACTTTCTCCGGTGTGAGGATAATTCTTCTTCCAAGATCTTCACACTAAACTATTACATGAAACTTATTTTTCTTCCACGCTGGATCTAGTATTTTCATCTATCTTATTAAGATCTCCTATGCCATCATTTAAGCCAAAAAGGTTTTTATATATAAATTAATAGCTCTTCTTGGAGCTTTTGTGCTACAGAATTACATGTTTGACCTACCTACATGCATCCCAAGAAAATCACTTGAATGGTTTTGTCTGGGAAGTTAAACGTAAATAGGTGGCATTTCAAATTAAATCCTGGCTACCATGAACAGTCCACACCATGCTTTCCCACTGTTTTGGTTTATCTTGGTGATCTAAGATATTCTTCTTCTTCAATTCCATCTTCTTTCAGCCATGTTTGGGTGGAGACTCAAAGACACTGATGTTCGCAAACATATCTCCTGATAACTCTTCATTGGGCGAGTCACTTTGCTCACTCCGATTTGCATCCAGGGTCAATGCTTGTGAGATAGGTATTCCTCGTCGTCAAGCCAACATGCGGTCTTTCGAGTCTCGCTTGAGCTTGGGCTGATTCTAACACGAGTTGATAGTATTATGCATCTCTGTCACGAGTATTGGCAAGTTGAGAAAGTGACAGTGATCCTAACATGAACTGATAGTTAGTAACTTGTATAGTGAACTAAGTTGGTATTATTACAAGTCTTTTTCCCTACTGTTGTTCTGTTTTAATTTACAATGAGTTCCTTGTGAAATCCAGTTGCAATTACTTATGCACACTATTGTACTTGCTTACTTCCTAGCTTCTTTTATTCCCTTACAGTAGAGATTATATTTGTGTCATCTGCCTAAAAATACATGAACAAGAATTTTGAAATAAAAGTGGGAAGGCCAAATTGCAATTTAAGAATCAATAGAAAGTACACTGTAATGTGAATATATTTCTCCATCACTGTAAAAGCTCGATTAACTTTAAAGTCCATCCGGGTACTAGGTAAATTTTCTCTGTCTGCAGAACAAATGGATTCTGTTGCATGACCTTTTGCACAAGTACTTCCATGTCTCGTTAAATTGATTATGTATCAGACAGGTTTTTCCTTCCTTGATGCGTCTTCAAGCTGTCAATGAATCAGAAACCGAACAAATAGTGCAAATAAAACTTTCGAAATTCAAGTTCATATAAGAGGAAGTATATCTCTGCACGGAACCATTGTTTTACATTTTCAAAATTGTCAAACAATCTGTCAGCCAGATCAGTAAGAGGTTGTTGCAGAGATAATCTTGTCCGAATAATAGTGCATGAAGGTGCACTTGATTCTCAAGTATCTCCTGACATGGTTCAGGGTGTCTTGTCCTATCAAAATCCTCCAGAGCCAGGAGATCAAAGGCTTATCTCTTTACACTGCCCATGCTACCTTGTAACCCAACATTTACCAAGGGTGTTTGGCATTGTGGTGCGATCTATTATTCGTAGATCGCATCATCATTTGGTGTTTGGTTAACAAATTATGTGCAAAACGCCGATTCAAAAAAAGCTGGATATTGATGTTTTTTTTAGTGCAATTGCGTTTCAAAGTGTATGTGCCGAAATACATCAAAATGATGTTTTTTTATTTTTTAAAAATCATTTTTGAAATCAGCACATCAAAATGATTTAAAAACACAAAACCGCATTTCTTTAAAATGTAAAAACAAAATTCAAATTTCGGCCAAAAGTATTTGAACTTTCCTTTTAAATGATGGTTCGTATGGGCATGGGTCTGTGTCGAATAAATACCTGTTTGAAATCTTGTTTTATAAAATATGTTTTATTTAAAAATATATTATAATATTAATTATTTATTTAATTTTTTTTTTTAATATCAGTTTTAAAACAATAAATTTTTTTATTTTTTAAAAAATACATTTAAAACAAAATGTGAAATAAGCACGAAGGTATTGGGGTTTTTCTTTATTACTATTCAGAATTTTCCATCTTGAATTTTATAATTATTTTTCAGGCTATTATTTTCCATATATTTTGTTTTTCTTTCTCTCATATACATTAGTTGGATTGTTTTTTATTTCAGTAAAACCATTAAATCATGTTTTCTCTAAATTTGATTATTCAATTTAATGTAGTTAAATTCCTATAAACAATTACATATGCAAATTAAATTCATTAATAATAATAATAATAATAATAATAATTATCGTAATAAAGTTAACGCAATCTTAACGTTAACACAATCTCATCTTTATTATTCGTTCAACTTTTAATTGAGTGTGATTCTAAAGGGGTGTGCAGGAAAGGTTTTGAAAAAAATTATTTTTTATTTTTTATTTTAAATTAATTTTTTGTGTGTTTTTAGATATATTTGATATGTTGATGTAAAAAATTATTAAATTTACAATATTTACAAAAATTATATATATATATATATATATATATATATATATATATGTTATTTTAATATAATTTCACAAGTTAAAAACACTATGAAAAACTTGGTAACCAAACACCCAAAACTGTTTTTTTTCAACCTCCAACTCAACCACAGTTTTAACCAAACACTTCACTCGCTTATTCGAACCACAAGTAAAATCACTTTTTTGAAACCGAGTTTTTTCAATCTCAATCGCAAAACCAAAAACAATGCCAAACACACCATATAGATTGCCCTCTTTAGAAATAAATGAGTGATGTTATAAAATAATATAAATTAGATTTTAATTTTTTATTTAATAGTTTAAATTTTTAAATGAGATGGTTCTTCAACATGATATCAGAGCGTTATTCACGAGTTCGAATCTCACAACATTCATTCTATTTGATAAAAATCAAGCATAAAATAATATGAGTCTGTACAAATTTCAAGTCCAAAAGATTTTCATTTGAGAAAGTATGTTAGAGAATAATATAAATTATATATTAGAATCTCAGCTAACAACTTAAATTCTTAGGTGGATGGATTAACCCGGCTTCTTATCTCCTCTTTTGCAAGTTCTGCGTCGCATGGACAAGAAAAATGGTTGCAGTAATCATGTCAGAACTCTACACTCGGGCAACTTTTTACATACAATGAGAAACTCAGCATTAAGAAAAGAAGCTCACTATTCTCCCGGCACAGAGAAGGGGATTGATATCACGTGCCCACCAATTGTCCTCTGCGAGAGAGACGTCAGTACTGGAGTTTCCAATAAGAGCTACCGAAGCTATTTTCATCCTTTTCTGTGCTTTCTGCGTGTTGGTAATCTTTGGTATGGCTGGGATGGTCCCGGTGACACCATTTAAGTTTGCTAACTGAGCCATCGTGTAGGGTGAGAGTGACAGTTTTGAGCAACTGTAACGAGTTCTTTCTTGAGACTCCTGTTATATCCATTCCAGGAAATGTTGGTCACCTCTGATCACCAGAAACATATCCTCACAAAGGATATTCCCCCCCAAATAGGTTTGGCATATAAACTTTAGACCATATCTTTGGCGAAGTGGTGAAAGAATCATATTCAACCATGCCCTCGTGTTTTGGACATAACCATCCCTGTATTCTAAAAGTTGAGCAGATTTCAGAACTTGGGAGTTTTAATATAGGGTAAATCTACCCTATAAAAGTTTCAATTATAACAGCATTAGAAGCTTTATATCTAGTTTTTTCTATGCCAAGAGTCCCTATATAAGAAATGATAAAATGACAAGCTACTAGTTAACACAGGTGTTTCCATATTTTATAACTGAAGTTCAAGATTACAACAGTCACTTCCTATTCTAAACCTGCTAGAGCCTTGTTGATCAAGTGGGTGTTTGTCATTGTGGTGCGATTTGCGATTCGCAGATCGCACCATAATTTAATGTTTAGTTAACAAAAAGCACTTTTTATGTGGGACCCACACCATATTATGGAAAAAGCTAGAAATTAATGCTTTTTCATCTACGATTCGTGCTTATTGAAACCACAATACAAATCCATTTTACATGCAAATGAGAAACTGTGAGAATTTTACATGCGAATGTGCAGCTGCCATGTTCGATATTTTTACATGCTCTCTCTCTCTCTCTGCCCAAAACAAAACAGCCATGGAAGCCGAGAGCTTCCAACGCTGACTCCGGCCACCACAGGCCACCATTTACGATGAAACCACCACAGGAAGAACCACCTCGGCCTCCTCTACCCGTAGGTATCCTCCGTTGAAGCTCTCGTCGTGGTCGGTGAACAGTACCGAGAGCTTCCAACGCTGCCTCCGGCCACCACAGGCCACCATTTCAGACGCCACCACCACAGGAAGAACCACCTCGGCCTCCTCTACCCGTAGGTATCCTCCGTTGAAGCTCTCGTCGTGGTCGGTCGGAAGCCACTGTGCACGTGAAATAATTCACGTGCACAGGTGCGCTGCCCTGGCGCGAAGAAGACGCACTGAGTCAGTATGACCGCTTCATTATTGAAGCTGGACTTGGACTGGGCTGCACTCGGCCCAGCCCCAAGTCCATCAAAGTTGGGCTTAGGCCCATTTTGGTTGGGCTGCCCTTGGCCCAACCCTTTTTTAAATATATATTTTAAAAAAAATAAAAATATATTTATTTATTTTTTTCATGAATTATTAATTATATTATATTATTATAATTATTAAATTTTAATATTTAAAAAAAATTATATACATATAAATATACACCCTTTAAAATAATTTCACAACATAAAAGCAATATGAAAAGCTTGGTAACCAAACACCCAAAACTGTTTTTTTTTCAACCTCCAACTTAACCACAGTTTTAACAAAACACTTCACTGTTTATTTTGAACCACAAGAAAAGCGCTTTTTGAAACCGCTTTTTCAACCTCAATCGCAAAAGCAAAAGTAATGCTAAACACACCCCAAATGGTCACGAGTTTGAATCTCATCATCTCATTTTATTTGATAAAAATCAAGCACAAGGTAAAGTGAGTCTGTGCAAGTTTCAAGATCAAAAACTCACTTAAAGGGATGTGTCAGAAAATAATATAAAATATATTTTGATACCTCACTTGACAACTTAAATTTTTAGGTGATATAATTTTTTATCCGATGCAGGCCAGTATATTAGAATAACTTCAACCAAAAGTGGGTCCAGTACCACCAGTTTAGTCACATCTTATTCAAATGGAGACTGCATAAATTGTGAAGAAAATAGGGAAAAACAAGCAGCACCCCTAGTTAAACTTGTCCAACTTGCTATTCGGTCCAAGCCTCTATAAATCAGCGACAAGAGAAACAACAAGACAAGGGGAATAAAATGGCTGGACACGCAAAAGCCAAGAAGTCCAGAGTTGTCAGAATAGACTCAGAGGTATCATGGGATTTCTTCATCAAACAGGCCACCGATAAAGACTGCCCTGTAAGTAATTTTTCTTTTCTTTTCATGCGAACCACTGTATTGAATCTATTGATGATCCAGCTGCTTGGAGCTAACGTTTCAAGAAATGTTACACGATTCTGCCAGCTTTTATCCTTCGAAGAGTTCAATCTGGAGGCTAAAACTCTCTCTCTCTCTCTCTCTCTCTCTATATATATATATATATATATATATATATATATATTTAACTTTTGCATGCCACAGGTTGTGGTGCATTTTACAGCTTCTTGGTGCAAGCCTTCAGTAGCAATGAATCCTTTCTTTGAGGAAATAGCCATGAGCTATAAAGATCTTGTGTTTCTCTCTGTGGATGTCGATGAAGTTAAGGTATGATGTTTTGCCATCAACTACATAGAAATTGATGTCCACAGGCCACAGTGACTAGGGCTTTATTTTCCAGTTTCATATATGCGTGTGGATTGATTCTTCAAGGACGAGAAGCTTTTAGCCCATCGGTGAGTCACCAAGGGGGGGTGTTTATGATGTGGTTGGAGAGTATTTTATATAAATTATTTATTTATTTATTTTGTATTAAAAATTAGAATTTGCTTGCACTCTGACGTGTATAATGGTTAATAAAAAAATGAAGCCCAAATGTCTAATTAAATATGTCTAATTTATGATATGATGTCACATGGCTAGTGTATTTTAATTTGTTTTTTTACACCATCATAAGGGCCTGTTTGGGATTGTTGTGGCTTTTTAAAGTGTTTTTCGTGCCAAAATACATTAAAATAATATTTTTTTATTTTTAAAAAATTATTTTTGACATCAACCCATCAAAATGATCTAAAAACACCAAATCGTTGATTTTTAAAATGAAAAAAATCAAATTTTCCCCAAACACCCATTGCAACACACTACCAAACGGATCCATGCACAAGAGGCTTATAAAACCTTATCCATAAACCCAATACAAAAACAGGTAAAGATATAAAATAAAATTATATAAAGAGAATCCAAAGGAGAATCTTTCATTGCAAAGATAGTTTTTGTTTTGGTAAACCAAGAATCCAAGGGATTAATCATTAATTTCTTAAAACTCGAAGGGGTTTAACTTGGTCGCACGACAAGTTAACCCGAGTCAAATTAAGTTAACTACATGTTGACCTTTTCTCTTAAAACCCGGCCTGGTCTGGCCGGTCGAGTTTAATCGGGTTTAATTGCATGTAAGGTGTTCTTTATCATGAACAGGGGGTGGGAGCCAAGATGAAGATAAAAGCCATGCCAGCATTTTTATTGATGAGGGGAGGGGCCGAGGTTGACAAGCTTGTGGGTGCAAATCCAGGGGAGACAAAGAAGAGGATTGGTGGCTTTGCTCACACTATTCGTAGATGCAAATCAGCAGCTTAGATTGTGGATGAATTTGATTTTATTTTTCTCATTTTAAAACCGGTGGTTTGGTGTTTTTATATCATTTTAATATGCTGATGTTAAAAATAATTTAAAAAATTAAAAACATCATTTTGATGTGTTTCGACACCTAAAAACACTTTAAAAGCTACCGCAATCACATTTCAAAATAGACTTGAATTCATAGATGTTTGTGAATGATCCAATTTTACTAGCTAGCTTCTTGGAATGAAGACATGAATCGTGATTTTCATTCAGTAAATACCTGCAATTAAGTTCATAATTATGTTTTTATGTACGTTATGTCAAAAATAAATTTTAAAACCAATTATATGGGTGTTTTTAAAACGATTTTTTAATTTAAAGATATATTTAGATAATTTTTATTTTTTTTAAATTTATTTTCAATATCAGTACATTAAAATATTTTAAAAATAGTATTTGATAAAAAAAATTAAAATTATTTTTTAAACTCAAAATTAGACTTGCTTTTAAAATCATTACTCCCCAGTTGCCTCACTGCATTGTAGACTTCTTGCATTTAGGTTATATTTAATATTGTGTTTTAAAAGTATTTTAAAAAACATTAAAAAAATTTATTTTTATGTTTTACTTAAAATCTAATTTTTTTGGTGATTTTTGATATTTTTATGCATTAATATTAAATGTATTTTTTTTAAAAAAAATAAAAAAAATATTTTAATACATTTTTAAACAAGAAATATTTTTAAAAATAACTTCAACCACATCTAATATGCACTTAAACCTCACATGAAAAATGATCAAGCAGTGCTCGCCATTATTCTAATAATCCATTAAACAAAATTATTTAATAAGTATTTTTTTACAGATATTCCATATAATTTAATTAATTTATTCACCTCTACCTCTAGCAGATCAATTCATATAATTTATATATAAATCACCAATGATTTGACATTTTTGTGACAATTACCGATGATTCTCAAAGCTATGAACGTTGATGCATCTATTATTAATAATGATTCCATGAGAACTCAAATGAGCTCATGTGGTTTCAAAACTATAACTTTGTTCGTGCTATCTTTGTAATGTGCTGTCCTTATAATGGCGTTTCTATTTATTTTTTAATATTAGTATATTAAAATAATTTTAATTTTTTTCCCTTCAAAATCTAGTAAACATCATTTGGAAAGCCATTCCAATGTGGTCCAAATGACCCTTTAAGTTGTAAGACCAATTGTTTTAACATAACAAAATCCAAGCATTGTTAATGTAAAAATAATAATAAATTAAAAATATAATGAATATTAGATGATATATTTTTAACTATTAGTAATACAATTGATTGGATAATTTTTTATTAAAATATTGAAAAAATATATGAAATTCGTAATTGATATTTTGAAACTATAATAACTCAATAAAATAAAAAGTAATGATTTAATGTGTATTTGGTATTGTGATAATTTTTATAGTTCATTTTTTTAGAATAAGTTTAAAATAAATTATAAATTATATCCTTATAAAAATTAAGGTCTTAATACATAGTTTTTTAATGAGTTTATGTGAAACTATAATATATTAATTAAATATATTTAAAATTATAATAGAAAAAAACACAATTTCAACCACACAGAACTAATTAACTCTTTTCCCCCCTCTCAAATCAGCTTTGAAAATTAAATCCAACAAAAATATTCCAAAGAATTTATAGATAAATCGACTCTTATTATATCCACCTCCACAATTAATATAGGCCCAAACCAAAATTTATTTGGACAAGGAGGGTAAAGAAAGCCCAAAGAGAAAGCCCAGATAGAAAGCCCAACAGAAGCGGATACTGGGGGGGTGGAGCATGACGAACGAATCTTCATCACCACCACCACCACCTCCCACCAATCAAATTCTCTTCTGCTTCTCCCCCATATTTTTATTCCACCCCACCAGAAGAAAGCACAACCCCCAAACACCTACACCAGATAACCCTTCCGCCCTCCAATCCTGTTTGTTTGTCTGGAAATCTGAACGGAAAACACACACCCATATATCATATCTGGGAAATCAATTGCTGATTGATTGGAAAGGGAAGAAATGGCGACAGCGGGAAACGCGGGTTGGGTGAGTGATTCGTTTTTTATGGATGATATTACAACTCATGATCCCAATTTCTCTGGTTTCTCTTGGCCATCTCCTTCGCCCCCTGTTCAACAACACCAGCACCACCAAACCCTAAACGCTTTTGCTCCTGTTGCTGCTGCTGTTTCTTCTCCTAATTTCGGGTAGGATCTCCCTCTCCCTCCCTCTCTCTTATTACGGTTTTTCCTTTGAATATTCGTTCCTTTTACATTATATTAATATGAAAAGCAGCTTCTTCTTCTTTTCTTTTTTGGCGGATTTAGGGGTTTTTGTGATTAGGATTTGTTAAGAATAGTGAGATGCTATGTTTCTATGTTGTTCTGTGCTGTTAATGCCAGTAGTAAATGGGATATGTAATTGTTCTAAGCATGGTTGACTTTTGGATTATTCCTTTCAGAATTTGGTTGATGCATGACTTGATTTAACTAGTAGGTTGATTACAAGATGAATTGAGGTGGGTCTTGGCGGAAATTTGAAGGGTAGTTACCAGGGAGTGTATATGCCTTGAATAATCTTGTAGTTAGAGGCCATTGCGCTTTTACTCTTTTTTTTTCTTTTTATTTCATGTGACACGAGCTTCAGTTTTAAGTAGTGGAAGTTTGATTTGCATCAATTACACGCGGAAGAATGGTATAGCTATTTTGTATAATGAGAGCAGTACTCACTGATAAGCAAGTGGACAAAGAGTAGTACTTATTGACTTGTGTAAGTTGCATGGTACATGGGTTTTCTGTAAGAAGTAGGAACTTGCAAACAGAGAGGGTTTACTTTCTTTCTGTTATAGTTTGAAATGGGCAGCTTTTGACTTTTGCTTCGTAGTAATTAGTGCTTCATATTTCCATTAATGAGAAAGATATCAACTCTTTTCACTTGAAGGACCTCTTAGCAACTTCCATTCCAAGCTCCTTGTTAGTTTATTTTTTTTGCTCGCCTTATTTTTTATCTTTTATGAAATTTACTATTGTTGTTTTTGATTATATAAAATACATCTGTAACAATTACTTAATTACATCTGTGTCATCTTTCTAGTCCTTATTCACTTGATCTTTTAACTCCATCTGTGCACGTGTGATTATATGTTTAGTGTGGAAATTGATGGATCTATTGGGGACTGTGATGTGCAGAAGGAACCAAACTCCAAGAAGAGGTACACTATTTTTTTTTTTGCTTTTCTCTACTCTAATCCCTTTAAAAGGGAAGGGGTTGGGGTTTGGTGATGAATTCCCTGTAATGATTATGTGGTTATTGATGTTTTTTAGCTGATTCATCTTCATTCCCTTTATATGTGTTTTCTTTGGAAAGTTTGGGAGTTGGAATTGAGAATTTGTGCACCCACCTTTGATGTGTTTATGCTGATACAGAACAACATAAACCTTGTTTCGGAGCATAGATAATTAAATGTTTTTTAGATGCCATAATTGAGGAAATATAAACCAGATTGTCCTTTACTGTTAAGTCTGTTGCAATCATGCTTGCTGGTAAGGTTGTCTTTGAAGTGAAAGTTGAAAGATATTATGCCAATATATCTGAATCAGAGAGCCATTCCAATTGTGCTCATTTCTACCAGTCCCTCAGTGACCCATACAATTTAGAGGAGTTTCTAAACAAGCACCATGAAGATGATATTACATGTAGTAGCACTAGGGTAGAGTTATCATGTCTTCTATTCTTAATGCAGTTTATGGAATAATTTTTAACATGGTACTATGTTAATCTGTTTTGCATGTACAAAAGTGATACATGCATGAATTATTTGTTTGCCTTTTTTACATTTTAAATAAGTGGTTTGGAGTGGGCATGTTGTGGAGTGATGTCATGCCACCTTTCTCTCACACATGTTTCCTTGCTGCAGGAGTAGATCTGAATTGTGTAGTGCATCTAGCTCCAAAGCATGTAGGGAAAAGTTGCGAAGGGATAAGCTAAATGACAAGTACTCATATTCTTTCATATCCCTTTTTGTCTGTCTCTCTGTGCTTCTCCTAGCCACTCACGCTCTGTATTTGGAATGTCTACCAGGTTTATGGAATTGGGCTCTATCTTGGATCCTGGGAGAACTCCCAAAACGGACAAGGCTGCTATTTTGCTTGATGCTATCCGCATTGTGACTCAGTTACAAGGTGAAGTCAAGAAGTTAAAGGACTCAAATTCAAGTCTTCAAGAGAAGATTAAAGAGTTGAAGGTCCATTGACATTCATGTGCTTCTGATTCTATTTTTTATTTTGATGGGCTTCTGGGCTCCAGTTATTTATTAATGTGTTTGATTTCTTCCCTTTGCATAATATCCTGCCACCTAACACAGCTGCTACAATTCTTTTGAACTGCCCTTTGTCATGCACAGGCTGAGAAGAATGAGCTTCGTGACGAGAAGCAGAGGCTGAAGGCAGAGAAGGAGAAGTTGGAGCAGCAGCTGAAAGCCATGAACTCACAACCCAGCTTCATGCCTGCCCCACCTGCAATCCCTGCAGCATTCACTACTCAAGGCCAATCACCTGGCAACAAATTAATGCCCTTCATCGGTTATCCTGGGGTTGCCATGTGGCAATTCATGCCACCTGCTGCAGTGGATACATCGCAAGATCATGTGCTCCGCCCACCAGTTGCTTAAGTTGGTGACCTGCTGTGAATTGGGTTTGCATTTTGCACCCAAACAAGTGCATTTATTATGTCATTGCTTTGTATTAGTTTCTGCTGAGATTTTCTCACTGGATTTGGTGACCGACTGATTGTATGACTGATTGTATTTCAATCTGGACTTTATATGAATCGTATCTGGTGTTAACTTGTAAATTTAATAAGTTTAGCCTGGCAAGCTATGCTTTGTTTGACTGCTGGTAGGGGTTTCTCTAATTGTTGTTGCCTAGAGTTTGTAAATTGGGATTGCAATGCAGGCTTAAGCTTTAGAAATCGACTGGTTTCTTCCAGTTCATATGTTACTGGTAACGTCTACGAGGGGACTCTTCAAACTAGGGGGTCATTGCACGGTATTTGAATAAATAAATTTCCACTCCGGTTGAGTACTCATTTCTTGTTCTCAATGGTTTGAAGACTTAAGCATGCATGTCCCTTGATCTTTGTACTAAGGGTTGGAAGGAAGTTGAATCTGGGTTAACCGAATTATCAAACATGCAATCTATGATAATAATATAAATTATAGTTTAGGGTTTTATTTATCAATTTAAATTTCTAAATGAAATGATTTTTTGATACGGTATAGAGTCTTGTTGATTTAACTATTATGAGTTTAAATTTTACTATCTTCAATGGTCGGAAGGAAGTTGAATCTGGGTTAACGAATATCTATATCCAATCATCAAACATACTTTGACCGGAATCTAGAATGATAGAGAATAATATAAATAGAATTCTTGAGTTTTATTAACAATTTAATCTCAGTTTAAGTTTTTAAATAAAATGATTTTTTGATATAATATTAGAGTTTTGATGATCATCTATTATAAGTTTGAATTTCACTATTTTATTTTATTTGATTAAAATCAAATATAAGATATAATATAAGGCCATGTGAATTTTTAATTTTTTATTTAAAATAATATATTAAAAAATAATATAAATTATAATATATAACTGCCACTACAAATTCATTTATATGAAATATCTATCCCATACAATGCCTTCATGCTGTGTTGATTGGGTGAAATTGCCACTACAAATTGTAGATTTGTACCCGGCCTTTTAACAGATTATAATATGAAAAGAACTTGTGGTGTTTGGCTTCGTCCAATCAACACAGCGAGTGGAATTATGTTTTCTGACAAACATGAAAGCAGCAATGGAAATTGCAAATTGGAAGCTGGTTAATGCCTTAATGAAGATAAAATATAGACCCTCCACCCGTGGGGCCATCAAGCGTTATGTGGTTGCCAATCCGCCATGATTTCTTCTATCTGCTTCCAGCTCGTGTCTCATCTTGGTTTCAAGTTCTTGGTATCCTGTTTACAAAAGCTCCCATGGCTTCCAATCTCCTCAAATTTCACATCCATTCATTCAAAACTACAAATCGTTCTACACAATCTCTTCAACAAAAAACTCAACTTCCACATATTGCTTTCCCAGAAAACCACCACCACCGTCACCTTGTCCATTTCCGTGTTTTCTTCCCCTCACCTCTCCTTTACCAATCCAGAAGTCCCGCTCTTTCTATCCACTCCTTATCTTCCTCCAGCTCCCCTCCTACGTCCAAAGAAGAAGCCGTTGTTCAAGCAAAAACCTGTCTCTCAACCACCCTAGAGAAGCCCCTAAACAACCCAAAACTAGCTGGCAAACTCAAGAAACTGAAGCAACCTAAATTCCAGATAGAAATCCCAGTCATAGATGACTCGCCAACTTCTCTCTCTAAACTTGCCTTTGATGTTTTCAAAGACCTTCCCATCAAGAGAAGAGGGGCACCGGTCAAGATTTTAATCCTCTGGCCGAATCCTACATTGAAGAACAGAGGCATAGAAGCATTTCAATCTTATAATTCATCGAAAAATCTTGAGCACGTTGACATTTCTTCAGTCAGAAACACAGACAGCAGAATTTTAAGTTCTGCTGAAGTGGCAGTGTTTTTGGCGCCAGTGACTTCACAGTTGCCTGATATCAAAACTGTGACTGATATTTTGTACCCAAAGCCAGTAGTCATATTCAACCCCAAATGGGGGTTTGGAGAAGAGAATGAGTTTGGTGATTTGAGTGGCTTTGTGGGATCTTTTGAAGTGATATATTCATTCATGGGGTTGGAGGTTAGAGGTATTTTGAGCAAGAGAAAAGGAGTGATTTTCAAGTGTGTCAGAGATGGGGTTGTGAGCGGTGAGAAATGGACTGTTCTTGTTGAAGAAGAAGGAGGAGAATTGAAGGTTGTTTCAAGGTTCAAGGCACGACCATCCATCGTTGAAGTAGAGAATGTTTTATATAATTTGATGGCTATCAATTCGCCAATTACTAAGTCTGCCAAGTTTTTCAAGGATTTGGTGTCAAATGTAACAGGAAGAAAGTGAGTAGAATTCGAGGATGTAAGCTCTGGATTTTGCGTCAATGAAGTTTGGTAATTCACTTGAATCTTCAAATGTTCTGTTGTTATACTTTTGTTTGCTCTATCACACCTGCCGCCATAATATATATTTTTTATTTTTTGAAATTTATTTTTAATTTTATTATATTAAATGAATGATTCCTTAATTCAAAACTTGAGTCGTCAAATTGACAGGTTTGATGATTGAATTTAATGATACAACAAACAAATCTCAACTCTTAATATTCTTTAAAATTTTACAAGAAAATTTGATCCGCAGCTGTTGAGAATTCTCTCCTCTCCTATCCTTTAAGATGTCCTAATATGACAGCCCGTGATGAACTTGTCAGAAGAGTTTATGTACTTGGCCCACAGGGGCCGGAGTTGAGGGAATGCTATATCTAGCCAAGGCTTTGCTCGGCCATTGAAATGGATGACGCCGGCGGTCTCAGCACCGGCCAAACTAGTATTTTCCTGGTAGCCTAGTCCCAACATGTGCCAGAAAGGATCAATACTATGGACGTGGCCATGGAATGCTATCAGACCTGGTGGTAATGTTCCTAGCTGCCACAAGCTCAGGCCTGATTTCAAGTTCTGCAATGAGAAAAAAATTTCGATCACTGAATGCTGAGGATCGTCACATATTGCCTGAAAACAATGTGATTTAATATTGGTGATTACCTCTTCAACCCAGTGATGATATGTCAAGCTTATGTTGGTTTTCCTCCAAGCCTCTAGATCGAAGATATTCATGCCATAAGCCCAAGCACATTCGTTCGGGTTGAAATTTTCTGCTATCATAGGATGAGAAAAGTTCAGATAGCTCTCTAACCGCTTCGACATGACAAACTTGTCTTCTCCTCGACAGGTTTCTACGGCCCCGTTAACCTTTCCATTCATGTCGATGTCCCAAAGAGGCGACAGATCGGCCTGCACCACTATGTCATCGTCTAGGAACACAACCTTGTTTAGACTTGGGAACAACTGAAAAAACAGGAAAGTTGACACCAAGCATAGCAAGGATTGAATAAAGCTTATGTTTGCATAACATTTCAGGAAATTTATTACCTCAGGGAGATGAATTCGAATGTGATTCATCACTGAATTGTATTTTGGACTAAGTGTCTGCAGCTTTGCTGCGATAATATGGGGTTTCTCGGAGTTGTTTTCCACAATTGCGGATGACCCCCCTCTAAACCGTGACCTCACCCTTTGATCCTTTTCCATTGCTTCTAAAACTGGGACTTTCCCCTTTGCGAACCAATCAAAATGCTGCAATGCTTTGACCTCAATTACTGCAGGGGATAGAGGGTGCAATGAGAACCATGCTTGCATAGGTGAATATGTTTTCCCATCTGTTATCACGTGCAGAACAACCTTTTTGGGGCGCAAAGAATTCTGGACAAGTGAGTTGGCAACTACAGAAGCAGCAAGCACATTGTCTGAAGCTAGGACAAAGTGAAAATAAGAATCGTCAACAAGCGTCGGGACTAGTTCCGGCAATGGGAGCTGGCGTCTAGCAGCCGCATTGGTGGAGTGTTCATGGGCTAACCTCAAGGCAAGGCAAAGGAGCTGTTTAGGTATGCTACTTGATGCAACATGCCTGTAAAGATATTCTTGGATTTTGGCATTTCTAGTCCTTTGTTCAAGTAGAGTGACCTGAAATAGATCCATTGTTAATTGACAACGAAAATCCCCATCTGTTAGTATTCACATCAAACACAAGATTGAAACAACAAGATACCATTTCTCTGAGCTTGAAAGCAAAATCTTTTGCATCTAATATGTTGTTCTTCACTACATCCATAAATTCCTCTAATGTTTCAGGAACATCACTTCTTCCCTTCAATTCATCACTGCCTAGTGGCTGTTCTAGAACTTGATATATCACCTCCGGTACCTTTAGCCACCAAACAATGAATCCAATCATTAGCAATTGACATTACAGAAAGTTTGGTAAGCAATACTAAATTCAAGAAGGGTTAAGGAGTTTACAGCAGAATCAAGCCTTCTCCCCAGTATTCTTGGTCCTAGTCTTTTCCCCAGGCATCCTATCAGTATTGGATTAAATATTAAGGCTAGGTCATAAAACTGTTAAATGACAAATTATACTGCATTAGCAAGTACTAATAATATTACCATCCTTATCTTAATCATTATTAGGATATAGGATTCATTTGGAAGTAGGTTGTCAGTTTCGTTCTGTTTCGACCGAAATATTTTGTACCAGTTAAAAAAACGAGACAAAACGGTATTGTTTTTATCTCGGTTTAAATTCTGGATTTTTCCGGTCAAATACCGGCCGAAACGTTCCGGTTTATTTAAATAATTAATAATTTTACAATAATCATATCTCTTAATCCGACCGTTAGATTCAAATGAAATTTTACGAGGAGTCTCTTGACATATTTATATATATTATGTTAAAATTTCAGAGCAATCAGAGAATGTAATGACCTTGCAAAATTGATAATGATATTCTCGTAATATTATACATGATCATAATTTTATTCAGAAAATCATTTTATTGTCTTTTTTTAAGATTAAATTGCACAATTCTAAATAATTTTATTTTTAGATTTGAATTAATTTTTTTTGAATTAATATATTTAATTATACACACACACACATAAATAGTACAACTCGAAACAACGTGCCGAAACACTCCAAAATCAAAACATTTCATTCCAATTAAAAAAATAAATTGACAACCTTATTTGGAAGTGTGGCATAACATAGTTGAAACTATGTTTTGCCGTAACTATAGTTTTGAAAGTATTTGATTAATCATGTAATTTACAATTTATAACCTTTTTTTAATATTTCTTTTAAACCACAGCCAAAGAAATTATCACAATAAACACATACTAAATATTAAGGCAGCCTCTTAAGAGATCAGGGTGGTCTCACACCAACCATTGATGAATAAATCATATGGTTGGATCTTTCCTTTTCAAATCTGCTGATGTGCTAATTAACTATTTGAATGTGCCAATTGACTGCCTCCATTTGTTTGTTTTATTATTATTAATTAATAAAATTTTATTAAATAAATGTTAAAATTGGGATTTCAGACGATCTCTCATTTTCACAGAATACTTAAGCAAGCTCATCAAAATCCTAGGGGCATGTGTTTCAATGAAATAACCACCTTATGCTTTGGTACCCACAAGGGATTAATATTTTCTAATTTGGTCCTTATATTTTTATTTATTTCCTAATAGCCATGCATTTGGTCCCCCAAAAGTAACATATTTTCTCACCAACCTTTCTCTAATTCAATTCATTTCCAATTTTCGAAATCGCCGTTAAAAGATTTCTAATTCACTCCATGATGCTTGGATCCTTAATTTCTTCCGGATCAAGAAAATAATATGTGTTCTTTCTTCGATAGCCAAATCATTTCCCAATTAGATTTTGATTCAATGCTGTAATTAAATAAAGAAACTAAAATTAAAATGCCATTGCCTCCGATCCTATTATATTCATAACAGGTCAGTCATTAGTTGTTCTGTATCAATCTTAACAAAGATTTAGTTCATAATTTGAAGCTATATCATTAATTTCTAGCTTTGTGGAAACATTCTTCTTAAAATCCTTAACTATAGCATCAATCAACGCAAGCAATCTGCATTTTGAAAATCTACTGAAAGCATGACAAGAAGAAGCTAAAAAATGGAGGACTAATAAGGGGGTATTTGACACTACGTTTCAGAATGTTTTTAAAAAACTTTGAATTTTTTTATTTTTATTTTATATTTCAAATTAAAAAATATCATTTTGACGCATGTAAACTCCTAAACAGGCACTAATTAATGCAATACAAAAGTGATATTTAAAATGTACCTAGTGTAGAGCACCTGGTTTCTGCATCAATGGTGCCAACGGTGGACAAAAGGAACACAAACCGAAGAAGAAATGTGAAGAACAAGAGAGAGTAGAAGAGGATTCGATATGAAACCCTTCTTGCTCTAACCTTCACCTTGATAAATTCTCTAACACCATTTCCTGGAAGAACTGTTACATGTCTCAAACTTGGTGATATATGAAGCTGCATTTTATTTCAAACCAAACACCTAAAATACAGAAAAACCAAGAATCAAGAAGCAAAATCAACCCCCAAAGCTGATTAGTTTCTTGTTTTCTTTCCCTGGTCGGTCATTTCATCATTCGGCAGTCGAACTCGAAGAACTGGTGAGTAGAATCGCAAGAATTCTGCTGTAAGAGGAAGGATTTGGTAGGAGTTAATTTAAGGAGGTTTCTATCAGTCACCTAAACTTGCTTAGCAATTGGGCTAGACATGTTCGTGGATTCATGTGTGTCTAGACTTGTTTTTTTTATATGTTTTAGGTTACATGAGATGGATCGAAGAGGGTTGTTAAGGAGAAAGAGACGTGGGACTTAGAAGAAGCTGTGGTGTTTCTTTTTGAAGGGTTTGGAGTTCTTTGTCTTGGCCCTGAAGGAGGGAAGTTGACAGTAATGGTTTGATATATATATATATATATTACTTTGCCAACACATGAAGTTTTTTTTGGCTGTGTCATGTTAAAGGGGGTTTGGACATCGACATAACAGGGCTTCTAAATGGAAAATGACTTCGTTTTGGACTGTATTTGGAGTGTAAGAACAGGAAACTATTCTTCTCCAGAAACAAATCGAGCTTATCAGTGTATTATATGGAATAGAAATCAGATTACTCAGGGCGTGATTGATTTGATATATTCACAATATAATAATAGGTTTATGAACTAGCAAGCTGATGACCGATCTCTGATACTGACAAGCACGCCGGAAATTTTCCAGTCATATATGCCTGCAAAACGCAAATACAACATGCATCCAGGTTGGTCCTCTATCCTCGTCGGATAGTAGGAAGGACCTCCCTAACAGTTTAAGTTTTTTAAGTAAAATGGTTCTTTAACATTATATTAAAATCTTATTAACCCAGCGGTTACGAGTTCGAATCTCACTATTCTCATTCTATTTGATATAAAAATCAAACATAAGATGTGTAGGATTGTGCAAGTTTCAATCTTAAAAGTCTTTCACTTGAGAGGGTATGATAAAGAATAATATAAATCATATTCTAGGACCTCACTTAACAAAAATCAAATATAAGATAGTGCGGGATCGTGCAATTTCAATCCCAAATATCTTTCTTTTGAGAGGGTATGATAAAGAATAATATAAAATCATATTTCGGAGTCTCACTTAACAGTTTAAGTTTTTAGTTGAGATGACTTTTTAACCGGAGAACCTTAGAACAATATATCTGTACAATTTTTCTGCTTGTTTTCTGCTCGGATAAGAATAAAAACATATGTAAGAATATGAATATCACAAGGATTTCTTTATTTTATAGCGAAAAAACAATTTACACGCAAGTAAATTATAGTATAGTGTTTTTTGATATATTATTCCTTCGATTATATGGGGTGTGTGTGTACAAAACTACATTCCTCTTCAAAGAAAACTTCTAGGAAAATATTATTGACTTATGTATATAAAATATCAAAAATATATTTTTACATTCCTCTTGACTCGTATCAATACTCCCCTTCAAGTTAGTGCAGATATATTTTTAAAAAAATTAAAAAAATTATTTAATTTTATTTTAAATAAAAAAAATATTATTTTTGGATTATTTTCATATACTGATATAAAAATACTTTTTTAAAAAATAAATAAAAATTATTTTGATATATTTCTAAATAAAAAACATTTAAAAAAACAATATTAACTACACTCTCAAACAATCAACATAAATTATATGATCCGTAGCACCAAGTTATATGATCCGTAGCACCAAGTTTAATAAGTCAACCTAAGTGCTTTAAAGATTTAATAGAGATGAAAGCACGGCTACCTCAAGCTTCAAATTGTTTAAAATCTAGAACAAAAGTAGTTAGCACACTTGGTGATGTTAATTATCCCTATTTTTTTTCCCATTGTTACTGTGATTGATGAAACTAGAGACACCATATATGCTTCCTTTCCACCATAGTTTTTTAAACCTGAAGACACCATGGTTGCTTTCTTTCCACTGTAGTTTTTGGACCGGGCTCAGGTTTGATTTATGGCAAGTCTTGGATTCTAGGTTTGTTGAGTTGACATATGGTGCGGACACTAGACCCACGCTGCAAACTATACGAGTATATTGACGAAGACGATATGGAATGACCTAGTCTGTCACGTTTTGGTTGGGAGACTAAGCCTATTTAGACCCATCTCATTGTTATTTTATTTATTTGAAATTATTTAAACCCCAGGGGTTGGCCTGGCGGTGGAGGCCTGGGGTTCATGGGTGTGCTCCCCATGAGGTCTCAGGTTCGAATTTGTTCAAGTGCAAACAATTTCTTGGGGTCATCGGACTCGGGCGAAGTCCTTGACTTAACCGTGGTGCACTTGTGGGAAACATGTTTACCGAGGCCTTGTACACCCCCCGGGATTAGTCAGGCCCAGCGGCCTGGATACCCGTGGTTAGCTTCGGCTTATCCAAAAAAAATTATTTATGTTAAATATTTTTATTTGATGGGTCGAGCCCAATAACGATATGTTTTAGAGTTTATTATTTGTAAGAGAGCTTTTGATGAATAATGGAATGTTGCGTACTATGCAATTCTTTAATCCATTTTTCTCTTTCTTTAGCTTCTTTCTTTCTCTCTAAACTTCTTTCTTTTCTTGCTTTAATTCTTATTGTTTACTGTTCCGCATCAACATGAATTATATTATATATATATATATATATATATATATATATATATATATATATATATATATATATATATATATATATCTGGAACATCTTATGAATCTTCTGGATGCTGATGAAGTTATTAGGATTGGTGTTGGGGGTATGGAGGGAGCTGGCGAAACCACTCTCGTCAAGACCTTGAACAACAAGGTAAAGAGAATTGATGCAACACAACCTTAGGTACGGTGATGTGGGTTACGGTGTCCACCGATTTACTTGTGATCCAATAAATACCTCATGTCAAATTTAAGATAATTTTAATTATTGATTCAAAAGTTTATATGGTTTAGTTTTTTATCTTTGAATTTTAGAAAGAAAGTAGTAATAAGAGAGGATTATCGGTTTGATCACTTTTCAGTACAGAAACTCAATGTTTTTTGTATCAATAAATTTTATATGATAAAATCTTTTTGATGATGATGGTTTTAAATTTCATTCGGTAAGAAAAAATAATTGTTTATTTTATTAAAAAAAACATCTACGAGAAAGTAGATTGGGTTAGGTTTGGAGATTTTTCATTTAATTGATTTTTATTTTTTTGGGTATTTTACAGATATCATGTCATTTGAAAAGGGTTTTATAATACTTTGGAGGTGTGAAAAATAGTTGAAAAATGAATTTTCAACCCAAAAAAAGTCTCATTTTTTTTCTCTTTGTGCGTTGAAATTCAGGTTGTAATCCAACAAAGAACACTTTGCTCGTTACAATAAGCAATAAATCACATTATTTTTTAAAAATAATCCAGCAAAGAACACGTTGTTTGTTACAACAAGCAATAAATCACATATTATTTTAAAAAATAATAATAATAAGTGAATGATTAAAACAGAAATTGTTCAATCCCACAAAAGCATACCAACCAAGATATAAGCTATATTTCATATTACATTTCAAAAGCATTTTTGAAAGAAATTGAATTTTTTTTATTTCTATTTTTTAATTTAAAGTATTTTTTTATATGTTTCAATCATTTTAATATGTTGATTGATGTAAAAAATAATTTTTTTCATGTTTTAAAAAACATTGATCCAAAATGCAGCAGCAGTAAGTAACCTAGTTAAGAACTTAAAAGTCATGAAGCTATACCATTACTTACAAATCACAACTGATTGATTGCTGGGAATATTCGTCTGTTATTTACAAAGGGACACAAAATAACAGAGTACAATTCCGCTTCACAGACAAACCACCTAAGCCTCGCTCTTGTCTACAATATTCAACATGGTTAATGAACCTTCCACATAATAAAAGAATAACTGCACACCTGAAAGGGGAAAAAAAAGAAATAAGAGAAGGAAACTTGCAGTTTAGTGTTAATTCAATATGATTATGCTCCAGAGGTAATCACTCTCAAGGCACTCGTTTTGATGAACTTGAAAGATTTCAAAGTGTAGAAGATTACCTCTAGTCAAATTCATCACCTTCATTTTCAGAATGATTCTCCATTTTCAGACCTTCATTGTTATTATTTACAAACTTGAGCTGAGCCTCCATTATTGAGCTCTCCCTGTTATTTACAACCTCAAGCCGAGTGTTAGTTTTACTAGTTTCTACTGGCATCCTAGAACCATTCCACCCAGTTTCTTCAACACCATTGTGAACTTCAGCCACTACCGCGCCATTCTCAGTCATGGAGTTGAGGGAGCCAGCGCTGCTCCTGCGAGAAAGCCTGCCATTTTCAGACAGTCCAGAACTTTGACGCTGCAGACGCCCCTTGCTATTGCTATCTAAGGAAGGAACCCTGCAAGTGATGGAAATTATATTTGCATGCCAATCAGTATGGTTCTCACTGTTGCGCATAAAAACTTGGAAAAGGAAAGACAGGAATTAAGAAGTAAATCTATGATGTGGACTACAATAAAGATGTTTCAGTACTTAAACGGTTGCAGTACCCAAAAAATTAAACAAAGTTTTCCTTGGTCACAGATTTCATGATTCAATCATCCCTCAATAAATGGCTCCAATCTGAAAAGCCCACAAAAATATATTTTCTGCCAAAAATCATAATGTTTTTATCCAAAGACCGATCAACTTAATAGCATTTGAGGAAATGAATTTGTTTGACCATAAGATAGAATACACATCATCTACATTAGGAATCTAAAATCAACTTTGATCAACTTTCAGGCCATCTTCTAAGGAAATAAATAGTGTAATCAGGTGAAAAACCAATAATCGAAAACACTTGATAAGCACAGTAACAATTGTTTTTTCTTTCTACAGATTAAGTCACATTAGGTAAGATCATTTAAAAAAAACTATACTGGGTAGAATAAGAGAACATTGATATTGACAAAAATATAAATTTTTCTTCTAAGAAACAAATATATTTTGGTAGGAAACAAGAGCCTTCTGCAAACAAAATTCAACTTGTAAAAGGCCAGGCCAAATTCTTTTGACACTTCTTAAACATGAGGGATTTTTCCATTTTGGAGGGGCTAACGAGTTTTATTCAATAGAGTTGAAGACATCTACAGAATCAGAAAAGTAAATGGATACAAAAAATGTATGCCTACCTTGTATGTAGAAATTTTGGTGTTTGAAGATAATCAAAAAGTGGGACCAGGTCCTTTGACCTTGCTTCAATCATGCGAGTTGGAATTCTTTCGATCTCAATTTCCCCTTGCATTGCATCTGCATCATCCACATCCATCCCCTCTGTCATCATTGATTGGAAGTATATCTGGCAAAGCAATTGACAGCATTTCAGACACGAATTAAAATGTGCATGTTTTTTATTAACAGTTTTTTAAAACACCTCAGGTTTTGCCCATAATGGGAAATGAGCTTGTTGCATGTGCAGTTCAGCTTCCGAAATATACAAATAATGCTTTTCCTCGGAGCTGATCTTTTCATTTGTGACACTATCTTCAGGATATATACTATTTCCTTTCTTTAGGCCTTCAGGATGTATCTTGTTGCTATCAGAATTCCCATTCTCACCATATATATCAGCATTATCCTCTCGGTCTCTTCGATTTTGTTTCTGACATATATTCCACTTCTGCATTGCCTCAACTACTAACCTTCCCTCATTTTCTGCAGCTGATTCATAAGTTGCATTATGTCCAGATGCAACTATCATTGAATCTACACCAGCTGATATCCTCAATGCATATTGTATCATAGAACCAGAAGGAGAGAAAACTAGAAGATGGTACTTTGACTTTAAAGAGGCTCCATCCACATACATATCGTTACTGCCTTTGCATTTGTGAAAAGATGAAGCAATAGCACCGGAAAGGTAACCCTGTCTGCCTGTAGCAGCCGCTGCAGCACCATTTACAGTGCCTCTCCAGCCATTATTTCCGTTTCGTATTCTTCTGACAGCAGAGAGTGTAAGTGGGGGGCCCGATGCACAAAGGCTCTGTTGACTATGCATCTGTAAGCCTAAACTGGGCAGGCAATGAGCAGTAGGCTTAGTCATTACTCCCGATCCACTATTTTTCATGACATGACCAGAATCAGAAGGTTGAAAGTTCATTGATCCTCCAGAGGGATTAATAGCAAACAAATGGCTTGTTCCCCTTGATGAACTTATCATAATCCAGTAGCTGTCATCACTGAAACTGATGTCCTGTATAACCTGAGAAATAAATCCAGAAGAAACAAAATAAACAAAGATCGAACTTAACTTCCAATGATGCAATAACCAAAAACAAATATCAAATTTAACTGCTAATGATGCAATAACCAAAAACAAAATGTAAGAACATGTGCTCTGGTCTTACTGCATTTGTAAATCCACGTTGCAGCCTGTACAGATGTATATGAGATGCACCAGCATCACCAGCTGAAGAGCTTCCTTGGAGTCCAGGCATTATTTTGAAAACATTAATGTTATGACCCTGGACTGAGGCAGTTACTAAAAGGGTCCCGCTTGAATCAAAGCACAAAGCAGAGATAGGACTCTTGTGTGCTTTAAACTGGGCAATAACAAGTTTACTGACAATATCCCTGACAACAACCTGAAAAAACAAAGAGTACATAAGAGGGGGGATTCGACAAGTGTAATCATGCTTGTACCAATTCATTAAAGAAAATCCGAATCGAGGCAGAAAAGGCTGGTGCAGATGAAACACAGTAGCATCATTTCTTAGCTACTTCCTAGCATAACATTCCTGGGCAGAAATTCATCCCTCAGAATAAATGAACATTACTTACATAGGGGTGCCAGTTAATACTCTTATGAAGCCATTGTTATCAAGTAATATCATGCATTTTCTATCCAAAAAAAATACACATTAAAGCAAACAAAACACGTTTACTTTAGAATTAACATAAGGGTAAACAGAAACAGTGTGGAAAAGAAAGGTTATAGTAGCACTTGAAACAAAACAAAAAGGGAAGCATGACACACACCATTCCAATGTTATCTGCATCTGGAAAATAGCCATTAACAGTTCCATTGCTTTTCCAGCTAGGACTCCCTGATTGGAGGGAACCGTGGGAATCAGGTAAGAGCTCCGAACAATACCTGGACAGCCTCTTATATCCCATGTCTCCTAGGGTCACAATTCCAGCAGCAAGTTGCTTGCTTGATTCTTTTGCATAATGAGAAACCAAACTCCCATTTGAAGTGAAGCCAGAAAAACTCACAGAAGGTGTTAGATGTTGCGGGCTCACACGTCCAGAATTGGAAACAACAGGACTCGCACTATAAGCCAGCCACCTGGGACCGACTGCTAGAGGCCCATAGCCTAAACCACCAGAACCAGGAGAACCCATGACCATAGGGTTTGTAAGAATAGTATATTCTCGCTGTAATGTTGTGGCATTAAAACAGTGTACCTGCGGCAGAAAAGCCTAACTATCACAAGCTTAAAAAAAAGAGGTGCTTGAAAAAAGACAAATTTGAACAAGCAAACAAACCTGAGCCGATTGAGAAATAGCCACAATTCGAGAGCTGCACCTTACAGAATAAACAGCTGATCTGAACTTTAGCACATGTACATACGATTGAGATCTAAGAGAATAAAACCGGACAACAGTTGACACAGTGCTACCATTAACAGGGTCATGGTTATTAGAAACATTCCCATTACATGAAGTAGCTGGCCCTTCTTGTACCCCGTCAGCACAAACTACCAAAAGAGGTCGGTTGTAAGCAAACTTGTCTTCTGATCTCTTTGATGTTATCGGTTTTGGTAGCATTTGTAAGAATGACACAGGACCATCATGTCTGGAAACAAGGTCACGGACATTATTTGCTTCTTCAACATCCCAAACCTGGAAACCAGATCGATATCCCAATAAGAGGACTTGATGAATGACACCATCATCACCCTCTAACTTGTCAAACCCAGCCCAGCGGACCTGCAAATTATACAAATGATAAAGGATCAGATCTATATCCATTTAGATCTTGATTTCAAGAATTCCAGAAAGCATATGATTCTAATCAGGTAGAGAATGGAAAACAAAGACTACATTCTAGAAAAAAAGATAAATTTACAGATAATTTTTTTTTAAGAAAAAAAATCAAAACAGATGAATGCAGAAGGCACATGCCAACAAATTCCTTTTAAGAAGACAATGAAGATGAAAAGTCACATAAATGCAGGATGCTGCAACCAACTCAAACTAAGCCTCGGTCCAGACTAGCAAGGAATGCAGGATAAAACTACACCTGCAAAGGACATTAAATTCATTCAAGATAAAATTAGAATCTTTCAGCCAAACACCAAATTCCTTTCAAGACTTCTAGAACTGAACTGCTAGTAATACCAGTTCCTCCATTCAACTAGCAACTTCCCAAAGCAGAGTGAAAGAGAGAGAGAATATTTGCAAGGGAGAGAAAACACCTGGCCACTCTCAAGCTGATGCTCTTAAATCCAGATCCCGGTTTACTATCCTCAGAATTTTCTTTTGCCAAACTCATAGAAGCTTAATATCAACAATCTCATCTCTAAACACTCACAAAAAAAAACTATGGCCAAAAGTCAATTTTTTCTTAATGTGGTGAAACCTGTGGTAGTCGAAGTGGTCAGTTTTTGGTGAACATAATATTGAAGCTTAGGTTTAATGGTAGTCGAAGTGGTCATTTTTTGGTGAACATGACATTGAAGCTTAGGTTTAAATTATATATTTCTGTTATTGTGAAAAAGAGGGTTCGAGTCCATAACAAATTTGAAGGGTTATCAAATAATTGACTGCGTGAACATGATATCTACTCCTAAAATTCTCCAAAGTTTCACAAGCTATAATTCAGCCAAACCATTTCCATGTCAAGCATAACTCTTCCCCTCCAAATGCAAAAATTCAGCCAATCAATCATCAGAGAAATTGCAATTGTTTGATCAGGCATCTAAAATCATCCTTCCATAACTAGTAACATGTCCCTCTTCACACAACATAACTTTCCAATGATGTCCAGAATTCTGAACAACCATCAAAATTCATGTTTTAACAGCTTGTCAAGATGCATGCAAGTGGTAAATCCACAATTTTCGCAATTAACAAATAACATCTTAACAAACAAATGCATACAGAATCAGTGTGTGAAAATAAAATCTTACTGGTCTCTAACATGGCATCTAACTGGAAAGTTGGATTGTCTATTTCCAAAAAGGCTGAATGAACAATTAAATAAATCACACTGTATACATTCAACTTCCTAATGATTTGAAATCGAAAGACTATAGAATATTCAATTCTCAAATTGCAGAAAAAACAAAACAAAACATGTATTTCTACTCCCAACACTTTCTGAATGCAGAGATCAGCTGAAGCTTCAACTTGTATCGCATTATTAATAAGACCACCCAGTATTTCACTTCTCTCCATTATGACCAGATGTCACACACCTAGTATCCCATTCAATTTACAGTGGATTATAAAACCAACGGTCCAAATCACTGCTCACCAAGAATTTCAACTTCTCTCCATTATGACCAGAAGTCACACACTAGTATCCCAATCAATTTATAGAGGATTATAAAATCAACAGTCCAAATCATTGTGCACCCAGTATTTCGACTTCTCTCCATTATGACTTGAAGTCACACGCTAGTATCCCATTCAATTTATAGTGGATTATAAAATCAGCAGTCCAAATCACTGTGATTTAACTTGCAAGATAAGTACAAATGAGCATGCTAGAATTTTCACTCTCCAAATTGGAGCAGAGAACACCAGCCTTATCATCCAAAATAAAATTACAGAAGACTTGTATTTATATCAGTGTCCCCTTAATCAATTGAAATATATATTTGAATTCCTCATACAACAATTTATTCAACAAGTTTAAAATGGATAGCACCACAGTTTCGCATATCTTTCACATGAAAAGTTTGTTTGGTTAGGGAAGGGATGAATTAGCTTAGAGCTAAGAGAAAAGGAAGACAAAAAGCAATCCATCTCTCCAGTTATTTGAGAAACAAGGAAAGAAAGCAAACTTTGAACCCCGAGCTTCTCTTGCTAGATTTGACAAAGAAGAGTATCTAGATGAAAGATAAGAAAGCAAAAACCAACGCCATTCATGCCTTCTCCCTTAATCCTTTCAACTTTGTCAACTTGAAAATATATCAGAATCGAAGGATCACATAGGTCAAGAAGGTACATAGTCCACTCAGTCATGCAAGGCAGTACCTCTCCTCTTCCAACCCTAACTATCCATCCACCATTTCCTCTTCACTCAAAAATAACACACCAGTTCCAGATTTTCCCTGCCTAACCCGAGTGAAACCACTTTCAATTAAAAAAGAACACATTTAACTGGAATCAAAACACCATAAATGAGCTATTTTGCACATTCAAACGCCATAATCTGGACTTGGATCACAAATTTAACACCAACATCTTAAAATTTCCAAACCAAATCACACACCGTATATGAACTGCTTATGCTTCGAAAATCCCATTTTATTCCCAATCTCAACTTGAGCACTTTATATTCACACGTTCACACATCTGCACAAACCTCTTAAAAACAACAATACTTTCAGTCAAAAAGTCAACATGCCCCACCCTAAAATACCAGAAACAAAAACCATAAAGCCTAACTAGATTGGACATTCAATCTCTCTAACCATAAATCAACAATCTAACATCTTCGCCTCTCTACAATCTTACACAACAAAGACGGGAAACGCTATAAGAAAAAGTAGATTTTTTTTTTACTTTTTTTACCTGATCGTGATTGGCATCATCATCTCTATCCACAATGGACTGTGCAACCGACGCAGCAGACCTCGCAACCGTTGATGCACCGGACGAAACAATCCTCAAGTAACTCGAAATCGCCCGAAACGAGCTCGGCAGAAACCCATTATTATTAATATTATTACCATTAACTCTCCCTTGCAAATTCTTCTGCTGCTGGTGTTGAACATCACTGTTAATACTACTATTCCTCATAATAGTAGTAACAAAGCCAAAAAAAACAAGGTAACAAATACCCAATTTGCTATAACCTCTGACTCTCCAATTTCCCCTTTTAGCATAACAAAAGACTGTTCCTTTTTCGAAGAATCAAAAAGCCATGATAGAAGTAGAACAGGGAGGAAAAACCCTGAACTCAGCCAAAAAAACAAATGAATCTTTCAGGTTACAAGTGCATCCATGACTTCCAATTTTGTTTATATGAAAGGGAGGGAAAAAAAAAAAGCATCCAAACTAAAGGCAAGAATAATAAATATACATAAGGAAAAAACCACCAATTCAACTTCAAAAAATGTTTTTTTTGGGGCGGGGGGGGAGGGTTTGAGGCAAAAGGAAGATCGAAAGAAAACCCAATTAAGACAATGATTGAGAGAAATGAGGAATATACAAAGAGATGAATAAATAAATTTTTTTGTCTAAAAAATTAATTAAATTTATGACACAGAGAGTTTGATTTAGGCGATTAATTTGATCATTTTTTATTTTTATTTTTTTGAAGGTTTTTTTAGAGGAATTCGAAGGAGAAAACGATAATGGGGAGAGAGAGAGGAAGGATTTAGTGTGGTGAGAGAGAAAATAGAGGAAACGTGTCTCCGTCTACGTCTCCGTCTCTCTCCGCCTCCAGTTTTATCGTGTTTTTCCTTCTTTCTTTGTATATGAATAAACACGATAAAAAGATGGACGTCTGGTTGCTGTCTCCTTGAACTTGAAGGGCAATCAATTTCAACTTCTCCATTAAACCAATCATGAAGATTTATATTTAATTATTTATTATGAGTTTAAACTAAATATTTAGTCCTTGTATCACCCCGTTAACTTTCGGAAATCTTTTCATAAATATTTTCTTTTTTAATAAAAAATATATTTCTAGATAAATAAAAAATCATAAAAAGGATTCTTTATATAGTTTTAATACTCGGTATCGTATGAGCTGACCTAGCAAATCGACTTGAGATCTAATCGATTTAGACCTGAAACGAGACTCTCAAATGGTCACTTAACGAAGGTAAGAGCACAGGTTGATTTGGTGATTTAGGATTTTTAGGAGTGTGGTGAGGGTAGTTTTTCAAAATATTTATCGTGTTGAAATACATCAAAATAATATTTTCTATTTTTTAAAAAATAATTTTTGAAATCACCACATCAAAATGATCTAAAACACAAAAACATATTCATTTAAGATGAAAAAAATCAAATTTCGACCAAAAGCTGGTGGGATTGCAATGCCAAACGGGCAATTGACCCAGCAAAACCTGGTGAAGAAATTAATTATAACGTGTTAACTATTTATTTTCTAATAAAAATAACGTTGTTTGTTTGTAAAAAAAAAAAATCAGGGGTTAAGCCTAGACAACCTGGTCAAAACATGGTCTAAGAAATTTTTTATTTTTTTAAATTAGTTTTGATATCAACACATCAAAATAATATATAAATTAAAAATTTTCATTTAAAAAAAATTTTCATTTAAAAAAATATTTTTAAAACTACAAGCATTGAATAATAATAGAATAGATGGAGATAGACAAAGCTGACATCTCTGTGTGAGCCTTTTATTATTTTGTACTATAAAAGTAAATAATTATTATTTCTTAATGTCGAAACGTTTTTTTTCTTCCTTTCGAATCTATGGGTTCGAGAATGCCAGCGGATATGTTTGGTTGGCTTTTCTTGCACGGTAAAACTTGTGTGTATTTCTTGTATTCCTGGCATCTATGTTGAGCTTGCGGTGATCATTAAGAATTGTGATCTAACGGTGCTCATCTCACAATCAAATGGATTTAAAGAGGATCTTACAAAGAATGTAGGGATATTTAAGGGAGCATGAAACATGGGAGTTTTCTTGGCTTCAATGGTTTGCTTGAAAACCTAAGTTTTCTTGAGCGGCAAGCAAACAACATTCAATCTTCCCCTTGATTCCTGTATTCTTCTTTCTAGTTGAGTACAACTATTGAACACGGATAATCTTCGTTTTTTTTATATATATTGTTTAGTTTTTTTAGCATTGCAATTTAAAAAAAGGAAATAAATATTTTATTATTTTAAATTATTTTTTAGTATTTTTTAATGTGTTTATATCAAAAATAATTATTTTTAAAAAATATATTATTTTATGTATTTTTAACAGAAAAAAATAATAATAATCTCAACCACACTTCTAAACGGACTCTTAGAAGTATAATAAATCTTAAAAATATATTAGAGCTTGTTTTTCAACTTTATTTGAAAATATATTAAAATAATATTTTTTTTATTTTTTATTATAATAACATATTAAAATGGACCAAGAAAATAATAAAAAAAAAAACATGATACAATTATAATCTCAAACGCCCTCTTCGTAGATTATTTAATATTCTAGTTGAGACTTTGTCCAAACATAACTTTATGAGAGATCGAGTCAAAGGATAGGGATTTGAATTTGGTTCATGATCCACCACTCGTTCATCGTAGAAAATAATATTTTTTTTTATTTTTAAAAAATTATTTTCAACATTAGTAGGTGAAAATAATTTTAAAACACTAAAAATATTTAATTTAAAATAATAAATTTAAAAAACATTTTTTCAAAAAACATTTTTATAAAATAAAATTAAAACTAATTTCAACCATATAAAGAGGAAGTTATATTCCAACATTTTACAGTTTTAACATAAACTTAGTTTGAATTCAATATCAAAGGTTATAGCTACTGTGTCAATGAATTTTACTGAAAACAATGAAACCCTAATCATTGGGCAATCCCACTTGATTAGTGAATGATTAAAAGCCTAGAATGAGGGCTGCAACCGGAGTTTTGTCAAATTTTAATTATTATTTATTTTTGCATTTTAAATGAAATTTTTTAGTGTTTTTAGATTATTTTGATGTGATGATGTCAAAATTGAATTTTTAAAAATAAATAAAAATCAATTTGATGTATTTCGCATAAAAGCACTTTGAAAGTTATCGCAACTAAAAATAATTTTTAAAAATAAAAAATTATTTTGATATATTTAAACATGAAAAGCACTTTGAAAATCTATCGCAACCGCATTCTCAAACAGATAATTAACTATTAATTTAGCCCATTTTCTTGGATGAACTTTTAATCCTCGTTGATAAAGGAGGGTGCAATTTTTATTATTTTTGGAACTTCGAAAGGAAAAAGAAAAAGAAGTTACTCTATCAGTAAGATCCGAACATGTTAATATGATGTTTTTTGTACGAGAGAGAGATTGAATTTCAAGAAAATCTTCTTGCATCATGAATTAAAACCAATCTATAATCATATTCTTTATAAGTAGTTTTAATATCATCTATATTTTTATTTTAAAAAACATTAAAGAAAGAAAAATATTGTTTTTTTTCTTCCAATTTTCATCACATCATGATTTTTTTCTGGAATTAACACTATTCATAAAAATTAAAGAATAATACAATTAATTTTTTTTAGTGAAATAATATAGCATGGTATGTCTTATTTTCCATCAATAATTCTAAATTTCGTGTTTAAAAAACCACAATATATATGTATCAATATATTTTATTTCATCAAATCTCTTTATATATATATATATATATATATATATATATATATATATATCTTTAACAATTTTTAATGTACAAATACACTAATCTCACAGACAATAAATAACAATACTAAATCTTTCCCTCGTATTCACTAAAAAAAAGGTATTGTCAACGGATCAATCCATTACAGTTAATAAAGAAATCTATTACTAATAAATATTAATAACAAATTATTCATTGCAGATAAATTAATTACAAAAAATCCATCACGAAAAAAAAGTTAGCAACAGATAATGGCATGTGCCTCAGGACGTAAAGATATGATCACCTCTCATATAAGCAAATAGCAGGATATGCACTTCACTTCCAGGGACAGTACAAATTTAATCATTTAATTTTCCACATATAATCAATTATTTAGTATCTTGTTTATATTATTATAAGCTTTTGTTAAGAAAACATCTCACCTAAAAGGTTAAGCTATTAGATGAGACCCCATAATATGATTTATATTATTCTCTAACACACTCCCTCAAGAGAAAGTTATTTGGACTTGAAATTTGCACAGACCCACATCACCTTGTGCTTAATTTTTATCAAATAGAATGAGGCTGGTGAGATTCGAACTCGTGATCGTTGGGTCAACAATGCTCTAATATCATGTTAAGTAACCATCTCACCTAAAAACTTAAGCTGTTAGATGAAATCCCAGAATATGATTTATATTATTCTCTGACAGTTCGTGTGTATTTGAAAAAAATATTAATAGAAGCTTTACCCATAAAAATATTTTGTATAATTTTTTTATGGATTTTTTTCCAACTTGGTATCAATTTCTAAACTTTTCTTTTATTGACTGATATTGGATATTGAAAAATCCATATCCTTAAACTAAAATAAAAAGGCGGTAGTTTATTTTTCTAAGAAAAACTATATAATAAATTTTATTTTATCAGCCCATATCAAGTTTAAAGTCTGAATTATTTTTTGAAAAAAATATATATCATTTCTTATAAATTTATTAAGAAAAATGGTTTAATTGAAAAAAACATATAAAAAAAATATTACACCCATGCCAAGAAAAAATATCAATAAAACAAGTCAAATAATTTGCACATACAAAATTCTATTAAATTCCTGAAGATTAACCCCATGAAATTAATTACATCATTAAAAGCACAGTATTGTCGAGTGACTTTGCTTGTCAAACCTTAACAGCCTTCCCTTTTGTTCCTAGCCCGACCAGGATTTGATCCAAAACTTTCAGCACAGTATTGTCAAGTGACTTTGCTTGTTGAGTTACTTACCACCGCTCACCATTTCCACCACAGATTTCATAATAAATAAAAAATAGAAATTTGATTTACAAGAGTAATTTAAATATCAAATAATCATCTCATCTAAAAGTTTAAATTGTTTGGTGAAACCATATAATATAATTTATATTATTTTCTAACACACACTTTCAATTGAAAACTATCTAGGTTTGAAACTTGCATATGCCCACACTATATATGCTTAAATTTTTATCAAATAAAATGAGAGCGGTGAGATTCAAATCCGTGACCGTTGTACCATGTCAAGAAACCATTTCACCTAAAAACTTCAATTGTTAGATAAAATTTCAGAATATAATTTATATTATTTTCTACTAATGCTTAACGTTCTTTCAAGGATATTGCAAGAGAATTGAAGGGCAATATTTAATAAACATCTATGACTGGGAACGCAAATTCCAAGCACTGATTTTGTAACAAAAATGGAAAAATATATAATCTATAAAAAGACAAGAAAGATTGAAAAAATAGGTGTATAATTCTTGTGAAAGATGAAGCACACTAAGCAAATGAGAAGAACTAGAAGGAGGTCAGGCTTAAGGAGGTGTTTGCAACAGTGTTTGAAAAATATTTTTGAAAATATTTGAAAATTTTTAATTTTTATTTTGAATTAAAAAAAAATAATGTTTTTAGATCATTTTGATGTGCTGAAATTAAAAATAATTTTTAAAAAATATTATTTTAATATATTTTTAAATAAAAAATATTTTCAAAAATAATCTCTCCAGATATTAAATGAGGTGAGTGGTGAAAATTTAAAGTGTGAAATTCTCGAATGCATACAAAGGAAGTTAGTAGACCCTCACGATAAAGACATAAAATGGTTGCTGGCTTGCTGCAAAACATTTCTGGCATCCATAGAAAGTGATGGGGATGATGCCTCCAGATATTCTCTTCCCTATGATTGATTTCGATTTTGCATCAAAGATTTGCTGCTTCAAGCTCTTAGCCGGCTAGATGTTGGCTACGGTGGTTTTCGAAGATCGAGATGTAATGATAAAAAAAATTAAAATTTATTTTTTAAGTTTTGGATTTAAGTTAGGATGTAATTATTTTACAAAAATCGGTAGAGACATTGTTTTATTAGTTTAATTCTGCCTGTAAAATATGCTCAAAGAGAAGTAGAGTTTCCTTGGATAAAAAAAATGTTAGCTAGGGGTTTTTCGAAGAGCGTGATCTGATGATAAAAGATTTAAAATTTATTTTATAGATCTTGAGTTCAAATCAGAACATGATCATCTTATAAAAAAATTAAAACAAATAAAATTTTACTCATTTAACCCGGAATCACAGAAAATATCTTAAAAAAAATAGAGTTTCATTGGATAAAAAAAAATGTTGGTTAGTGCGTACGAAGGACTCAACTTTGGAAGGTGAATTGGTTCATATTTTATGTAATAAACTTTTTCAATTCAAAATTTTATATTATTTTTTAATATACATTCTTGAATTTAGGATAACTTATATTTGATTTTATAAAATAAAATAAAAATAATGAGATTCAGTGATGTGATGATTACTTGCATTCTAATATTATGTCACGAATATATCGAAATATTAACATTTAAATTATTATATAGAGTTAAGAATATTATTTATATTTCTATTTAACATGCACAAGGGACATTATATGTAATCTATGGTTGGTAACTTTGTATTAATTATATTTAATCTAGTCGTTTATCATTGGATTGCCTGCCTACCTATGACTTTATTGATTTGCCCGTTTTAAATGTATTCTCTATCTATCACTCAATTAAACAATTACTATAAAAAGTAACGTGTAAGAATTAAAAAAAATTCACAGTACCTAATCTGATCCACAAAAAGACAGTTTATTGTTGGAGAAAATAAAGTAGTTGTTAGAGAAAATAAACAGTTATTAGAAAAAAATTAATAATTAAATTATTGAAACTTCATGGTTTTAGTTTAAAACAAAAATATAAATCATTTTCTTTTTTAAAAAAATCTCACTTTTTTTATGAGAAAATAGAAATGTATTTTAGATTTTAATAAGAAAATGTTATCTTTCAAACATACAATAGAAATATTTTAAAATGTTTTATTATACAATATTAAACTATATTATTTACAACAACTATGGTGCATATGTTCATGTCTTTTGCTATGCAAGCTGTTGGAAAATAAATATTTTTTAAAAAATATTATTTTAATATATTTTCAAGTGAAAAAGTTTTTGAAAAAAATTGCTACCACAATACCAAATGGGCTCATTAATGTATTTCAAAAAATGTAATGATAATAATAATAATTATTATTATTTTTATATTTTGGGTAAGAAACTCCCAAGAGTTTTGTTATTTCAGTGTAAATATCATTTTTGTGTTTGTTGGATCCTTAAGTATTAATTTTTAATATATTTGAAGTGACTTACCGCATTATATGTTATTACTATAATCATAAAATAAAGTCTCATTAATATACAATCAAATGCCCTAATATAAATAAATAAGAGATATATCATTTGACATATCATAGATTAAATATGTAAAATCCAAATAATAATATATTATATAAAATGAATAACTTAGTACTTAAAACAAATCTGATTCATTATTAAAAAAAAAAAACTATGATGATTTTTTATATTAAAATATCCCTAATAAATTAAAAAAAATTATAGGATTTTGTTGATTTTCATCTTATATTTAGTCACGCAAAGGATACATTAATATTAAAATACTTATAAAATATATTGTAAGCTTCCTCGAGTTAAAGGGATCACTTCCCGAAGAGAGAAAAGTGAAGGGACTTGAAAATATGAGATTTTCTGGGGAAAGGGATTCTTGGCATGAATTTAATTTAACACAAAAATGCTTAAGACTATAACTTTCCCAACTCACTTTCCCTTCCCATTGCTGAAAAAACCCTTAACGAGCAAGTATGGTCTTGGCCTAGAGGTTGAAGAGATTTGTTTTTTTCCTTTGCACCAGGATTCAAGTCCCATCATGCATGCTTGTCACTCTCGCGGTGTTTTACATGCTCACTAGGCTTGCAGGATGTTCAGTGAACCCGATGATTAGTTGTGGTACGCGTAAGCTGGTCCGGACACCCCGATCATAAAAAAAAAAAAACCCTTAACGAAATGGACCTCCAAGAAACATAATATACTTCTGCAAGGATGAAATCACTGCCAGCAAGCGTTTACCAACCATTCTTTCTTTCTTTAAACATAGATTCTTACTTGGAACGATTAGCAACCATCTAATTCATTGTGGATAATATAAAAAATTCAATATTAGCAATGAAAGATCCACTGCAGATATCAAAAACGATTTTTCCATTGCAAATACATTAGCAACGCAATATCTGTTGTTGAGCTTTGTAATTCAAGCTCAAAATTTTGCAGATGGGTCTCGTTAGATTCCTCATTTTGTAGCTAATCGAAGCTCATTCCAGGAGAAGCTGTAATGAAAATCTCCATCTTGATCTCGATATATACATGGTGTCTGTTGAAGATTTTCAGGAGATTTGAAACCTAAAGCATGGCGTCATGCCATTATTTAGAATTTGATTATTGATCCCTGCATTGTTTCATGAACCAAAAAGAAGTAATGATGAACTGCAGCGGTCGTTGATCAAAGAAGAGGGAGAAGAAGACGATTGGAACCACAGACGTTCAGCACGCAGATCGACTGCAAAGAAAATAAACCTAGAAAAATAAACATAATTTCTGGTGAGAGATTAGCTAGAGAATCTAGAAAGAAATATAGTTTGTGCAAAGAATTAAGAAATCAGTAAGCAGAACTGAGAATTACCTATGAACTTGAGGAAAGGGCAAACCAACGGTTGCATGAGGAGATCTGAGGAGAGGAAGCGTCATTGAAGATATTCAGCGGCCAATCGATGAAGAAGAGAGATTTAGCAAGTAATTACTTTGACTCTTCTATGCATGTTGATGTGTTATGTCCCCGGGGTAGCTGATGTATATTAGATGCATTAAGCGGAATTTCGGATCATATCTAAACATCTAATCGTAGAATCTTCAAGCATAATTGATAGATCAAAGTATTGTTAATGGAAAATACCTGTTGATGCGTGAACCGAGTCGGATATGGTGGTATCTAAAAGGATGAGAGCCCCAGCGTGTTGCTCCTCTATTTAGTCCACACGAGCTGAATAGATCTCTTGCCTTCGATCGCTAGGACGAATGGACAAAAGAGAGCAATCAAAATTGCCTTGGTTTGAAAAAGAAAAATTTGTGGTCTCTTCTTGCACCACTGCCGAATTTTGAGAGCAGCAGTGCAAATCTATTTTATTTGTGGCAGTGAGCAAATCTTTTATTTGTGCAATTGAGCCAAAACAAAAGAAAAACTTCTAAAACCCAAAATGCTAGTTGTCCCGAAACCTAAGCAAAACCGAGAGCTCGGCTTCAGTAACCTAGCCCTTTAATGCTTAATTGTTGTTGTTTCTTTAATGGACGACCGCTCCCTTCCTTTCTCATTCATAACTTCTTTTATTTCTTTTATTAACCTTTCACCATACGTTACATGGAAAGATTTATTTCCTAACATGATTTTCAAAAAATCATTTATATATTCCATCTTCAATGAATGGAAACGTTTTTCCTTTTATGGCATATCAATATATAGAAAATGTTATTTCCTTTTCCAACGTATGGTTTTTAGAGCAATAGATAGAAATGAAGACTTTGTCCTTTTATCAAATAAAAGGTTGTATGAATAACTCCATAATTAATCATATCTAATATGAATAAATAATATTTATTTTATTTCAGAAATAAATAATATTCTTTATTATTAATAATATCTAATATGTATTAATAATTAACCATTTTTCTTTCGTTGATCTATTCCGTAATCTCTAAGTGTGTGACCTCATAGGACCCAATTATAATAGCTATAGGTTTAACCCTATTAATCGTAGTTGGCTTCTAGCAAAGCACTACGACTCCTAAAATAATCAGATTAAATTATCTCTGTTAATTGTCCTATCCAAGTTTAGTCATTGCACATTAATTTAAAGGACACAATTCCTTCAATCTCCCACTTGTCCTTAAACAAGTGTGCAATATAAGATACCTTTGTCTCTTAATGTCTTATTTGATGATATGGTGACATTCATATCTATTATCAAATATGTTTCTTGAACTCTGAGTTTGAACTGTCAATTAAACGGATGATTTCAAATAATCCATCCGAGCATGGCCATGCATTTTCAGTTCTCGCTCTTCAAATGGCCGAGACACCATTCATGTTCAATGCATCACAATATACACGAAGCAGGAGGATTTCTCCAGTCTTGTATGACTATGGCTCCCACTCAACTTTTGGCAATCCCAACTACTGCCTTTATAACTCCCTTTTACAAAAGCGTTTAACAGTGTCAAAGAGATATCAATCATCAAGTGAGACCATAACATACTCATGTCTGAGGAATCTACTAATCATGGTTTAATTTAAGACTCTACAATCTCTTTTGGAGAGTCTTAAGGTGGGTCAGTCCTACATGTATCATCCATACACATATATGTAATTGACTAGACATCTCCATGTCCCTATAGCCCATGAAACTCAGTGCTATCGATACACTTACAATATAGTAGCTTATAAAATCATCTATGTCCATTTGATGATTTCAAACTATAGACATTTAATAATTCAAAACTTCATTTCACTTAATGGGGTTTCATTCACCAGAACACTTAAGGTGATCCCATTTGTTAATAATGAATTATTTGGACATATTATTCAATATCGATCAAAACAATATATAAATAAGGATGAAATATCATATATCATAAAATCATCAAGTCAAACATAAAACTAGTGTCCAACACTCATAAAAATATAATGTAATATAAAATCAAACTTAAAGCCATTCTCCAATGTGCTTAAGACCCTTAGCCCTAGTGTGACTCTCATGCTTGGGCCTAGGCATAGGTTTGGTCAATGGATCTGCAATGTTGTCATCGGTATGCACCTTACACATCCTAATGTCACCCATAGTGATGATGCGACGAATAAGGTGATACTTCCTCATAACGTGTCTGGATTTGGAGCTCGAACTCGGTTCCTTTGCCTGGGCTATGGCACCATTGTTGTCACAATAGATGTCGATAGGCGCTGATATGCTAGGAACAACACCGAGTTCATCTAGGAACTTCCTTATCCAAACGGCCTCCTTTGCTGCTTCACTAGCAGCAATGTACTCAGCCTCTGTTGTAGAATCTGCTATTGTATCCTGCTTGGAGCTCTTCCGACTCACGACTCCTCAGTTAAGGATGAAGACATAACCAGATTGAGACTCAAAGCCATCTCGATCGATCAAAGCTTGCATCGAGTATAGCCTTGTACGATCAATTTTTCATCTCCCCATATACTAAGAAATCATCCTTAGTCCTTCTTAAGTACTTCAGGATATTCTTAGTTGCACTCAGATGTGCTTCTCCAGGATTTGATTGGTATCTCGCTACACATGCTCAAAGCATATGCAACATCCGGACAGGTACATACCATGGCATACATGATAGATCCTATAGCAGAAGCATATGGGACCTGTTTCATCTTCTCAAGCTCAACAGGTGTTTTAGGACACTGTTTCTTGCTGAGATATATACCATGTTGTATGGGTAAAAATCCCTTCTTGGAATCCTGCATCTTGAATCTATTAAGAATCTTATCAATATAAGTTCCTTGACTTAATCCAAGAAGCCTCTTAGATCTATCTCTATAGATCTTAATTCCAAGTATGTACTCAGCCTTTCCTAAGTCTTTCATAGAGAAACATTTCTTCAACCATTCTTTTATGGACTCTAGCATCGGAATGTCATTCCCAATAAGTAGTATGTCATCTACATACAAGACTAAGAAGGCTACCTTACTCCCACTAAACTTCTTGTAAACACAAGGATCCTCTTCACATCTAATGAAATCAAATTCTTTGATCTTTTCATCAAATCGAAAGTTCCAACTCCTGGATGCTTGCTTAAGTCCATAAATGGACTTCTTAAGCTTGCATACCTTCCCAGCTTTATTTGGATCTTCAAAACCTTCAGGTTGTGTCATATACACATCCTCTTCCAAAAACCATTTAGAAAGCGGTTTTGACATCCATTTGCCATATTTCATAGTCATAATATGCGGCAATAGCTAGGATTATCCTAATGGATCTAATCATGACAACTGGTGAAAATGTCTCGTCATAGTCTATACCATGAATCTGTCTAAAACCTTTGGCAACTAGTCTTGCCTTGTAAACAGATATATTTCCATCCAGTAGTCGAGTTTTGAGTTTGAAAATCCATTTGCTTCCTATGGGTTTTACTCCATCTGGCAAATCTATCAAGTCCCATACTTGATTTTCAAACATCGAATCCATTTCGGACCTCATGGCCTCAAGCCAATTTTTAGAGTCCGGACCCGTCCATCGCTTGCTTATAGGTAGAAGGCTCACTAAGTTCTAGCATAAGAACATCAAGGCTTTCGTTCAAGATGAAATCATCATAACGTCTTGGTTGTACCCTTGGCCTTTCCGATCTACGAGTGGGTTCAACTCGTTCAACAACTGGATCCGAACATGATTCATAACTCGTTTGTAGATCCTCTTGTTCCGGCTCTTGGATGATCTCGAGGCCCTAGGCCTTCAAAGGTAATCATCTCATCATTGACATCATCCATGTCTTCTTGTTGTTGAGTTTGTTGTTGAGTTTGTTGCTCTTCATCATCTTGAACTATTTCAAGATGAATATTTCTCCCACTTAACTTGTTGGAAAAGAACTCTCTTTCCAAAAGACACTATCCTTGCAACAAACACCTTTGCTTGAGTTGGATTGTAGAAGTAATATCCGAAACTTCCTTTTGGATACCCTATAAAATAACATTTATCCGATTTTGGGGCAAGCTTCTCTGTTTGTAAACGTTTCACATAAGCTTCACATCCCCATATTTTCGAAAAGACAACTTTGGAACCTTTCCATTCCATATCTCATATGGGGTTTTGTCTACAGTTCTTGACGGAGTCCTGTTTAATGTAAGTCATAGCGCTAGTGAGGGCATATCCCGGAAGGATAATGGAAGATCGACAAAACTCATCATTGATCGGACCATGTCTAACAGAGTTCTGTTTCTCCTTTCAGACACACCATTCAGTTGTGGTGTTCCTGGGGTAGACAACTGTGTTACTATCCCACAGTTCTTCAAATGATGATCAAATTCATGGCTCAAGTATTCACCACCACGATCAGATCGAAGTGCTTTTATTTTCTTGCCACTTTGAGTCTCTACTTCATTTTGAAATTCTTTGAACTTTTCAAAAGACTCCGATTTATGTGACATAAGGTAAACATACCCATATCTACTCATGTCATCAATAAATGTGATGAAGTATCTATAGCCACCTCTAGCTTCTGTGCTCATTGGCCCACATACATCAGTATGTATTACGCCTAGTAGTTCAGTAGCCCTTTCAAACGTTCATTTGAAAGGTGACCTTGTCATCTTGCCCATCAGACATGATTCACATGTATCAATGGATTCATAATCCATGTCTTTTAGAAGTCCATCTTTGTGGAGCTTCTTCATGCGATTCACACTAATGTGACCTAATCGACAATGCCATAGGTAGGCCTCACTCAAACTTTTTAACTTTTGCCTTTTGTTATTTATGTTATATAATTCTGATTTGAGATCTAATACAAAGAGTCCATTACTCACTCGAGCAGTTGCATAGAAAATATCATTCTTAAAAATAGAAATACATCCATTTTTACTGCTAAATTCAAAATTTTCATGATCCAATACAACATAGGAAATAAGGTTTTTAGTAATGCAAGGAACGTAATAACAATTATTCAGTTCTAATACTAAACCAGAAGGTAAAGATAAACTTAAATCTCCTACGGTAAGTGCAGCAACACTTGCTCCATTTCCAACGCACAGTATCTCCCCTTTCCTTACTTGTCTCCTATTTCTTAGTCCCTGCACATATGAAGTAATGTGAGCACCACATGCAGTATCTAATACCCAAGTGGGACCATTATCTAATGTGAGAACATTGGTTGTCATAATCTCAATAACATAAATACCTGAAGTGGAACTCACAGTCCCATTTTTGTTGTCTTCCAAGTACTTGGGACAGTTTCTTTTCCAGTGTCCTTTGGCTTTGCAGTAAAAATCATGATCAGCAACCACCTTTGGCTTCTCACCATCCTTGGTTTTGGCAACTTGCTTGCTTTTCCCTTGGTAATTGCTCTTATGTTTAGCCACCCTCTTAACTCCCTTCCCATTGTTGACATTCAGAACTTCCTTCTTCTTGTCACCAATTATATTGCCCTCAGCATTTTTAAGCATGCTATGAAGCTCATTCAGATCATGCTTCAGACCATTCATATGGTATTGCATTCTGAATGGTGCAAAACCATCATGCAAGGATCTAAGAACAATATCAGTGGCCAACTCTTGGTCATATGGGGTCCCAGATTTTCCATCCTCTTGAAAAGCCCAGTCAGTTTAATCACATGAGGACTTACTCGGTTTCCCTTCACAAGATGGCTATCAAGTATAGCCTTGTGAGTCTCATATCGCTCTATCCTTGCTCGATCCTCGAAACAACGCTTTTAGTTCGATTATGATGGAATAAGCATCGAATGCTCAAACCTCTTTTGCAAATCAGGCTCCATTGCAGCAAGCATAAGGCAAGTTACTGAGTAATGCCTCGGACTTTACCCGAAGTTCGTTGTTGCCTTTTCCTCATCCGATGAGGTATTGGTCACGATAGGGATAGGAGTAGTTAGGATGTCCTCACGTCCCTCGGACCGAGAATAATTCTCGATTCCGTTCCCAATCAAGGAAGTTCGTTCCATTGAGCTTGTTTTTCTCAACAATTGAGCGTAGAGAGAATTTCAAATTATCGTTCGACATAATCTACAAAATATAAATGACATACAAATCAGTTTATGTTTGATATTGCAAATACTTATAATTAAACAATTTCAAATAAGTAAATGCACATTTTATTCAAGTTGTTATTGTCCCTTATGAATAAAATGATTCCAAGATCCCATCATAGACAAGCCCTAACGTACTTTTGCATTGCCTTAGTTCTTGTGTATTCAAGGTAAGTAACAATTACTAATTATAACTTATTATAATTCTTGCTTGATGATCCACATCCAATGTAGGATTCAACCCCATGCCTCAAGATCCAAAACTTTGCCTTTTGGTCTCTTGTTGGGTACAACCGTATCAAGATTTACGAACCCCCGTATAGATTCACCCTCACGAGCCTAAGATTGAGGTAGGACACCCTCGCTTTTGCGAAACCCATCCAACCAAAACCATAAACTTCATGGGTTATGACACGGAAAGGCATTGCCCCAATTTTCTGTAGGAACTTAAGTTTTTGATTATGTTTTATTTATAAGTGAAAACTGACATAAATAAAGACAATGCAAAATAAATAAATAAAGCATAAAAAAATATGCAATAAAAAAAAAATGATCCTAGTATGGCCCCCCCCCAAAAAAAAAATAAAAAATTAAAGATCTAATCTTCTTTTGTCTTCATCCTTGTACCCTTCATGGATCTCCATCCTTGAACTTCATGGACTTTCTCTTCTTTGTATTACAAAATTATTTACAATAATCTAATTATTAAAATAAATTACAAAAATATAACGATACGCAGATCGTATTTCTGGGCCATACTAGTCACCTTATGCATGCAATATATCATAATATAAAACAAGCATAAAATAAAATTCTTAATTTAAAATTAAATCCTTACATGGTATTAATCATTATTAATCATAAAATGCAATTATTGGATAAAATTGTATGAAAAATATATAAATGGGATTTCCTAACTTTTAGGAAACAATAAAATAAACCATATAATATTGACTCCCTTGGGGTTTGTCTACACATTTTAAAATTGGAGGAAACAAAACAATTTTGTTTTCTTTTTAATTAAAATCGTAAAGGCATTTTATTATTAAGGAGAGGAGATTAAAAGCAAAAGTCACGTACTATATGTTTTGTGTATCTCCCTCCTAAAAATTCCATATTATATTCATAAAATTCCATGGGCCAATCAAAATCTTCATTTTAATTTTACATTTTATTCATATAAAATTCACCACCAATTTAAATCAAGATCCGCATCAAATTAACAATTAATTCATTGATCCTATCAATTTATGCAAGATGGCTCTGATACCACTGTTGTATATTAGATGCATTAAGCGGAATTTCAGATCATATCTAAACATCTAATCGTAGAATCTTCAAGCATAATTGATAGATCAAAGTATTGTTTATGGAAAATACCTGTTGATGCGTGAACCGAGTCAGATATGGTGGTATCTAAAAGGATGAGAGCCCCACGTGTTGCTCCTCTATTTAGTCCACACGAGCCGGAATAGATCTCTTGCCTTCGACTGCTAGGACGAATGGACAAAAGAGAGCAATCAAAATTGCCTTGGTTTGAAAAAGAAAAATTTGTGGTCTCTTCTTGCACCACTGCCGAATTTTTGAGAGCAGCCGTGCAAATCTATTTTATTTGTGGCAGCCGAGCAAATCTTTTATTTGTGCAGCCGAGCCAAAACAAAAGAAAAACTTCTAAAACCCAAAATGCTAGTTGTCCCGAAACCTAAGCAAAAAAAACCGAGAGCTCAGTTCTGGTAACCTAGCCCTTTAATGCTTAATTGTTGTTGTTTCTTTAATGGACGACCGCTCCCTTCCTTTCTCATTCATAACTTCTTTTATTTCTTTTATTAACCTTTCACCATACGTTACATGGAAAGATTTATTTCCTAACATGATTTTCAAAAAATCATTTATATATTCCATCTTCAATGAATGGAAACGTTTTTCCTTTTATGGCATATCAATATATAGAAAATGTTATTTCCTTTTCCAACGTATGGTTTTTAGAGCAATAAATAGAAATGAAGACTTTGTCCTTTTATCAAATAAAAGGCTGTATGAATAACTCCATAATTAATCATATCTAATATGAATAAATAATATTAATTTTATTTAGAAATAAATAATATTCTTTATTATTAATAATATCTAATATGTATTAATAATTAACCATTTTTCTTTCGTTGATCTATTCCGTAATCTCTAAGTGTGTGACCTCATAGGACCCAATTATAATAGCTATAGGTTTAACCCTATTAATCGTAGTTGGCTTCTAGCAAAGCACTACAACTCCAAAAATAATCAGATTAAATTATCTCCGTTAATTGTCCTATCCAAGTTTAGTCATTGCACATTAATTTAAAGGACACAATTCCTTCGATGAGCGTGAGCAAGGTTCATGTGTTCGAGCCACCGCCTATCCTAGTGATGTGTCGGAGCATCACTCTTACTTTGTAAAAGTTTAGAACAGTAGGAGTTTTATTTGTTTTTAGACTTACAAAATACGCTTTCCTAGTAGTGAAGTTTCCTCGAATAAAAAAATGTTCATGTGTTATTTTAAAATAAAAAAAAAAAACAGCTTTTAAGCTGATTACAGGAAATAGGAATCATTCGACCTCCCCCATCCACATGTTGAATCTCTGGCAAGACCCTTCATAATTATAATCTTCCAAGACATTCAACTGCATGGGTAGTCCAGAATTTATAATTTTATTTTTCTGGTAACTATAATTAATAAATAAATTCACTATTAATAACTATTAGCAAGGAAATTTACACCGAAAAAGAATTACGGTAAGAAAAAAAAAGTTCTCAGCTTATTTAACTTCTTTTTTTTCCATCAAGGGAAAGCTATTATATTTTTTAAGGAATGAACGTAGACCCACCTTCTCCTGAGATTTCAGTTTGTCAGCAGGGAATCTTTCTTTTTGGTCTTTCATCAATCAATTTTCATCACGCGTGACAATTTAGCTGGCTATCATTAACAGAAAGGAATAATTAAATTTAAATTGGAGTATCTCCAAATTGATTAGACAAAAAGAGAAAATGAATAATTGAGGAGTGCTCTAAATTCCACGCACCCCCATCTCGGTATTATTAAGTTTTAAATTTATTAAACTATTTTTTAAATTATTTTGATGTATTTATAAATATAAATATTTTCATTAACAACTGAAATGGCAAGAAATAAAAATACATTTAATGGGATAGAAAAAATATAACTTCTTCCATCTCTACTTTTAAAAAAGAAAAGAGGGTGTAAAAGGTTCAGGCTGTCCATTGCGGCTCATGAGATGAGACAATGACGGAGACACGGCAGCTGGATTAGCCGATTAGGAGCCGAACAACTTAGCCGAGCGCCGTGAGGAAACTCTTTCTTGTCAAACTGGAGGAGCGCCGCAAGTGAAGTTGCGAATGAATAATAAAAGTCTTGTCCTGAAACCACAAGCGAGTAGATTTGCTTACCTCAGCATCCGTCCAACCAAGAACAACCGCAAGTTCCAGCAACTTTTTGTCCGACATGGTTTTTAACTTAAAAACACGTGATGGGCACGTGTTATCTATCATGCCCCGATACGAGCTGAAATCGCTCGATCAATCACCACCTCTTTCAATGTGATTTGTTTTTCTTAAAAAAAGTGCTTTGAGATTTTTATTATTTATTTATGAATTCATATTGTTTTAGTATTCTATATTAAAAAAAGAATTTAAATAAAAATAATAATTATTACAAACAGTTTGAGTATAAATATGTTAGATATTTTTGGAATATCGTGATTCTAGATTTTGTTAGAGAATAATATAAATTATATTATGGGGACTCACTTACAAGCTTAAGCTTTTAGGTGATATGATTTTTTAACATGATATCAGAGTTTTGTTGACCTATTGGTCACGAGTTTGAATCTTACCACCTCATTCTATTTGATAAAAAACAAGCATAAGGTGATGTGAACTTGTGAAAGTTTCAAGCCCGAAAGATTTTCACTTGAGGGGGTGTTATAGAATAATATAAATCATATTATGGGGTCTCAATTACAAGTTTAAACTTTTAGATGAGAAGATTTCTTAATAAATTTGAGTGTGTCTTTAGAAGTTATTAATGTTTTTCGTTTAAAATTATATTGAAATAATATTTTTTAAAATATTTTTTAAAAATTATTTTTGATATCAGCACATAAAATAATATAAAAATATCATATTTTTTAAAATTTAAATTAAAAAATAAAAATATTTTTTTAAAACGATTTTAAAACTCAATTAACAAACATGTCATCAACTTTAAAGCCATTTTGAGTTTTCAAGCACTAGTTTTTGCGAGCTTTCTTGGAAATCATACAATTTGAGTGAATGATGGCGTGCATGCCTTAGGAAGACTGAACTTTGAAATTACCAGAGCTTCATATTCGATTTCGGCAATCTCTATCTCCCATAAAAGAAAAAAAAAAGAAATTACCGATCAGGTCTAGTCCAACGGTATGTTGGGGGCGCTCTCTTTCTTGCAATCGAGTTCGAGTTCCAGTGGGAGCTGAATGGTATCCCTCTCTCTAGCACCTAGTCCGATTCCTGTTTGGTATCTCTGTCACCTCTACGGTGTCTTACATATTCATTTAAACTTACAAAATATTAAAGTGAACCCAGAGAATAATTGATATACACGCAAGTTGTCATAAAAAAAAAAGTTTCACGTTTACGTTGTGATGTTATCTTCTTCCTTCCCTTCCCTTCACAGCGACCAAGAAAGCTCGGTTTTCCAAACTCTGTTGAAAATCATGTGTTGTGTCTCAATTTGTCTGCTGATTTTTTGGACTACGGTGATCCTAATTCCTGATTTTCAAGGGAGTTCTCCGGAAAACAAAATGTTTGTGAAAAAAGTTTATTCTTTTAAATTATTTATTTTAGTATTTTCAAATTATTTTAATTTGTTAATATTAAAAATAATTTTATAAAAAAAAACGATATTATTTTAAATTATTTCTAAAAAATACTTTAAAAATAATCTCATATTTTTAAACGAGCACCAAATGGTTTCAAAAAGTATAGAAGAAAGCTGATTTTCAATTTTAAAATAATAAAGATTTTATTGAAAAAGTATTTTATTTCAATAAAGTTTAAACTATTAAGAATTAAGTTAAACCATGTTTTTTTTCACTATAATAATATCTATAAATTATTATGAACTGTAACAATATAATTATTTTCTGTCATTCACCGTGTTAAAATTTAAGTTTTTGATTCATGAGTATTTAGCTTCCTTGAGAAACATGGACATTAAGGATATTTATATTTTAATGGATATGTATTGAAAATAAATAAATTATTCAATTATTATCAATATAAATGGATATTTATCACTTCATTAAATATCATCAACCCTGCCCTATGGACAAATATCATGCTCGTCACCCTCTAAATTTTATATTGATATAAAAAAAAATATTTTTTAAAATAATATTATTTTGAATTGTATTTAAACAAAAAACAATTTGAAAAATAACCTTAATCACACTTCTAAATATAAACACTAATTAATTTCAGAAATTGTAGAAGAAAGCTGATTTTCAGTTTTAGAATAATAAATAAACTAAAAATTGTATTGAAGAAATATTTTATTTCAATAAAGTTTACCATATTAAGAATTATTTTAATGTTAAATCGTGTCTGTTTTTCACTTTAGAAGTAGACATAAACTATTATAGATTATAATAATATAAATAGTATGCACTTAAATTTAATCTTTTAACTAAGGGTATTTAATTTCTTTGATAAACATGGACATTTAGGAGATTTATACGTAAATGGATATGTATTGGAAATTGTTTTATTCAATTATTATCAATATAAATGGATATTTATCACTTCATTAAATATCATCAACCTTGCCCTATGGACAAAGATGATGCTCGTCACCTTCCAAAATAATAACTTTTAACTATTGTGCTCACGTAGCTTTCTAATTAATTACTACACTTAATAATGTCAAATCAAAAATTAATGTAATAATTATTTTTAAAGACATATATGATGTAATACCATTAATTAATTAATTATATATTAAATTTATGTATGGGAGATTGAGTCCACATTTCATACAGCTGCTATGAATTTTATTAAAAAGGAAGAAAATGGTTGCTGGTTTCTCCTTCCAATTAAAACAGCGGGCCTACAAAAAGTAACTTCAAACCTCTCCATGGGACCAGCTCAGGCCTCGACTCAAGGCTCTTGATGGCTGAGCTGGACCTCGTGGTCTTGGGCCACGGCTGATTCTCCATTCACACAAGCTCAAAGTCCATATTGTCAGCACGTAAACGTAAAGTAGACAGACAGTAAACCTATTGACTATTAAGGAACCATCTTATCTAAAAGTTTAAGTTTGTAGGTGAGACCCATAATATGATTATATTATACTCTAATATATCTCCTCAAGTGAAAGCTCTTTGGACTTGAAACTTGCATATGCCCACATCACCTTATGCTTGGTTTTTTTATCAAATAGAATGGGGTGGTGAGATTTGAACTCGTGACCGCTGGGTCAACAAGGCTCTGATACCATGTTAAGGAACCATCTCACCTAAAAGCTTAAGCTTGTAAGTGAGGCCCCATAATATGATTATATTATACTCTAACAGTGACCCCCCCTAAATATTTTCCTTTTCATATTTACAAATATATTAAAATATTTTTTTTTAGTTTTATTAAATCTATTTTTTATTAAAAAATTATTTCGACATCAGCATATCAAAATGATCTAAAAACACCAAAAATTTAAAAATTTAAACAATTTTTTTAATTTGTTTTAAAAACACAATGTCAAACAGAAACCAAGTTTAATAGCCACCTCATCCAATAACCAAACTAGAACAAACCTCGAAACCAGACTTGATCAATAAAAGGATGCTAATTGATGAGAAATTATACCGGGGTGGGTTGGTCGAAAGCAACTAAAATATCATTATCATGATCATGATCATGGTTAAAATTTTATTAAAATGATATTTTTTATTTTAAAAAATTATTTTGTATTAACATTTCTAAATAATTTAAAAACATCAAAAATAAATTAATTTAAAATTAAAAAATAAAAATAAAATCATGAAATTTTTTCAAAAAATATATTTGATTTCCAAACAAACACCAAATCTCTCATAAGGAACATGGTTTGACAATGGGGAGATGGTGGTGACAGTGATGGGGTGATGATTAAAGTCATGGCATTGAACATTTGATCATCAGCATGGCAGAACAGAACGCATCCTCGAGGGCTGATTAGGGTATCATTTTATTTATTATTTATTTATTTATTTATTGAAGGCAACTTTATTCTTCGTTCTCTTAAATTAAATCTGATCGCATCAGCAAGCTTTTTGGCAAATATTTTAATTCTATTATGTACATACAGAATGATGCCGAGTTGTATTAAAAGATTAAAGAAAATTTCTTTTTTTTTGTTTGAACGTGAAAGCCATCTTGATTGAAGATGACTTCAAGGTGGCTTTTCTTCGCTTCGTAAAAGCATAGACTTCTTGCTTTGTGGTCACATTTGGGAATCTCGATAAATTATATTAAAAAATATATATTTTCATTTTTTTTATATCATGACATCAAAATACTTTTAAAATACCAATTTTTTAATTTAAAACAAAAAAAACAAAAACAAAAAAATCTTATTTTTTTAGAAAAAACCAACATAATCCATGCACCAACATTTTAAAACCAAATGCTTTTATTTTCTATTAAAGTTATTATGATTTGTAAAATCATTTCAAGATAATATCATTTTAATTTAAAAATATTATAAAATATAGTTTTAATTTAATCAATTGAGTTTAATGATTTTTCGCCAACTTAGCTCATACTTGATTTATTTTAAAACCTAACACAAACCAAATCATAGAATTATTGGATTGATTTATCAAATGCAATACCATCAATTTCCTTGCCATAAACAAAAAGTGTTTGTTTGAGAGTATAGTTGCGATTGTATTTTAAAAATAATTTTAGTTCAGAAATACATTAAAAAAATTATTTTCCTTTACAAATTAAATTGATGATATACATTAATAAAAGGAATAATAAGAAATCAAACATGTAATAAGTTACTGCAGTAACTGCCTGGGCAATATCTTTACTTCAATAGCCAGCCTTGACCCGTCTTCTTATTGACTTTTAGAGCCGAGACTCTTTTTAAAAGAGTTTTTAATTTAATTTTATTTATTTAGAAATATATACATACATATATATATATATATTAAATATTTTTATCTTTAACACATAAAAATATTAAATTTTTTAATTTAAAATAAAAAAAATAATATTTTTTCATATATTTTTTAAAAACATTTACACCTCTTTATAGTTCTTACACAAAAACGCTCACTTTTCCCAAGCACGAAGACACACCGACAAATCCACCTGACGCCTAACGCCAGACCTTCCCTGACACACCCCCGCGATCCGATGCGCTTTCCTTGCCACCCCAACCCTCTCCGCACGTGCCAACCCTCTCCACACGTGCCAACCGATACCCCACGCACGTGCCAGTCGACACACCCCACCCTCCCTCTCACTCCTCTACAGATTCCTCCAAAACTGTGCAGTGAGCCAAAAGAAGCAATAAATCGATTGATCAACAGAACCCCTCCCCCAGCTTCACATTTCTTTTTTATTCGATTTCGCAAATATCGCCTCCCCTTCATGCTAATCTTACTCTTAGATCTAAACCTTTCATTTCGTAGTTGACGACGCCGCCGCCGCCACCACCAGCAGCAGCAGCAGCAGAAGCGTCAATCAATGGAGGCGATACTGGCGCGTGCATTAGAGTACACGCTCAAGTACTGGCTCAAATCCTTCTCTAGAGACCAGTTTAAGCTTCAAGGCAGGACCGTACAACTTTCTAATTTAGGTAACTTCTTAATCGTCATTAATTCTGGAGTGTTTAGCGTTTTTTCTATCTGTTTTAATTAGAGAGCAATAGCTATTTATCATGCTTCCTTTTTTTGCAAGATCAAATCTGGAATTACAAGTATTTGTAGTCTGGTGAAGACTTTTTTTGAATTTGATTTTTTTTCTTCTCATTCGGTTAGAAATAAATGGAGACGCTTTGCACGCGAGTATGGGATTGCCGCCGGCGCTGAATGTAACAAAGGCGAAAGTTGGCAAATTCGAGATAATTGTAAGTAATTTTCTTACTTGTTAATTTAATTAAATTCTGTGATTATTTTATGATTAGCAGATAATCTTAGTGGTTAAAAGAATTGAAAATGTTGATTCTTACGAGCTTAACTACATTTTGCTTTTCTTTCCTTTTTTCCCTCTCAGCTTCCGTATTTTAGTAATGCACAAGTAGAACCGATTGTAATCCAAATTGATAAGCTGGATTTGGTTTTAGAAGAGAATAGTGAATTAGATGCAAGCAGTGGTCCAAACAGGTAGTGCGATCTTCTGGGGGTTTGATTTTTGAAGTGATGGTTATGCTGTTGGCTCGAAGTTAAATATCACTTTCGTTTGCTTTTCAATGTTGCAGTACGCATTCGTCTAGCAGTTCTAGCAAAGGAAGCGGATATGGATTTGCTGATAAGGTAGGCGACATCTTGGGTTGAATTGCATTTTATTCAACTGCAGCCTGTATTTTGGAAATCTATTTTTCTCCAAGCCCCCGTGAGCCCTTAATTTTCTATATGAAAAGCCTTTTAATGGTTATTATGTCGTGAAATTGAATAAGGATGTGCAGAGGAGTCTTTGTGGTGTGAAGAAAGAGTAAGAGTAGATAAATTGTGGAAACTAATCTCTTTAATACAAGACTGTTTAGAAGCTGAAACTTTTCTGGGGTGAATTCAACCATGAAATAACCTAGTAAGGCAGCTAATGAACAAGATATATGTAAATCATGCCAAAGAAAGGGGTATGAAGAAAGCAAGTTAGTATACTCTCTTTCTTACTTCAAACCACTGTTTCCAGTATCAGAGCGTGCACACATAGACAGTCTTTCCTTCTGGTAAAAAAATGTTTTTTGTGTAGTTAAATGAAGAATTACTAAAGATGGAGCAATACTAACTTCCTTGATAAACATGGACCTTTGAAGTGTATTGCAGTTACTGACCAAAATTCCGACCTGTTAAAGAGCTCTAGCTGCCCTCAATTATTTTAAATCTGACACTTAATGAATTCAGTTTTAATTTGACATAACCAGTACAACTCATTTATCTCTTGCTCTGCCATTACTTTATGAGTTGTATGCACACAGGTAATTTGTATTACTATGAACCATATTTCAGAATCTATGTCTATGAATTTCAGTGAAAGTGTATGCACCATGACAACCCTACATTTTTTCTTCTATTTGTATTGTAGTTAATTACATGCAAAAGCCATGTAGAATTTTGGACTCAACAGTTTGCTTTTATTTACCATTACCAGCTTGCAGATGGAATGACCATTCAGGTTACCACTGTTAATCTTCTACTTGAAACACGCGGGGGTGCTCAATGTGGAGGAGGGGCTACTTGGTAAGTTGTTGGCTTTTCCCACTTTATGTAGACTTTTGGGAATCAACTGCTGTAGGCTTTACACCTTATTCAGTTTAAAATACTAGCTGTTTAATAGTGTTTGCATAGGGATTAGATTTTTGTTTGAATTAACCTTAGCAGAACTGTCGGTAATTTACCAAAATGTAAAATGATACAGTATGTTGTTCCTTTTGCTTCAAAACCTTGATGGATACTTATCTATATCTTGTCCCTCTCCAGGGCTTCACCACTGGCATCAATTACTATACGCAATCTTTTATTATATACCACAAATGAAAACTGGCAGGTAATTTTGCCCTAGCCTCTCAGCTTCAAACTTTGACCGCTTTCTATAGTTGGACCCTTATTGTGGTTTGGTCTATATTACAGGTAGTAAACCTTAAGGAAGCTCGCGACTTCTCCAATAACAAAAAGTTCATATATGTATTCAAGGTAATATACAAGCTTTAGACAATATAGAGATGCACATCATTTTTGTTTTTGTGTATCTGATAGGATTTTCTACTTTTTGTGTATCATCAATAACTTGCCTTATTTACTAGTATATTGTGAGAGGTAGGACCGTAGGAGATGTGTGTGTCTTCTGCTTGCTGTATATGAAGCATCTGATCAATGATGAATTCTTTCCTTGATAGAAACTTGAATGGGAGTCTTTGTCTATTGATCTCCTGCCTCATCCTGATATGTTCGCCGATGCCAGTTTAGCTTGTGCTCAGGAGGGAGCCCCCCAGAGAGATGATGATGGTGCAAAGCGAGTTTTCTTTGGTGGAGAACGTTTTCTGGAAGGAATATCTGGAGAGGCTTATGTAATGTGAATCATAAGTTTTTAACTTTTTGACGAGTTCTTCATTGCTCTAGATAGTATGGCATTGTTATCGAGCCTTTTCCAGTTTCATCTGTGCCGGTGCAGTGACCGGTCAAATATATTTCTTAACCTCTTAATTCTTACCAGATCACAATGCAGCGAACTGAACTAAACAGTCCACTCGGGCTTGAGGTTCAATTACACATTCCAGAAACCATCTGTCCTGCATTGAGTGAACCAGGTATATTTTAAACATTTTCCACCCATCAATTTCTTATATATGGAATAGATGCTTCAAGTTGGCTACATGGTACTTTGTGAGCAGGACTACGTGCTTTTCTCCGCTTCATGACAGGGTTATATGTTTGTCTTAATAGAGGAGATGTGGATCTACAAGCCCAGCAGGTTTTTAGTTGTCCCTATTTTTTTCTCTGTTCTCTTGCATTTTAAAGGTTAACATAACATAGATGAGTTAAAACTAAGTGCTCTTTTCTCTCTCTCAATACCTGAAGAGATCTAAAGAAGCAGCAGGGCGTTCTCTAGTCTCAATTGTTGTGGACCACATATTTCTGTGCATCAAAGATTCTGGTTTGTGTTCTTTTCTTTTTTCCTTAACTCAGTGTGTTAATATTAGTTGAGTTCTAAAAAAAAACGAACAGCCATTTCTTACATCTCTTTATTGTTAATTTGATTTTCTTTTGTATTTTCCATGGTACAATATATGACATTCTTTTTCTTAAGTAAATAGCCTATCTTATGGGTACATATCTCTTAGCCTCACATCCATGTGTGGGCTCCATTTGTGGCCCAGAGTATGTGCAGAGGAGGGGATGTGTAGCCCAGAAATACAAGATAATTCTCTTTCTTAGCTTGTGCTTTCCACCACTAGAAATTTGCTAATGTCCAGTTTACTTGCAGAGTTCCAGCTTGAACTTTTGATGCAGTCTCTTCTGTTTTCTCGGGTATTATCTCATTCCTTTTAAAAAGTGAACTTTAAAATAACCTTGTCCTTTTGATGATCCCATTTTCTTGTGAGTATTCATCTATCATGTCTTAAGGAATGTAATTGCAACTGTGAGCATACTTTATCATTTTTTTAAATCATGCACATGGTTTATTCTTCAATCATAAGTAGTGTTAGGATAGAACTGAGTTAGATATTCAGCCTTTTAGTTGCGCTTTTATCTTTGCTGGTCCAAAGTTTTTTAGTTTGAGAATCTATTTTGCTTCTCAAGTAACCTAAAAATAACTTATATCTGATTTCTATTTTGCTTGAGAATGTGATTTTTAATTCACAAAACTATCAATATATGATAGCTGGAAATAAGTTGAGCTGCATAAAATACTTGGTAATGTTTATTTTGAAAGGCACTATTCTTTTTAAATTTGTTGTCTTGAAAGGCAAAAAACTTTATATAATTCTGTGCTGTGACGTGGGCTGGAGCTATTCTATTTGATAAGGAAAGGGAGTGCTAATGATGTTATTGTATTTGGCATTACCTATCTTAGAAGCTACAATTGTGTAGTTTTTGAGCAATCGTGCTCTCTGTGCTTCCATGTATTTCTGTTACAAATTGCATGGTGACATGATTTAGCATTCTGAGATCTCATGCTGGGATGGATTTTCCATTCCAGGCCACAGTTTCTGATGGATCAATTGCCAATAATCTGACTAAGGTTATGCTTGGTGGAATGTTCTTGAGGTAAAGTTCATACTCTTCTTTGTCATAGTTTGACACTGGTAATTATCTCTTGGTGATTCTCATTCAAATAATCTGTTCTTGCTTTGAATAAGCACATTGGTCTTCCCTTGTATTTTGCTGTTTGCTGTTGTTCGAAGCATTAGCATTTATGGCTGTGGCATTCCTTTGTTGTGCTGTTATTACATACAACAACATATACCTATCATACAAAAGAATCTTACAAAATAGAGATGTGTCATCTCACCTGTACCTGTGATGTCATTTTGGATTAATATTCTGTATAGAATTGGTTTTAGACTTTCTCCTTTTCAATTTGATTAGTCAGAGAATAGTTTTTGTATTATTGGCTATCCTTACATTGTAATGCAGTGGTGGAATGGATCACATGCCTGACCAAGTTGGACTGAATCTTGGTTTAGTCAATATGATTATCATGAATTGGCATTAACAGCCAAAAATTGTACACAAATATATGAATTCTCACACTTGATAGGACATATGAAAATGTTGTTACTGACGAGTAATAATATGATGTGGGATGCCATGAGATTCAGATTTATAGTTATTGAAGAATGGCCAGTGTGACCAGTGTTTATTTCCTCTTGCCCTCTTTTTTTTTTCCTAAAATTTTCACACATTTAATTTTAGATTAGATAAAAATGGCCTTCTTTGGGCAACAGGGACATGATTTTATCATATGTAACTAAGATTTAATGACTTGTATATTGCTGGAATGTATGTAGGGATACCTTCTCACGCCCTCCTTGCATTTTAGTGCAACCATCCATGCAGGCCATCACAGAAAAAGATGGGCGGATTCCTGACTTTGGTACTATTCAATCAAATGAATGCATTTCTAGCTAGGTCCGAAGATAATAATTAAAGTTGATCTTGCCTGTTTAATTGTCTTCACAGCAAAGAATTTTTGCCCTCCTATATATCCTCTGGGAGACCACCAGTGGCAGACAAATGCTGGTATTCCTTTGATATGCCTCCACTCTCTTCAGCTCAAGCCCTCTCCAGTCCCACCAAGTTTTGCTTCGCAAACAGTTATTATTTGCCAGCCCCTTATGGTATGCCATGATAATCTCAGTTGCTGATGTTTTTCTTCCTTTAATACTCTCTTCTACTAATTGTTTCTCTATTTTTCTCAGATTCACCTTCAGGAAGAGTCATGTTTGAGGATAACTTCTTTCTTAGCTGATGGCATTGCTGTCAATCCTGGGGATATTTTACCTGATTTCTCAGTAAATTCCGTGGCATTTGTTCTCAAGGAATTAGATGTTATTATTCCGTTGGATGTGAGTCAATTACACAATCCAGCTGACAACGGGAACTGGACTGTCCACAATGCCTTTGCTGGAGCAAGGCTTCATATTGAAAATTTGTTCTTCTCGGAGTCGCCAAAACTAAAACTCAGGCTACTGAACCTTGAGAAGGATCCTGCTTGCTTTTGTCTTTGGGACGGCCAACCAATTGATGCTAGCCAGAAGAAATGGACTACTGGAGCATCACATCTTACTCTATCTCTGGAAACATCTGCCAGCTTAAATGGGATGCTGAATTCAAATGGGATGACCTCAGGCTCATGGAGATGTGTTGAGCTACAAGATGCTTCTGTGGAGGTTGCCATGATATCAGCTGATGGGAATCCATTAACAAATGTTCCTCCCCCAGGTGGTATTGTCAGAGTTGGCGTTGCTTGTCAACAATATTTTTCCAACACTTCTGTTGAGCAGTTATTCTTCGTCCTTGATCTTTATGCATACCTTGGCAGAGTTAGTGAAAAGATTGCTTCAGTTGGTAAGGATAGGAGACAAAAGATAAATAGGAATGAATCTTCAGGTGTTCGGCTAATGGATAAGGTTCCCTGTGACACTGCAGTAAGCTTAGCAGTGAAGGAACTACGACTTCGATTTTTAGAATCTTCTGCCTCAGATATTGAGGGAATGCCTCTGGTTCAATTTATTGGGGAAGATCTTTACATAAAAGTTGCTCATAGAACCCTCGGTGGTGCCATTGCTATTTCATCCTCTATATACTGGCAGAGTGTTGAGGTGGACTGTGTTGAGACTGAGGGAAGCTTGGCATATGAAAATGGCACACAAACAAGTTTTGTTGAAAATGGATGTCTTGTAGCTGCAAATGGATATCCTCAACTAAGAGCTGTGTTTTGGGTGCACAATGGACATAAATATCAAGCAAATGGTATTACTCGTACAATCCCATTTCTAGACATAAGCATGGTACATGTGATTCCATTAAGCGAATTGGATCGAGAGTGCCACAGTTTAAGTGTTTCTGCCTGTATATCTGGTGTTCGCCTGGGTGGAGGAATGAACTATGCCGAAGCTCTTCTCCATCGATTTGGAGTATTGGGGCCTGATGGTGGTCCAAGTGAGGGGCTTTCTAAAGGATTAGAAAACTTATCGACCGGGCCACTGTCTAAACTTTTCAAAGGGTCACCTCTTATTGATAATCTTAAAGAAGGTATGTCACAACTTTATAATTGGTTGTTCATTACCATGCAGTACCACATAGGTTCTTTTCCAATTTCTACTTTGGTTGCTGCTATCTTATCTCTTCATCTATCCTACAGATGCAAGTCCAGTAGATGGAAAAGATGGAGTCTTGCTCCTAGGAATACCTGATGACGTGGATGTGTGCATAGAGTTCAAAGACTGGCTATTTGCTCTTGAAGGTGCCCAGGAGATGGCAGATAGGTGGTGGTTTTACAATCATGAAGATGAGGGGAGAGAAGAGAGGTGTTGGCACACATCTTTCCAAAGTTTGCTGGTAAAAGCTAAAAGTGGTCCGAAAAATGAGCAGAATGGAAAAGGAAAACTAAATGGAAAACAGAAATATCCTGTGGAATTAGTTACAGTAAGGAACTCCCCTCTCCCTCATGGATCAAGTGATAATTTAGTCTTGCAAAGCTGCAAATAGCTTTACTTATTGAGCTTGGTTTAAATTTACTCCTTTGTATAACTTAGTTTACGTACTTGCTAGTTGTATCAGCTTATACCTCTAGTATAGACTTGCTAGTACTCTGGGTTATCCCCACATGCTATTGCCTAGACACATATCTGTTGTCAAGTAGCTTCATTTTTAGTGAATCTCTTTTGGAGGATTTATACGATTTTGGTTAGTGACACTTGGTTACCAAGTGGGAGTAGTAATTTACTTTTGGCTATTTTATATATTTATGTTTGCTTAAATGCAGTACTGCTTGTCCTAGGTTAATAAAGCATGTAGGATTGAGGGTTGAGACTCTGTTAAAGAAGCTGATGATGTGTATTATGCTCTCTATGGTTTTTAGATATCTGGGGCTGATTAGGCAGCATGTGTGGATTGGTTTTCAGTTTATGTGGATCTTGTTTCTCTACCTTGGTATTTTTGAACAAGGTGGGATGGTGCTTGTAGGTTGGGGTGGAAGGCTTGCAGACATTGAAACCACAGGGGCAAAAAGGTGTTTCTAGGCCTGCGAACGGGATAAAGGAAGTTGTGGAGACATCTGAAGGAATAAATCTTGAAGTTAGCATAGTAGCATCGGAGGAAAACATTGATGATGAGATGGCCAATTGGGCGGTGGAAAACTTTAAATTTTCTGTCAAGCAACCGGTAACGAGACAGAAACTTTTGTAATATTTGATCAGTGGCTCTTACCAAAAATGAAACATGACATTTCATACATCATTCCTTGTAGATTGAGGCTGTTGTGACCAAAGATGAGCTCCAGCACCTTGCTTTGTTGTGCAAGTCTGAAGTTGACGCGATGGGTCGGATAGCTGCTGGTGTCCTGAAGCTACTCAAGCTTGAAGGGTCAATTGGCCAGGCAGCCATAGACCAGCTTAGCAACCTCGGTACAGTTTAATTGTTTTCAACAAACTCCTTGTCAATTCTGCCTCGCACTTTTTTTATAGTACTGTCTGATAATAAACCGTGTACCTGAAACAGTTAATGTGTGTAGCATTGCGTCATTTTTTTTTTTTATCACAATCTAAATGCCCCTATCCTTTTTCAGTTTGTTCCACAAGAGGCATTCATGATTAAACTTCCTTTAGTTGAAACTTCTCCTGTTTGTGGCTTAAATAATTTTTTAATCTGTTGGCGAGGCTTGGGATTTATCAATTTATCATGCTTTGCAGGAAGTGAGGGCTTTGACAAGATTTTCACCCCGGACAAGCTGAGCAAGGGTACTAGTCCTGCCAGTACCTCTTTCTCTCCATCACCACATGCCTCTTTCTCTCCACCACCACGTGTTATTAATGAAAGCCCACGAACAACTGTGGAATCAACAGTAGCTTCACTTGAGGAAGCAGTTTTGGACTCACAGGCCAAATTGGCTGCCCTTTTTACTGATTTATCTACCTCTGAATCCTCTGTACAGCATCTTGCTGATATTAAACAACTTGGCAGGAAGCTTGCAAGCATGCAGAGTCTGGTGATGCAATTACGGAACAAAATTTAAACTATCTCCTATTAGTATACCGATTCTTTCATGTATATATATATTATAGGCAGAGATGCATAGTGAGTATTGCAATGAGGCAAAATGGAAAGTTTCTCATTTGTTGTAAAGAATTTTGTATCCTAGGTGGTGACCATTGCCATATAAGTTATGGTTTCAAAGTTTAAATAAACATGTTGCGTGCTTCACTTCACAAACATTTCTGGTGGGTTTTTTCTGCCATGACAGGTTTATATTTTGACAGCATAACCCTACTGGTTTAGAGAACTGATAGCAAACATTTAGCAGATTTTTAGAACTGATTCCTGCCGGAAATCTGGTGTGCTCATCTGCCATTAGGGTTGCTAATACACAACTGTGGTCTGAATTTCACATTTTTTCACTCTGCACTGGTCTTTTTTATCACCAAGTATCTCATAATATGCTTGCCATGGAGCTGATATTGAAATATTCAATTACAAGCTCGAAAATATGCAGTTGTCAAGTGATGTAATTCATGTGTAAAACTGAAATAATCTGTCTCGTATAGGTCAATTGATTGAAGGAGCATGGAGGTGACAAACAACTTGACCTTTTGGTTTATTTAAGGTGGTCTACTGATCCAATGATAAAATTATAAAAACTTATACTAAATGATAAAAGTAAAAATTAAAATAATAAAAGACTAAATAAACCAAAAAACTTTATTATATGTAGTTAGGATTTGTTTTTAGGTTCTTAACTAGTGTTTGCTCTTTAGGGTTAGTGATAGGGCTTGGTTTTGAGATTTAAGGTGATGGTTTGGGGTTAGGGTACTGCTAGAGGGTTTGTATCTGGAGTTAGTATGAAGTTTGACTTTTTTGGTCAAGTTCTCATTCCAAATTGTAATTTTAACAAAGTTATTATTTTCAATTGTGATTTTATTAAAGCTGACTATTTCTCAAATATGTTTCTTACATGTGTTAAATTATCCAAATGTTTGGTCAAATTGTGCTACTTTTTTTTACAAAAAACCATCAAGTTCTTACAAATGAAGTCAAAATAGATCTTTTAGATAAATTCAGAAGGATGCACAAGGGACTTGTAGAGTAGAATTGGTAGATGTGTGAAATTATAAACTATCAAATGATATATTATATGACTTTGACTTGGTGGGTCAACTTGTTAATTAATCGATTTAGTTAAAATTCAAACGAAACGACATTGTTTTAAATAGAACTAGTTATCTAACCTAGATTTTGGATATCTTGGGCATGACATGAATCATGCCGATTATACAACTATATTGGAGTTGATTGGATCATATTTGTTTTCAATAGATAAACTCATAATGATGGTTGTTTAAGGGGGGAAACATTGGGTAAAATTAAAATTATGATTATAATAAAGAATATTTTTGTTACTCTATTTTTTGTCCAACTTTTAGATAAATATTTTTTTGTTGTTGGAATGCAGCTCTTGTTTAATGCATCTTTCTAGGAGTCCAAATTAATAATATCAACATGTTAAGAACATATTTCCTAATTTTCATTTTTATTTACCATACCATGGTAAGAAAATTGTGTTGTCTGCATTTTAGTAAGATGGTAAGTTATTCTGAAAAAAAAGTGTAGATAAAATTAACATTAGGATATATTTATTTATTAAAATGTTGGAGAATTTAGAATAACATCATAAAAATTAACTTTCTTCTTCAGAAATCTTAGTTTTCTTTCTTCTTCTTCTTCTTCTATATATATATATATATTTTTTTTTTTTTTCACTTTCTCAAAACTATTTCCTTAACTTCTTTTAAAAAATTGCCATCGAAAACCATATTATATAATGTATAGTGAAAAAAATATTTAGACACAAGTAAAAACAGAAGAAGTAAAATTACTCTTAAAAAGGGATAAGTTAAGCAATAAAGTTTTTAGTGTGATTTACTAAAGCTCTTGATAATAATAATAATAATAATAATAACAATAACAATAACAATAATAATAAAACAATAATTAAACCCTACTTGACTTATGATTCAGTTTAAAATCTAGATTATGAATTGATTGAGTTACTATGAATTAATTTAAAAATATTATTTTGATTATTGAATTAAAATGAAATTGTTTTAACATTATTTTTTTAAATAAATAAATTAAATCTTGATAAGGTATCACGTTTGATTCATTAAATCAACTATAATAATTTTACGTTGTTTTTTTTTCCAATACATGCCCTAAACCAAAGAGAATTGACTAGATCCTGGATGAAAGCTAATCCAAGTCCAATAACAATTGTAAGGAAAAAAAAAAAACTGTTCCAATCAGATAATTTGCAAATATCTACCTTTTATTGACCATATAATTAATTTATCCAACAAAATACTAGTAGCTGACCTTATCTTCTTCCTCTCACTTCTGCTTCAGGGTTCATACTTCACATGGCTTCCACTCTCCTTCACTCCCTCTCGTTTCCAAACCCACTTCGCCTAAATCATCTGCACCAAAGCCAGACCCCCACAACCCCATCATCACTACCAATTAAGAAAGACCAACACCTTGATCACTGCTTCTCCATCAAATGCACATCATCAAACTCAGCTCCGGCAGAGCCTGATGATGACAATGAGTCCTCCTTCCCACCTCCGGTTTCCACAACCTTAAACAACTCAGACTACCCTATCGAAAAGAGAAGAAGATCTCAAATAATCCGAGATAGAAGGGCCAAAACAGACCTCGTGAAAGCCGAGCCTCCAAACTATGAAGTGGGGTGGAAAAGAACGAAGGAGATAAAGCTTGAGAAGCCAGTGGGGTATGTGATAATGGATTTTCTGGACAAGCTGGCGGAGCTGATGGATAAAGAGTTTGGTTCAACTGCGCTTTTGGCCAAGGTTGGTGAAATAGTGGCAGAGAGAGCAAGAGAAGAAGCTGAAGTCTTGAGAGACGAAGGGAAAGTGGAGGAGAGAATGGTGACGGAGTTGTTCAGAGTTTTGAAGTTGATGGAGATGGATTTGGCCATGGTTAAAGCAGCTGTTAAAGAAGAGACTTTGAATGAGAGGCTCGAGCAGGCTAAGGCAAGGTGTAGACAAGCAATACTTGTTGCTAATTCTTTTTGATGGCCATGAAATAAATAAAGTATATGATTCTTGGAAATCCATACATTTTCTTCCATTTTAGTTGGGGACAGAGATCTTCCTTCCTCGATGAACTTGTTTTATGTTTTGACCCGAGACAACACAAACTTGTACATTGGGTCAACCCGAGACCTAGTAACCCAACAATACAAACTTGTTCATTGGGTCAACCCGAGATCTAGCAATCAGTTTCCTGACCGGAGCTGGTCTAGAAATAGTTAATCCCGAGCTGATGTAGCGGGGCAATTTGTGATTTAATTACCTTGATAAAAATCCAATCACAACTCATCGTCATGTTTTAAATTTATTTTTTTTTTCTTAAAAAATGAATCAATTCTAGTTTAACATGTCAAATTAACCTTTAAATCAGCTTTAATACCATGTTGAAATCCATATGCTATCAAGCAATTTCTCGTTTGACATTGACTGTGACATTAACCTGTTATGTTCTTAGGGTAAAAAAACGACCCTAACCTGTTTGATAACCAAAAGTCGATGATGGAGTCTACACAGATATTGCACCTAAAACCCTAAAGCTAGAAATCTTTTTTTTTTTCATATTATATTATCTGCAACCTCCATTAATTCAAACCCTTTCTATATGCCTATACATGTTTTGATATATATATCATATTTTTTGCCAAAATATTCCCACCAGCAAATGGATTCCCACATTGACTGTAAACTAAACATTCTATTCACATATAATAAATTCTAATTTAATACCATGTATATAAAACTAATATATTTTTCTTTCATTTTGAGATTGGATTTTCTTTTATGTTACATTGAAGTCAAGATTAAATTACAATAATCTCCTCTAGATATTATAAAATCACTAATATGATCTAAAATTTTTAATGAACTACATAAACTCTCTACATATTAAAAAAAATATTATAGAAACTTTATATTATATACATCATCGAGCTTTTAAGAAAATGACTAAAAAATTAAACTAAAGATAATATAAATAATATATGTAATCAATCTCTTAATTATAATTTCACTACAAAGATTTTACAAGTTTGCACACATTTGTAACCTTAAATCTATTAAGTTATTCCACTTAGATTTCTTATCCAAGTCTATATTCAGGAAAACAATTTTAATATTAATTTGATGTATCTCAAGATTATTAAGAGCAACTACAGTAATTAATATATGTGTGAATGTTATTCTTGTAGCTAGTGAGTATGTATCAACCTACACAGTATTAACAACCTTGGTTTCATTAGATACAGGTTTGGATCTGTTCCTCAAATTTTCAATTTTCCTTCTTTGCAGGATTGCTAGCTTTTCACCATTTGTTGCGTTGCTTAGAGATGTTGCCAGCAAGCTAGAGCAGATCACCAGCAGAGAAAATGGAGCAAACTCTTTGCATTTTCATTATTGATTTTGACGTTGCCTTTATTGCTCGGTTTGACCTGTCATTGTTGCTTTTTGGCCACCACCATTTTGCTTGGATCTTGCCTATGAATCCTGTGCATAACAAATATAGACTCTTTAGCCTTGCTTTGCCTGCTGACCACATTAATCGTCTGCTTAACCAAAGGTTCAGTACTTTGCTAAATGGTTATCTACGGCATTGTGCTTACCTAGTTATCCACACACTGTTCTCTATAATGTGGTCAGAAGTTTATTAATTATTTCTAGCAAAATTCTAATACGTTTTTACTATATGGCATGCTTTACAAAGTATTGAGGCCAATTTCATTTAGTGTGTTTAGGAATGCACGGCATGATACTTTGCAAAACATTCTTCTATTAAAAATGTACCAGAACATTTTTTCTTAATACCAGAAAATAAAAAACATTTTGAAAAACAAGTCAACCAAACTGGAAACACCCCCCCATAGTGGGAGAGAGCATCATGTTGAATTTATAGTTGGACCTAGATCATTAGGTTGTCAGTTAAATAAATGTTATTTTGTTTATTTCTTAAAAATAAATTTCCGTGATAACCAAGGTCAACCATTATCCTGATTTTACTGATCAATATCTTGTTTAGTTCAGCTAAAAAACTGACCTGTGTTAGGCTTCAAATAGCAGATTTTCCAGATCAATTTGCCAAGGGAAAAAGTTGTGAGTTTGATGAATCACGAAAGGATAAAGTTGTGAGTTTGATGAATGTCAGCAACATAGATTCCGGATAAAGAAGCCATGAATTCGAAGTAAATGATGAGGTGGTGGAAAAAGAAGCATTCACAATATAATAATTTACTCTTCAAATATGAAGTGATGAGATTATATTGAAAAAATGTGGCTGTAGAGGGAATCTACATACTGGTTACCTGTTTGGCCTTCTCAAATTGCCCACATTTTGCATATGCATCAATAAGCACCATATATACTTGCTTCGAAACTTGAATTCCAGCAACCTTCATTTCTTCATTACACTGGGAAAATAACCAGATGTATAGCAAGTTAGCAACACTGAACACTCCTTTTATTTTAAAAAGTTACCAAGTACACAAGAATATTATCTTTAGCTTGTAATCCTTGCATACAGAAAGGGAGACATGACACCTTGACTACAATATAAGTTTCAAATTACCTTGGTAATTTGATCTTCATTGCCGCAATTGCTTATTAAACAACTGTAAGTTGCAGAATCTGGTTTCACACCTGCAAGTTCCATTTGCTCAAGAACCATTATAGCACCACTAATGTTTTTCTGAAGGGCATTCAGCATAAGAGGAAGACTGTTAAAAAAGTAAGAGAGGTTCAGAAGAATCACAAAATATAGTGCAACTAAGTTTTGTGCATGTTGAATATCATATATGCGGCATCAAGTATATAGGAAATATATGCAAGAAAATGTAAAAGCTAAAATATAAAGCTAACTTCACACAACAATAACATTCATGTAATTTCAAGTCAGGAACCAACAACTAGAGGGTAAAGAAGAAAGGTGAACTGATAATAGAGATGAATAAAAGTGTCCATCCCACCAAAGTGACATTATTACATGAATCCTAATTTTCTATATAATCATTTTGTGAATGAATGAATTTACTGAAAAAAAATGCAGTCCTAAGCATATCAACCAATATTTTTGCGTTCGAGTTTCCTTTGTCTCAAACCCAGCACTAAAAAGCACCGCATATGACTAACCACCTTGATGTACCCCAATAGGTGCAGCCTCTAACCTAATTTTGCATCCCCCCTCGAGTGTTGTAACAAATCTGCCTACTAGCAGTTATCCCTTATCCCATGTACAGATCAAAACTGCATAAAGTATATTTGCAGAAAATGTAATATCCATGTCCAATGGCATAGGTACCACATAAAAAACAACAGCAGAAAATGTCACAAGTTGTACAATGAGTCAAAAACCAACTTGCAGTAAAAAATTTAAAACACATGAACTTGAGATGTTAAGTTACCTCTTGAAAATATCCATCCATTATAGCATTATACATGCTGGCTGTGGGTGTCAAATTCAATTTCTTCAAATCATTGAGCAGGCCAAATGCACCATCAAACTGCATTGAATTGGAAGAGACAGAAAAATAAATAACCATGGCTTATGGGAATATTATTTTGCAAAAGCTAGCATAGGAAATGATAGCAAGTAAGTGCAAAGGACAGTAGATACACGTGGAGAGCAAGCAAGAGAGAGCTACTACCAACTTACATCTTTCATTTTCATACTCAAATGTATCATTCTCCTAAATGTCTCATTAGTTGGTGTCAAGTCCAGGTGATAAATCAATGAGTAGATTCGCTGAACCTAAACATCAATCAAGGTGAGAACAGATGAGTACAAAAAAAGATCAATTCAGAAGAACAGAAAATAGTAGAATAAAGCTGAAAAGAATTCAAACAGCAAAGATAATTCATGGGATTAATCAATGCATGAAAGCAAAAGGCTGTCTTGCTTGTTGAATAAGAGAACTGAACTGCTGCGAAGAAGTATACTGTTTTGTAACTGCATTTGAGGCTATTAAAATACATGTTGAGAATTGTAACAAATAAAGGGTTAAGTTGGTAATTAGGGAATATGGAAGAAGTCTATGGGCTATTTGGTAAATGGTGTAAGATGTAAGGCTATAAATAAACCATCTCACATATCAATAGACAACAACTTTTATGCTAAACTTCTATTTGGTATCCGAGCCTCCAAATCTAGGGTTAGGAAAAAAAAAAAAGAGAAAGGAGGAGGGCGCCATCATCTGTAGTCGAGATCTGTATCGCCGATGATCTGTATACCCGCATCTGTAGCACGTGCATCTGTATCAAAGATCACCTGAAGCGTCGTCACTATAGTGCCATTACTGTAGCGCCGCCACTGAAAAAAAAAACAGAATCTCTCCGTTGGCCATCACTTCTCGCTTTGATCTTCTATTAAAGGGAGCCCTTGTGGGGGTGATAACCCACGAATCCCAGGGATGGGTAGAGATGAAGGGATAAAGACCTAGACTTTGATGTGAGGAGAATCAAGAGACGGGTCAAAAGAGGAAAAGGGCAAGGTTGCGATCTAGACACCGAATACGAGTCAGATTAATGGAGGCTAGCAAGAATCCGATGGAGGAGATTGTGAAGATGTTAGGTCCTGCAGACCTTGCGACCTTGATGCGATTTATGAGGATGTCGATGGTTGAAAGCGCCACGAGGCTACAGTCTGTGAAGGTGGAACTTCCACCTATTGATCTCGAAACTTCGATGGGCCGACCACATACTTGAGCTCGGTCACGTCGGGTAAGGTATACTCGACAGGAAAAATCTGGAGGGTTTTCCGACAGGTGACGAGTAGAGCCGATTGAGGGTGCTATAGGGAGAGATGAGTGAAAGTCTACACACATGTTGGTGTACATCCGGCTTCGAACTCGATGGTCCCATCTATTGCTGCCACTCGTGGATGGTATTGAGAAGATAAAGGATGTCCGGGAGAAGTTGAGGACGACTTATGATGGGGTGAGGAATAATCGAGGGTGTTCCGGATCAAGAGGAAATCTATGCTTGCGATCCAGGGAGATAGGACGGTGCAGGAGTATTCCATAGAGTTGGAGCGCTTGTGGTTAGAAGCATGATCATTTCTCACCTCGAGCAGGCTGCAAAGATCCCGAGTGCAAAGAGAGAGACATTGGTTCAAGAGCGAACTATGTTATTTCTCCAGGGTTGGCCCAGCGTTTGAGCGGAAGGACTGCGATGTTGTTAACTCAAACGAAGATCCCCTCACTTGAGGAGGCATGATCGGCTATGATACGAGGAAGAGAGCCGCATTAAGCTACAAGCGAGGGCAGTGGACCTCCCGGAGTAAAGTCTGCGTTGGTGGTCTCCAACTTGGGAAACACAGAGGCCGGGGTTGAAACACTTGATTGCTACAAGCTGCGGTCGGTAGGTCACCTGAAGCAGGCATGCACTAAGCCACCGAAGGAGAGGAACTCGGGTGGTCGTGGCCGGATCGGAGGTCGTGGTCGCGGGCGTGGAGGTCGTAGAGGTGGTGGAAGAGGAGGCTACCGGACAAATTTGATGGTAGCCGATGACGAGGAGAGGCGGATGTGGTCTTTACTCGATGAAGATCACGAGTTCGTTGGAGATGTTGAAGAGGAAGCGAGAGTGGCAGTTGATGGAGACAGGAAGGGTGCGAGTGAAGATACATCCACATCCACATCGTCTAGGGGTAACTCGCTTCCTATGCTTACTCGACCAAAGGTACTCACGATACACATGCTCTTGCCTCTATATCCACCTCAAGATCACCAGAATGGATAGTAGATTCTGGTGCATCTCGACATGTGACAGGTACTACTAGTGAGTTCTCGTCTTATCATCTAGCGATGCCAGAGAGCATCCAGACTGCTGATGGTACAACACAGCCTGTGGTTGGTAAGGGTACTGTGAGATGTACCGATTCTATGACGTTGTCTAATGTTTTGCATGCTCCTTTTCCAGTGAACCTTTTATTTATTAGTGCCATTATTCTCCAACTAAAATGTGTTGTTATCTTTGATATTCCCAAGGTGATCTTCCCGGAGAAGGGGAGTGGCCGGAGGCTTGGGACTCGACACGTGGCATAACGGTCTGTGGTACTGGATAGAAAGGGATGGACTCGACCTTGACATCCATGGTTGAGAGTCTTTGGAGTAGGAGTTAGGCGAGTGTGGAGGATGTGTTGTTGTTACATCACAGCGCATGGGACATTCTTCTTTTAATTTGTTGAGTCATTTGTATCCGTCTTTGTATGAAAAGGCAAATAAACGAGAAACTAGTGTGTGATGCTTGTGAGTTTGGCAAGCTTACTAGAAGCTCTTATGTTAGTTACGGGAATAGGAGTTCGGTATTTTTGATTTAATACACTCGATGTTTGGAGACCTTGTTCTGTTAGTTCTATGAATGATTATCGTTATTCTGTGTCTTTTATTGATTGTTTCTCTCGTGTTACATGGTTGTATTTGATGAGAAACAAGAGTGATGTATTGAATTGCTTCAGAGATTTCCACGGGGCTATTCGGACTCAATACGGGGCAGTAGTGAAGGTATTGAGGTCCGATAATGGGACAGAGTATACCAACAAGGCGTTTGGGGAATACTTATCGTCTCGAGGATACATCACCAAACCACATGTCCATACACACCGGCCTGAGCAGAGTAGGTGAGAGGAAGAATAGACACTTGCTAGAGGTAGCCGTAGTATGATGATTTCAATGAATGTTCCAAAGCACTTGTGGAGGCGAGGCAGTGTTGACGATCGCTCAATTGATCAGCAGGATGCCCTCAAGAGTGTTGGAATGGAAATCCCCTTGTGAGATCTTTGAAAGGAGATAATGGTGGGATCCTTCCATTAAAGGTGTTTGGGTGTGTGCGCTTTGTGAAGGATAACAGACCATCGGTTGGAAAATCTGGATCCTAGAGCGGTAAAGTGTGTTTGTGGGATATTCGCTACCCAAAAGAGTACGTGTCTTTGGAGCCCGAGTTGAGAAGAGGTTATTTGTGAGTATGGATGTGACATTTAGAGAATTCGAGCCATACCACACGTTGAAGAGTGAACTCACCCTTTGGCGACTCAGCTGATACTTCGGTATGAGGCGAGAGGGGAGAGCGATAGTAGAGATGGGCAGTACATGTACCCTGTACGATTGTGGTGGAGGGACCAGGAAGATAAGGAGGAGATTGAACCCGAATGGGGTGAGACTCAAGCTCAGGGGGAGTTAAGGGTGTATACGAGGAGGAGGAGGCAGAATGATGTAGAGGTGCCAGTAGTGCCAGTTGTGCCGCAAGTCCTTTGTCCGGCCTACCCCGACTCCTGAGTCACCTACACCATCCACCTCAGACTCAAATTACACAGGTGATATGATTCCTTTACCTTCTCCGACCCCATGATTTTACGGAGGACCTCTCGCGGCAATGCGGGACATCCCCTGACCGTTTTGTTTCCCACATGATATTGCGCGATTTGTCTCATACTCTAACATTACATCACCTGTACATGGAGCATTCATTACATCATTGGACATTGTCTCTATACCTAAGTCTTGACAGTTGCTAAAGAAGATCCAAAGTGGAAGAGCGGCTATGCATGAAGAGCTTGAGGCCCTTGATAAGAACAAGACATGGGAGATAGTACCGTTACAGCGAGCAGAAAGACGGTTGGGTGCAAATGGGTCTTCACGGTGAAGCAAACTCCGGAAGGGAAAATTGACCGCTACTAAGGCACGATTGGTGGCAAAGGGTGCAGTCAAACATATGGCATCGACTATGATAAGACCTTTGCACCGGTGGCGAAGATGAGCACGATCCGGACCCTCGTCTCCCTTGCTTGTGAATGGGGATGGAAGTTACACCAGCTGGATGTGAAGAATGCATTTCTCCATGGGGACTTACTTGGAGGAGGTGTACATGGAGATACCCTCGAAGCTTCGACACAAAACAAAGCTGTAGGCAAAGTATGTAGGTTGAGGAAGTCATCTGTATGGATTGAAGCAGTCTCCTCGAGCTTGGTTTGACAGAGTTCAGGAGAGCTATGATAGGTGTGGGCTATCAACGGATCAACGCAGATCATACAGATATTTTTCGACAACATGGAGGTCACACCACAATGCTCGCAGTATATGTTGATGACATGATCATTCATGGGGATGATGAGGAGAGATAGCTCGGTGAAGGCGAGGCTGGGCAAGGAGTTTGAGGTGAAGGATCTAGGGCGACTAAGATACTTCCTTGGGATTGAGGTAGCTCGTGGAAAAGAGGGGTGGTTTTGTCCCGGAGAAAATATGTGTTAGACTTGCTCAAAGAGACAGGTATCTTTGGGATGCAAACCTCGCTACTTCTCAGATTGATCGAAGTTCAAGTCGAGTGCGAAGCGGGAAAGCCGAGTTGATCGCGAAGCGGTACCGGAGGTCGGTAGGCGGTTGATCTATCTCGAGTCACACTCGTCCCGATGTCTCATTTGCGATAAGTGTGGTGAGTCGCTACATGCATGATCCGAGGAAAGGCCACATGGAGGCGGTGTCACGGATCCTGCGATATCCGAAGAGTGCACCAGGAAGGGGCTAATCTTTAAGAAGAATGGTCACTTGGGCATTGAGGATATTGTGATCTTGATTGGGCAAGTTGTCGTTGATGATAGGAGGTCTACATCGGGGTATTGCATGTTTGTAGGGGCAACTTAGTCTCTTGGAAGAGCGAAGCGATCAGTAGTTTCGAGATCGATTGCAGAGGCAGAGTACTGAGGCCATGGCTTTAGGAGTTGCCGAGATGTTGTGGTTGAGAGCCCTATTGGTAGAGCTCAAGGTGGACCAAGGAGCCCGGATGAAGTTGTGGTGTGACAACGAGTCGGCAATCAACATTGCTAATAATCCGAGTACAACACGATAGGACTAAGCACGTGGAGATTGATAGATTCTTCATCAAGGAAAAATTGAATGACGGTCTCATGAAGCTAAGTCATGTGCCTCATCGGAGATCAAGTGGTGATTGCCTCACCAAGGGACTTAGTTCAGGAAACTTATCTAGGTTGTGTGACAAGATGGGCTTAGTGGATATCTTTTGCCCATCTTGAGGGGAGTGTTGAGAATTGTAACAAATAAAGGGTTAAGTTGGTAATTAGGGAATATGGAAGAAGTCTAGGGGCTATTTGATAAAAGGTGTAAGATGTAAGGCTATAAATAGACCATCTCACATATCAATAGACAACAACTTTTACGCTAAACTTCTATTAGGCTATTAAAATACAGGTAAGCATAAATGAAACTAATCTAACATAATCAAGCTCAGGTGGGTTAAGATCAGACTTCCAGACATGAGTTGAATCAAGAGATTCAAATTTAATATGTTTGAATACTATAATTGACTTGAAACAGAACTATTGTATCCAAAATGACCAATATAACATATATTTAATGCAAAGACATGTAGAGTGAACACCATACCAAATTAAAATCAAGGTTTGCCTCACTAGCATTCAACATAGAATGTACTGTGTTTATAGATAGGGTGAAACCCTCATCACACAGTTGGTCTACTATATCAATAGCATGGTGCACCTGCATTCAGATGAATAGAGAATAGACAATGATCAATATATAGGTTATATGGAAATAAATGGTTAGTATTTTAAAAGTCTGATGTGGCTTCTTAAGTAGTTAAATCCCAGTACAAGAAGAGAATTCCCATCTTCAACTTTTCAAATGAATCACAACCTGAAGAAGGAAGAACCTTGAATATATGTTTCCCTTTTAGTAAAAAAGATTAGGTCATACCTGAAGTAAATTGCAACTGTATACAATGAGCCTCTCAAATGAGGTTGAAGAAGGACTCATATCCATTACTGTGTGCAAGGTTTTGAATTTTGAAACAACATCCTCAACCTACAACAGGAAAAATCACATTCAGTATGTTTGAAAGCCAAATTAAAATCAATCACTTCAAGAATTCTCATGCAATAAGACATTGAGATGGTTTTTTCATCGTGCAAACACTTAGATATATCTGAGTTCATATGGATTTGTTAGTGGATTTAAGACATACGGTTATAGAACAGCTAATATGGTAATTTTGACTATTAACACTTCCAACAATTGTCACATTATTGCAAACAAGAGAAATCAACACCATCCTTTCTGAAAGGAGAAGTGAAAAGTAAGGACAAGAGTGATGGTGTGAGGAAAACAACCACTTGCGATCAACAGATTGCACATACTTATAGCAGCATGGAGAATTAACATCAAGACAATTGATATGATGTAATCCTTCCAAGGAGCCCTAATATATAGCACAAGTCTGAATGATATAGAGTGTCAATAAATCTTGACATTTACATGCTAGCCATGGCACCAATCTGTTTGCAACCCATTCAATGACCACAAATGCCTTCCTATCCATAAAACAGAGTGGAATGTTTTCTGAATTGCTTTCTTATAAGCACACCAAAGTCAATTTTCACAAACCTTGCTGTTACGATACACGGATTATTTTCTTACTCATTGGTTTCTCAATTCATGATCAATCTAAAAGCAAAGTTGGCTTGTTAACACCACCTCAGTAACCCAAAAAGGCAATGAATAAATGAGCATAAAGAAAATAGAAATCTTGAAAGATCATAATATTGCTAATATGACTGAATCAATCAGGAGCATCCTACTATTGTAGACTAATTATTAAGGCAAGCAACATTCAATTCTCCCTCAGGTTCATTCAGAATGAGTTTGTTTCAAAGAAGCAAACTGTGCATGTGTTAAGCAGTTGTTCCTCATAGCATGATGGCTTCAAGGACGTTACCAGTAGCATTCATGAGAAGTTTCTCACCGCTAAATTTGGAATGCTAGTAGCATAACTAAAGATGAGAGTTGAGATATCCTCCGCTCCATAATCTGCACTTTATCACTGTAATACATCACAAAGCATACATGAAAGGAGCTATCAAGAAGAAATGCATGCTTTGTCTTCCATAAAATCTCATACATTCTCAGTCTCTTTCAAATACCAGAACTACAGCCTGGTTTCAAAATTGCATTTAGAAGGGAAAAAAAGTGAAAAAAACTTATAGAGATCATATATCTCAAGGCTGCGCATAAAAATTTAGGTGCTGAAATATGGTTGGTGGAGACAATCCAGTTGATTTAATTTGTTACAAGTGATAATTTTTCCAAGAAGCTAGAATGAAAAATGCAGCTACAATTAGGAAATGATAATATAAAAAATGATGTCTTAGAAAAAGTTGAAGATGACAAAACTTTTCATTTTGATTTCGGAAAAGGAAAGCAGCTCCCAACTTTCAATAGCAATTCATGGTCTTCAGTAAACAATAAGCACAGGAATCTCTATACTAAGAAAATATTATATAATGAACATACCACAATTTTTCAGCACCAAAAGGAACTTCTCTACATAAGACTCCAATGATAGCCTCCCTAAGGATTTAAAGATACTGACTAAATTGCCCAACGATGAAAGTATTGTGATATCCACTTTCTCTAACAGCTGCAACAGGTAATTCTTCTGGTCACTTTCACAGAGTGCTAATAAATAATTTTCTGCAACAGGAATAAGATCTTGAAGGTATCACTATTGCCCAAAGCACAAAAGTTGATTGTCTCATAAAGGGTCAAAATAGAACATAATTTACCATTTTTTTACATATATGCCAGAAAATAGTTGTAACACCCTGAAAACACATTTGCTATAATTTGTGAATATACCATGATTTATATAGATAGAAAGGTGTAAATAGATTAAATGATGCAAAAATACATAAGATAGCTAAATGTCACATAATGTAGAGTTGAAAGAAAGCTGGGAGATAAAAACTAAATAAAATAAAAGGAAGGCTCAAAATGCAATTACCCAACCCAAGTAGGTTTAAGCACGAAATTTTTTGCATGATTAAGTAGGTGAAGTGGGACAATTTTAGCAGGACCATGCAGGGCAATCTTTGCTTTGTCATGCTTGTGAGGTGCTAAGAGTATGGGACAAACATGTTTCTCCTTCACAGCTTCACCATTTATTTTCATCTTCCACTTCTCAATTATAATTACCCCTCTTTTATTTTGTTGTGATGCATCTTAGCCAGTAGCATTATTTATATCATTTTAGAAACATGGTCTTTGGTTAACTAAGTAAAACAACATCATTTTTTTACTTCTTATTGCTGCCTTATCAATCAAATTCATCAACCAGTCATGCTTTATATGCACACCCAACCTGTTGTCCATTAAACAAGTCCTATTTAGTTCATTTACATACATTCTGCATTTGTACATTGTTGTCCTATTTATCAATTACATACAAAAAAGTTTATACACATGCGTTTACATAACATGTTTAATGATCCGCACACAAAACTTCCATATAAAGAGATACAACAACACAACTCAAGTCACACTTCAAACTAGCAATCTCCCATCACTTTGGTTGGCAACCTACTACCCAACCAAAGCTCTCTTCCATTCTTGCTTGGGTCCTCTGAAAATAAGTTATTAACTCCCAATAAGTATAACTTAGTGAATGATTAAAGTGACAAGCATTGGAAACTTCCACAAGTTTTCAACATTTGGGCCTCACTATCATATTTAAATCAAATAGCACAAGAACAACATGTATGACAATTCAATAGTCATTCCCTCATATCCATATGCTATTTCTATAGAAGCATATGTAGCATGTAGTTGGCCACAATTTCATGTAAAACAAGTTGTCCCCTAACTTTCTTTGACATTTAGCTATCTTCTCATTTAGTTTTGCATTATTTGATTTATTTACACCTTAGTACGTGTATAAATCATTATACATTCACAAACTATAGTAAATGTGTTTTCAGGGTGTTACAATAGTATTTTCTTAGGTAGATCAAACAAAAGGTACATACCTCGCAAATTGATATTCCCGTCCCCACCATCATCAATACAATTACAAAGTTCCTTAATCTTCTCTTCATCATTGACTCTGATATATAAACGCATATCATAATAACCCAATCGTGCTATTTCACTAGGATTTGTATCTTTGATAATGCCATAGAAGAAATAAAATTCTTCCACCATACCCTTATCTATTAAAAGCATAAGAAATGGACCATAACTTTCCTCCTCTATTGGGAAACCCTGATCCTTCATTAATATAAAAAGTTCAAGAACTTGAGAAATCTGTTCCATTGCAACATTCTCGTCATTAGTCTCCCAACATTGTTCAATGCACATCTTCATCAATGCATTGCACTCTTTCAAACCTGTTTCCCTTCCCAGCATTCCAAATATATCCATTGTAGCATCTATCCCCAGCTTGAAGGCACATGTGTCAACTAATCGGTCAAAATGATAGACCTGTGTATTTTTGAAAATCCATTTTTGTTTCCTTTCATAAGATATATCTTTCCGCTGTATACCTATATTGTTTTTCTTCCAATTTGAAAGCCATGGTGTCTTGAAAACTTTTTCTACAACTTTCTCATCACCCGCTTCTTCCAGATCCAGGGAGTTAATTTTCAGAACATCTACAAAAAGAACAAGGGAAAACAACAACAAACACAAATTTGAAAGAATAATCAAAACCACATCTGACATCATAACAACCACCACCACCCAGAAAACAACAATTTGCAGAAAATGATCTAACCCCTTTTCTTGCACGAACCCAGATATCCAAACTAGAACTATAACAACTTAAATACTCTATTCTTTTTCTTTTTTGGCTAACAATAACGTTACATTACATTACAAAAATCAATTCTTTAACATCTATTTTTTCTTCCTTTTGTCTACAAAAACGAAACAAATAACATCAGATTATATCACAAAAAAATAATAACAATCCACAATTCTTTTGCATCTAAATTTAAGAATGATTAGCTCCAAATGACAAATTACACAAAAAAGGACCCAGTTTTTTTTATTAATGCAGTATACCATTTATAATCTTTGCCATGACTTTTACTGTCGTTGCCATGTCTTTTGCTGTCGGGATTATTTCTGAATCACACAAAAGAAGACATTAAAAAAAACAATTGTAACAAATTTTTTCTTTCATTTCCTTTTATTAAGAAAACAAAAAAGGGTGTACCAGAATAAAAGTTTTCTACTCCGAGAGCACCGGGGCTAGAGTTAACTGCGGGTGGCGGAGGAGATTGAGGTTTAGTTTCAGGTTGTTTTTTGGACTTGGAAGAAGTTTTTGGTTTAGGGGGTGTAATGGATTCGAAATGGGTGACGAGGCATTTGAAAGTCGTGTCACTGGCGGTGGTGGTGGAGGCGGTGGTGGTTGTAATGGCTTTACGGACGAGATTGCTTAGGATATTGAATTTGGGCATTTGGTGGTGGATACAGCAACAGGGCGTTGGGGTTTTTGGGTGGTTTCTACTGAAAATTACAAAAACCCTTTTCCTTTTTACTATTTAAAAAGAAATTATCTTTTAACTCATTTTTTTTAAACTTTGGATATTCTTAGACTTGTATTATTGAGGTCTTGAATCGACTAACCATGCCAGTCTCAATTTTATAATTAGTATCCAGGTAATTTTATACTTGGATTGTAATTATCCTGTATTTAAATTCAAAATATAATAGTGTATTTAAACTAAATATACCATGAATATGAAGAAAAAAAAGTTATTTTAGGCAATGTTGGATTATATAAGAATAATTATGTGTTTTTGATTGAAGTCTAATTAAAAAATGATTTTCTAAGTAATTTTAGCCCATTGATTTTTTAGTGTATCTAATAGGATGTAGATTTTTAATGTGTAAAGATCAAAAAATTATTTTTATTTTTAGTGATGGGCTAAAATAAAAATACTGCAAGGTAGGAATATCAAAAGGCAAAAAACATGAATATCAAAAAGTATTTGATTACCTATATATACGATCATGGTCCTCAAATTACACGGCTTACTTCATTCTTATTTTGGCATCCCATTATCGGAGAGAAAATAAGGTTAAGGTAGAGAGAATCAAAAGACTCTTAAAGGAGAACATGTTAATCTAAAAAATTATCCGTACGACTCTAGAGAGTGACTTTCCAATATAAATTTAGATACTCGTCCACTTTATTATTTATGTGTTTTTAATATTTCAACATGAATATTTCTATATATTATAAAATCTAGTCCTATCAAGTGATATCAAACCATTTCATGTTGAATTATTAGAAAATCAATATTCAAAGCGAATTGGCAGCCAATTGTAGGCTGCCAATGTCATGGTTAAGGAATTAAATTGTCTAAATTGTCAGCCCATAGGCTGACAATATGTTTATTTATATATATAAAGTGATGGCTTTGCAAGCTAGCGTTGGTGATGAAAATGACTGCCAGTGAAGATGAATAAGGCCAACGCCGGTGAAGGTTAAATTGGCAGCCCTTTGCTAGCAATGGTAAAAAAAAAAGGGTGGAAAACTAAAACAATTGCATTGGCAACTCTTACAGATCTTTGTAATAGTTGTCAGAGACTTGCAAGGTACAACCATTACATTTAATGTTACAACTACAACAATAAATTATTTCCCAAGGGTTGTAATCCCTGGAGTTGCCCCTCACAAGCCCTAATGGGCCGTAACAATTTTTTTTTAGGTTGTGGGCATTAAACCCATATAAAATATTTTTTATTCTAGATTTCGATCTATAGAAGATTTTAGCCCACAACTAAATTATTTGATCCACAACAGGCTAGTTTAGGATCCGAGTTGGCCCGACCTAGTCCAATCATAAGGTCAATAATTAAAGTCAATAGTTGACTTTGTTAAAAAAAAATGGTGCAAATTTGATGCGAACCTTAGTGGAATTTAATAGTATTCGCGACCCCAAAATCAATCTAACCCAAGTTTGTTGAGATTTAAATGAACTTATCAGAATGGAAGACTTGCTCCAAGGCAACAAGACTATAAACTAACTCGATCACAATGCCTACACTAGGAGACGAGTAAAAGAAGTATAAATTTGCAGCAAAGAATCGTCAATTCTTTGAAAAGTTGAAACTTTAATCAAGAACCAACATTAAGCAACCCATAATCATCTACAATGATGAGAATATCATCAAAAGTGTGCCCTAAAATTATTCCTAAAGAGTATTTATACTCCAAGCCAAAATCCTAGTTACCTTGTTGGCCTCAAGTAAACCCAATTTAAATAATAATTAACTCAAGCTAAAACTAGCCCAAACTAATTAAAATAAACAAAATAAACAAGTATAAAACCTAAACATATTGTCTCCTCTCAAAATAATTAACGTTTGATAGCCCAACTAATTAAAAATGATAAGTTCATTGTTTTCGCATTCGGCCTCATAACAACAAGGCCCAACTTAAAATGGATGGTCCTCTATCTTCGTAATGAATTAGAAGGTATGCATATACAATTGGAAAGGTATGAAAGTCTAGTTTCTAGACCAACTAGAATCATATTAAATTTCATTTACCTGTATGGGATTTCAACTTTCATGAAGGATTCAAAGTCAGAAAAAATTATTTTGATGGATAAAATCTACTTGCAATTTGCTTGGTCAAAAGTGTTTTGAAGAAAAGGATTTTCGCGGTAGCGGAAAAATCATTTTTTTAGTGGAAATTATTAGAGATTTATCCAACCTTAAACCTAGATAAAGAAATAATGCCTTTAACTTTATGAAAAATCCTAATTGGTATAAGAATCCTAATGATTTCAACAACAAAGGAGTATGATAAGAGAAACAGAAAGCAACAAAGACAGGGTTTGAAGAAAGCAAGTTTTTTTCTACTTTTGTTTATCGTCCAATAACCATGTGCTAAACTCTTGCATTTGGTTCCAAATGGGTGTACGTCATTTCTAGCACGTGGGGTCTAAAATTAGTAACAACATGCTTTATGACTTACTTCATTTTATTTTCTATATGGTTACCTCTATATTATGACCTAGATCGTAAGTTTGATAAATTAACTCGTATTAGCTTGCTTTTTATCGGGTATTTTAAAGATAATTTATTTATTTTGATTTTTGTCCTTTAAAATTTGGTTCCTTTTTAAATTAATATTAATTATTTTCATGTTTTAATTTTCATTGGGTTATCCCATTAACATGATCTAAGTCGTTACCTAATTTTGATTTTTCATAGATCCTTTTCGTTTGTTGATTTTCTTATGAATTTAATTTGTCTACAATTGATTTGTTGGGAATAAAGCTTTGTGTTTTTTTTTTCCATTCAATTTGTATAGTCATCCCACCGTTACAACTCGATTTACAAGTTTATCATGCTAACTCAGGCGAAATAGATTTTTTTTTTTTATCTATATTGTCTTTGAGTATTATTTGACTCAACATTAAGCTATATTATTTTTCTTTTTTAGGAAAAAATGTTTTTTTCCAGGTATCATTATCACTTTTTTTTATTTGGCTTATCTTTTTTCAATAGGTCATTATTTTTAAAATGAATTTTTATATAAAAATTAAACAAAAAAAACAATCTCATCAATATATATAAATGACACATTCAACAACGTTTAGCTCCCACCACTGTACTACATATCTTTGAAATGGTCATAAGTTAACGAATTTCTTATTCAAACGTCAAATGATATTTCAAATTTGGTGGTTACATATTTAATGTTAGATTGAGATTGTTTTTTAAAATATTATTTTATTAAAAAATGTATTAAAATGAAATTTAAAAAATAAATAATTTTTGACATCAATGATCTAAAAACATAAAAAATATTTAATTTAAAATAAAAAATAAAATAAAATATTTTTTTTTTCTTTCAAAAAAACATTTTCGAAATATAATTTCAAAACAACCCCAACCAGTCAATGCTGATTTGATACCAACGTGTGCCTTGAAAATACTGCAACTTTAAGATGGCTTTCAAGGACTCATTAATAGTCAATCTCTTGACTACTAATCAACACCATTCCTCAAAGTTAGTCGGAATTTTGATTTGCCTGTATATTTTTGGTCAAGATGTTCACATGGAAGCCTGAAACAACATCGTCGTTACAATACAGTGCCCAGATAGAGGTGTGATAGTTGTTTGCCGGTAGGAAATCATGGATTCAAGGCTTTACAGAGTTGCAAAATCAGGAAATGTTTTTGTTCTCCGACAACTTCTCAATGAAAATCCAAGGCTACTTACTAAACTCACTCCGCAAGGGAATACAGCTCTCCATATTGCTGTGCAATTCAGACATAAAGGAGTTGTCATCGAAATCTACAAGAGATGCGGATCTCTGCTTACAAGGCTGAATTCGAGTGGAGACAGCCCTCTACATGTTGCTGCAAGGTGTGGACACCTCTCTATTGTTGATTTTCTGGCGCGAGAAGTTCTATCTGCAGAAAGGATAAGCGCTGAAAGTGGGAAAACTGGCAAGTTTGACATGCTGAGGCAGGGAAACAAGGTGAATAACACAGTTTTACATGAGGCTGTTAGGAGTGGTAATAGGAGTGTTGTGCAGCTGTTGTTGAGGGTTGATCCTAAGCTGGCTTGTTTTGAAAATTATGCTGGCGAGTCTCCGTTGTTTCTAGCTGCTAGAGAAGGGAAGAAGGATATTTTGAATCAGATTCTGATATCAGCTCAATCTTCAGCTCATGGGGGATCGGAGGGCCAGACTGCCTTGCATGCTGCTGTCATTGAGAGACATTCAGGTTTCTCGAACAATCCTTATCTTTTAAGATCACATCCTCATTATTATATGTTTCTTTCTGATTGCTGGGTTTTTTTAAGCTCATATTCTAATGTTAGAATTCAATCTCTTGTTTATTCTAAGTTCATTATTCGATTTCTATTCAGACATCACGGAGATCCTTCTGAGAGAAAAACCACACCTCATCACAGAAGCTGACCACCATGGCAGGACTCCACTCTATTATGCTGCTTTCCTTGGAGACTGCAAGGCGGTTGGAAGATTGCTGGAACTTGACAAGTCTATTGCATATGCATTCGATAAAAATGGCCATTCACCCCTTCATGTGGCAGCCATGTATGGTCATGCCAATGTAATAAAAAGAATTATCCAATGCTGCCCAGATTCTGGAGAGCTTCTGGACCTAAACGGCAGGAGTGTTCTTCATTTTGCCGTTCTTAGTGGAGAAATGAATGTGGTCAGATGTGTGCTGGAAGTAGCAGAATTACAATGCCTCGTAAATCAAGCAGATAACGGTGGGAACACGCCTTTGCATTTGGCTGCTATTGAAAGACAAACTCGGATTCTGCGGTGGTTGATATGGGATGAAAGAGTGGACCACAGAGCCAGAAATGAAAATGGCCAGTCAGTATTTGATATTGATGAATCTATCAGAGAAACATGCTTCACGTACCGTTGTGTAAGTACGATTTCTTAGTTTCAGAAGTACATAAAATTTAATTAGCCCTCAAAGCAATTGCTGCTAAGTGCATTCTATATTCTGAAAAACACCATGTAAAAGCTTGACATATATTGTTCTTCTAACACTGCAGAATATAATGACATGCATATGGAGGAAGCTTGCCTCTGTATCTAATCGAATCACCGGGAAAAAGAAGCCGCCTTGTGCAGACCACGAAGCTATTGCCAGGATTCAAACTTACAAGCAAATGGGAAATACCCTATTATTGGTAGCAACACTAATCGCAACGGTTACATTTGCAGCAGCTTTCACAATGCCTGGAGGATTTAACAATGTTCGTGGCCCCAAGCAAGGCGTGGCATTGCTGGAGTCAAGCAAACGTCTGAGATGGTTTATTTTCTCGGACGCGATTGCCATGACCAGCTCCATAATTGCAGCGTGCATAATATTTTGGGGAGCTGTTATTAACGATGAGTCCTATGTTTACTACCTGGCAAGTGCGACCGTGCTAACTTGTATAGCGCTACAATCAGCGGCGATTGCATTCGTATCTGGAATTTCTGCTGCGTTGCCTGATCAGCCCTTTCTTGAGAGGGTGTCATATATTGTGGGGATTTCTTTCTATGTTAGTGACTTCCTGTTTGTGCTCCTATTGGTGCGGATTTTTAATGTCTCTGAAATCCGCCAGTTCTTGATATTTTGTTTGTGGAAGATGAAGTCCAGGATCAATAAATGAGATCACCAAAACCGACAAGCAAATCTTCTTCATGCTCTTCAAAATGTTATTAGCAAAGTTTTTGGATAGCTGTGATAGGACTTAGATTTTATAATATATAGAAATATTCATGTTGAATTATCAAGAAAGCATAAACAATAAAGCGAAAGAATACCTATATTTATATTTGAAAGTCGTTTTCTAAAGTCTTACAGATAAATTTTTATCAGATTAACAAGTTCTTCTTTGAGAGTCATTTGATTCTCTTTACCTTAACCTTATTTTCTCTCTGATGATGGGATGTCAGAATGAGAATGAAGTAGCTCGTATAATTTGGGGATCATGATCATATATATAGATAACCAAATACCTTTTGGTATTCATGCCTTTTGGCATTCTCACCTTTTGGTATTCATACCTTATGGTATTCCTACTTTAGCTTATCACTAAAATAAAAATAACTTTTTAATCTCTACACATTAAAAGTCTACACCCTATTAGATACATCAAAAACTCAATTGCCTAAAATTACTTAGCAGATCATTTTTTTTTATTAGGTTTCACTTTATTTAACAATCCACAAACAAATAATTATTTTCATGTAAACCCAATGTTGGATTAATGATCCAACAATCTCCCACTTTGGCAATATGTATAACCTTGTAATTATATTTTGCAAATATAATCAAAATGAGCTCAATCTTTGTTGTCATTAACAAATGTATTTGTAACAAATCCGGTCTAGTAATCATACCAACATAGGATCTAAGCAGTCTTCGATATAATTATTGTAACTCAACCTATCAAAGGTCACATATGTCAATACAACTAAATGAAATGGATCATGATGTGGACGTACAACATGGAAAATTCATGCAATATGATCTTAACATACCTATTTTCAACTAGTCCATCCTTAAACCTTAGTGTGATCAAACCATACTAAAGTTAGAGTGTAAATTAAACCAAAGACTTTATTTTTGTAGAAAATACCTTCATAAATATTCATAAACTGAAATATGTATATATTATAAAAGCATCTAAAATTACAAACTCCCTTTAAAACTAAATATTATAAATTGTCAAAACACACATACGAGCAGTATGCTCATGAAACATTTTGGGTGACAATCCCTTAGTAAGTGGATCCGTAACCATGAAGTTTGTACTATATGCTCTATAGACAATTGTCCATTCTGAACTCTTTTTAACAACTAGGAATTGGATGCCATGTGCTTTGACTTCAACGAGCTCCTAATGTTATTGGAATATAAAACTATCAACTTATTGTCACAAAATAACTTTAGTGGTTTTTCAATATCATCCACTATGCGCAGCCCCATGATAAAATTTCACGTTCATACTCCATGACTGGATGCCTCTAACATGCTATGAACTCTGTTTTCATCATGGAAAAGGCTATAAGTGATTGTTTAACACTCTTCCAAGAGACAACACCTCTAGTTAACATGTAAATATAGCTCAACGTAGATTTCATACTATCTTAGCATCCAACAAAATCAAAGTCGTTATACCCAATGATCTCCAGATTAGCCAAACTCCAATATGTGAGCATGTAGTTTTTTGTTCTCTGTAAGTACCGTAAGACTCGTTTAGCTGCTTTCTAATGGTTTAATCCTGGATTGCTTAAATATCTGCCTAGTATCCCAATAATATATGTAATACCTAGACACGTACAAACTTGAGCATACATTAGACTCCCTATTACTGAAGCATAGGGAATCATCTGTATTTTTTTTTCAAAATCATTCTTAGAGCACTAATTGAGACTAAATTTATCTCTCTTAGCCACAAAGGTATCTCATGGTCTATAATTTTGCATGTCATATCTTTTAAGAATCTTTTTGATATAGCTCTTTTATGAAAATCCAAGAATACCTAAAGAGTGATCTCAGTGTATCTGAATGCCTAATACAAAAGAGGCTTCACCAAGATCTTTCATCTTAAAATTCTTAGCTAGAAATTTCTTGGTTTCATGCAATAAGCCTATATCACTGCTGGTAAGCAAGATGTCATCGACATATAAAACCAGGAAAATATATTTACTCCCATATAACTTATGGTATATACAATCATCAACCAAATTCATCAATGTTAAGTTTGCAAACCATATTCTTTGGGTCTCTAGACACAGTTTTCTGGTTGCAATATATAGAATGTCTCATCAATGTTACCATTGAGAAACTTTGTCTTTACATCCATCAAATGTAACTTAAGATTGAAATGTGCCACCAATGTCATTATAATTCTGAAAGAGTCCTCGAAGATATCAGAGAGAAAGTCTCTTTATACTCAGTATTTTCTTTCTGTATAAAGCCCTTTGTAACAAGATATGCCTTGTACTTCTCCACATCACCTTTCGAATCCTTTTTGGTCTTAAATATCCATTTGTAACCAATGAGTTTCACACCTTTAGGCAATGGGACAAGATCCCACATGTTTTTGTCTTTTTCTTACTCAATCTTCTCATTCATAACATAAATCCATTTTTGAGGGTTAGAACTTTCAATGGCTTCATGGAAGTTGATAGGATCATCTCCCATCACTCCAATATCTACCTCATGTTCTTAGAGAAATACAATGTAATCGTCTGATATTGCACTTCTCTTCTCTCTAGTGGATTTTCTTAATGACATAGATTTTAGAGGTGCTGGAGGTTGTTTTTCTAGAACAATTTCTTGAATAAGAGGTGCTTCAACATTGTCTTGATCCGTTACACATTGAACATGGTCAGAAATGGAATCTTGACAAATGCTAATAACACCTATGGGAATATAAATATATTCCTCTTCAAAGACAAAGTCTCTATCTTTATCACCTAACCCAAATTTGACATCCTTAAAGAATCGGGCATTTTCCATCTCAAAAATTGACTTAGTTATGGGATCATAAAATTTATATCCCCTAGATCTTTTCGAGTATCCAATAAAATAGTAATTTACCATCCTAGAGTCCAGTTTTTTTTCATTAGGCTTGTCGCACCCTCCGTGAGAGCGCGTCGTCGCGACGACTCTCCCCATGAGAGGGGAATTCATGTCGGGGTTTTATCTTTATTTTGTGAAAAAGGGAGTCACCACCTAGTATTATGGTTACTAGGAAACCTAAACTGGTATTTCAGAGATTTAAGGCAAGGGACTAATTGCGTAAAGGGAAAGTTTTTGCACCCCTAGTACACCCTACCTAAGATAAGTTGTTTGGTGTTTTGGTTTGCCTTATGATTGCTATGGTATTGATCTTTCAAAGATATATTGGTTAAATGATGATGACGTAATATTTCTGAAAAAAATATTTTGGATATTTATCACTTTAAAGTTTCTTTATCCAAAGATTTACAATGAATATCAACGAATTATATCTATTAATATTTTAGATATTAACCTTTTTAGAATTTCTTTACCCAAATATCAACAATAAGTAATAGCGAATTATCCCCGCTACAGACTGAGCTTTTAGAATAGCCTTTAAAGATATAAGTCCAATCAAATTGTTGAATAACTTCTGCTTAATGCTGTTGATTTCTTGGACGATCCTTTTCTTCTATTCAAGATAAATCCTTGAATGTTTTTCTTTTTTTCGGGTATCAACGGTTGTCCAACGGTTTCCCACGGTTGCCTTGCAATGCTAGGGTTTCTGATATCATTGAAGGGAATGAGTGGCACTTTCCCACGGTTCCAAGTGGAATTCAATCTCTGTGGGACATTATCAATTTCCTTCCCGATAGCTCGATCATGGATAAGGCCTGTTGGGAGCCAAGTGTCTCAGGTAAGTGCACTATCCAATCAGTTTGGGAGGAGACGAGAATTCCTAGGGCGCATGACAAAGGGAGCAAATTGCTCTGGCACAGATGGCATATCCCTCGCCACTCCTTTATATTATGGCTTGCCACAAAGGGTAGGTTGCTGACTCAGGATAGGCTTCACAACCAGATGCTTCCTCAGGTTCCATGCGTGCTGTGTGGTGTCCATAAAGAAGATCACAATCACTTGTTTTTCAATTGCACCCTCTCAAATGCAATTTGGCGCATGATTTCTTTAAAGCTCCACGTCACGTAGCCCACGGTTCCTTGGCTGCAAGCTTGGGAATGGACGTGTGATAGGTATGCTTCTCGTAGTCAGCATCATTCTCATGTCTTGGGGATGGCCCTGGCAGCCACAGTTTATCACCTATGGAGTGAAAGAAACCGAAGACTGCACCATCAACAGCATGGGAGTGTTCAAAAGTTATGGGAGAATATTTGTGGTTCGGTGAGGGACATATTGGCAAATCTTAATGAAGTCTGTTTGCTGCCGGAGAGCATAAGAAAGTGGGACATTCACTAAGGTTCTATGGGTTTGGGCCTGCTGGGTCCGTGTAGGCTTCGGCCATGGCAGCCTTCGGACAAGGTTTTCTTTGGTCTTGGGTATGGGCAGGCTGCTGCCTTGTAAGCCTTTTAGGCCTTTTAGCCCGTTAGGGCTTAGTTTTAGCTTGCTTAGGCCCAGTGAAGCTAGCTGCTAGCTTTAGCTAGTGGTATGTGTGTTTGTTTTTTTCCCCCTATTTTTAATCCATCCTTTTTGATTTGGTTCAAAAAAAAAAAAAACAGTTGTCCAACGGTCCTGAGCGTTTTATTTGAGTGTTTCATAACTAAAACGCAGCGTTCCTTTAAAGCGTAGCAACACCTGTTCCTTCTCTTTCTTTACGTTTTTGGTTTTTCATGTAATGAACTGGGAAAAAGAGACAGAACGCCTGGAATGAATCAACAAAATTTCTCTCCCTAATCCCTCTCCCTCCCTCTCTCTCCCTCTCCATCTTCTTCTCTGTATCAGAGAAATATAAATTAGCCCGCTCCAGCTCCCCATCATGAAATCCCACCCCACCCCTCCTAGGGACATGTTTGGATGTTGATACAAGCTGAAAGGTCACGGTACTAGAAGCATAACTGTGTTTAATTTGATTTTGAATTTGTTTGCTTGTTTTAAAGTGCATCAAAACTTCGTTTTATCAGAAGCACAAGTGTGTTTAATCTGATGTGGATTCAATGAAATTAATCGGACAATGATAGCATTGATCACATTTTGTAATTTGTTTATACATTCTCTATCTGTGAAATTTTGATGATCTCCAAAGGCTCATCAAAACCACAAACAAAATGCTTTGGAGAACCTTATGAGCAGCTGTCCAAAAACTTTGCTGATAAAATTTTGAAGGAGCATACAGAAGATTTGCTTGTCCGTTTTGGTTATTGAGAAAACAATTGTAGGGCAACACAATTGTATGGGAAAGATGACAGCCCCGAACCAGCCCTTGCCTGCTGCCTTTGTTCCATTAGTTTAAATAATGTTCATGTACAATATCAACTCCTAAGATCATGCTAAATCCCTTATGTTTAGGGATACAATTATAATAGAATACAATCTTTAATTCCCATATTTAGATACAATCATATTAGTTATCTCATTTATTGATCCTGGACTTCATCTTCCACAAACAAAATATAAAGAACTGGCAGATTTCAGAAACCTTAAAGATCCGCACCAATTGGAGCAGAAACAAGAAGACACTGACATGGAAAGAAATCCCCACAATATCAGACACCCTCTGAAGAAAGGGCTGATCAGGCAACGCAGCAGAAATTCCAGATAGGAATGCAATCGCCGCTGATTCTAGCGCTATACAAGTTAGCACGGTCGCACTTGCCAGGTAGTAAACATAGGACTCGTCATTAATGACAGCTCCCCAAAATATTATGCACGCTGCAATTATGGAGCTGGTCATGGCAATCGCGTCCGTGAAAATAAACCATCTCAGACGTTTGCTTGACTCCAGTAATGCTACGCCTTGCATGGGGCCAAGATCATTGTTAAATCCTCCAGGCATTGTGAAAGCTGCTGCAAATGTAACTGTTGCGATTAGTGTTGCTACCAATAATAGGGTATTTCCCATTCGTTTGTAAGTTTGAATCCTGGAAATAGCTTCCTGGTCTGCACATGGCTGGTTCTTTTTCCCGGTGATTCGATTAGATACAGAGGGAAGCTTCCTCCATATGCATGTCATTATATTCTGCAGTGTTAGAAGAACAATATATGTCAAGCTTTTACATGTTGTTTTTCAGAATATATAATGCACTTAGCAGCAATTGCTTTGAGGGCTAATTAAATTTTGTGTACTTCTGAAACTAAGAAATCGTACTTACACAACGGTACGTGAAGCATGTTTCTCTGATAGATTCATCAATATCAAATACTGACTGGCCATTTTCATTTCTGGCTCTGTGGTCCACTCTTTCATCCCATATCAACCACCGCAGAATCCGAGTTTGTCTTTCAATAGCAGCCAAATGCAAAGGCGTGTTCCCACCGTTATCTGCTTGATTTACGAGGCATTGTAATTCTGCTATTTCCAGCACACATCTGACCACATTCATTTCTCCACTAAGAACGGAAAAATGAAGAACACTCCTACCGTTTAGGTCCAGAAGCTCTCCAGAATCTGGGCAGGTGTGGATAATTCTTTTTATTACATTGGCATGACCATACATGGCTGCCACATGAAGGGGTGAATGGCCATTTTTATCGAATGCATATGCAATAGACTTATCAAGTTCCAGCAATCTTCCAACCGCCTTGCAGTCTCCAAGGAAAGCAGCATAATAGAGTGGAGTCCTGCCATGGTGGTCAGCTTCTGTGATGAGGTGTGGTTTTTCTCTCAGAAGGATCTCCGTGATGTCTGAATAGAAATCGAATTATGAGTTTAGAATAAACAAGAGAATGAATTCTAACATTAGAATGTGAACTTAAGAGAAACCCAGCAATCAGAAACATATAATAATGAGGATGTGATCTTAAAAGATAAGGATTGTTCGAGAAACCTGAATGTCTCTCAATGACAGCAGTATGCAAAGCAGTCTGGCCCTCCGATCCCCCATGAGCTGAAGATTGAGCTGATATCAAAATCTGATTCAAAATATCCTTCTTCCCTTCTCTAGCAGCTAGAAACAACGGAGACTCGCCAGCATAATTTTCAAAACAAGCCAGCTTAGGATCAACCCTTAACAACAGCTGCGCAACACTCCCATTACCTCTCCTAACAGCCTCATGTAAAACTGTGTTATTCACCTTGTTTCCTTCCTTAGCATGCCAAACTTGCCAGTTTTCCCACTTTCAGCGCTTATCCTTTCTGCAGACAGAACTTCTCGCACCAGAAAATCAACAATAGAGAGGTGTCCACACCTTGCAGCAACATGTAGAGGGCTGTCTCCACTCGAAGTCAGCCTTGTAAGCAGAGATCCGCATCTCTTGTAGATTTCGACGACAACTCCTTTATGTCCGAATTGCACAGCAATATGGAGAGGTGTATTCCCTTGTGGAGTAAGTTTAGTAAGTAGCCTTGGATTTTCATTGAGAAGTTGTCGGAGAACAAAAACATTTCCTGATTTTGCAACTCTGTAAAGCCTTGAATCCATGATTTCCTACTGGCAAACAACTATCACAACTCTATCTGGGCACTGTATTGTTACGACGATGAGGTTTCAGGCTTCCATGTGAGCATCTTGACAAAAAATATACAGGCATATCAAAATTCCGCCTAACTTTGAGGAATGGTACTGATTAGTAGTCAAGGTATTTTAACTATCAAGGAGTCCTTGAAAGCCATCTTAAAGTTGCAGTATTTTGAAGGAACTAAATATAAGTTGGTACCAAATCAGCATTGACTAGCTAGGTTGTTTTTTCGAAAATGTTTTAGAAAAAAATTTATTTTATTAGAAGTCAAGAGATTGACTATTAATGAGTCCTTGAAAGCTATCTTAAAGTTGCAGTATTTTCAAGGCACTAAATAAACGTTGCTATCAAGTCAACATCATCTAGATCAAAATAATATAACCACTAGATTTGAAACATCATTTGATGTTTGAATAAGAAATGCATTAACCTATGACTCATGACCATTTCAAAGTTACATGGTACAGAGGTGGTAGTAACTTTCGATGGACACTGGACAGGGAACATAACTTTCCACAGAAGAATTTAGGAAGTGTTTCACATTGTGAGCTGCTTTTTATTTTTTATTTTTTTATTATTTAAATAATATTTAAAATTTACTTTTTATATCAGCACATTTTATTGATAAATATTATAAAACATCAATTTAAAACAGTATTTAATAATAATAATAAATTAACCTCGCTTTATATTAAAGTTCTTGAAATCCAAATATGAAGAGAGGTCGAGCAGCCACTACTATTGACACTTTCGACAAGTCACTAAAATGAAATGTGTTTAAATTGAAGCTCTAAAACTCTAGATGTAGATAAAAATAAGAAGATACGTCGGGTAGCTATTACTACTTGTAATTTTGATAAGTCATTAACTTATGGTTATTTTAAAAGGGATCTGGATTCTATTTTGCCCCCCCTTTTCTTTTTGTCCCTGTCATTTAATTTATTTTTTCTTTAAAAAAACTAAAGCTTATGTTAATTAATTCTCTAATTTTATTAAAAATAATTAGAAAAAGGGATCAACTTAAAATCCTTTCAAGTAAGAGTTTGTTTTACAGGTATTCCAGTTGTCTAAAGCGCAACCTTAGCCTATAACAATCTTTAAAGAACCATAATTTTCAAGAGGTTTTCTACTATCTTAAGAAAAATATATTCCGGCCAAGCAATAATTAATGGCACAATGAACTGCCTAATCATAATATACCTTGAATCTCCAAGTAAAATATAGTTGATGAAAATAAATTCACTAATATAAGATAATTTTAATATTTAATGTATGTTTGAGAGTGTGATTGAAGCTGCTTTTGAAAGTGATTTTTATTTAGAATTGCATCAAAATGATGTTTTTTTTATTTTTTTTAAATTATTTTTGACATCAGCACATTAAAATGATCTAAAAACATCAATTTTTCATAATTTAAAATAAAAAATATTTTATTTTTATTTTTTTCAAAAGCTTTTTTGAAATTCAATATCAAACAGGATCTTATGCCTCTAAGAGGTTTACAATTCCTTAAATCCAAAAATTAATACAAACATCCGGTGAAATTCAGAAGAAAAAAAAACTACCTCAAACATCTTTGGAGTCTAATTTGGTGGGAGGCTGTATTGACTTTACTATAGAACTGAGCTTTTAAAAATTTAAGTCCAATCAAATTGTTGAATAACTTCTGATTAACGCCGTTGATTTCTTGCGATCCTTTCTTTTCTTCTATTAGAAATTCTTGAATGTTTTTCTTTTTGTACATTTTCTATATGTGAAATTGGATGGTCTACAAATTAAACCTTAACCGTTAAGGAACCATCTCACCTAAAATCTTAATCTTATAAGTGAGACTCTATTATATAATTTATATAGTTCTCTAACATATCCTCTCAAGTGAAAGCATTTTGGGAAACTTGCTCAGATCCACATCACCTTGTGCTTGATTTTTATCAAATAGAATGGGATGGTGAGATTTGAACTAGTGACGGCTGGATCAACAAGATTCTGATACCATGTTAAGAAACCATCTCACCTAAAAACTTAAGCTTGTAAGTGAGACCCCATTATATAATTTATATTATTCTATAACATTAACAAAACCACAATCTATATGCTTTGGAAACCTTAACAGCAGCAGTCTAAAAACTTTGCTAACAACATTTTGAACCAGCATGCTGAAAATTAGCTTTGTCGGTTTTGGTGATGTCATTTATTTATCTTGGCCTTCATCTTCCAGAAACAAAATATCAAGAACTGGCAGATTTCAGAAACCTTAAAGATCCGCACCAATTGGAGCAGAAACAAGAAGACACTGACATGGAAAGAAATCCCCACAATATAAGATACGCTGTAAACATAGGGTTGATGAGGCAACGCAGCAGAAATTCCAGATAGGAATGCAATCACTGCCGATTGTAGCGCTATACAAGTTAGCACGGTCGCACTTGCCAGGTAGTAAACATAGGACTCGTCGTTAATAACAGCTCCCCAAAATATTATGCATGCTGCAATTATGGAGCTGGTCATGGCAATCGCGTCCGAGAAAATAAACCATCTCAGACGATTGCTTGACTCCAGCAATGCCACGCCTTGCTTGAGGCCACGATCATTGTTAAATCCTCCAGGCATCGTGAAAGCAGCTGCAAATGTTACTGTTGCGATTAGTGTTGCTACCAATAATAGGGTATTTCCCATTTGCTTGTAAGTTTGAATCCTGGCAATAGCTTCTTGGTCTGCCCATGGCGGCTTCTTTTTCCCGGTGATTGGATTAGATACAGAGGCAAGCTTCCTCCATATGCATGTGATTATATTCTGCAGTGTTAGAAGAACAATGTCAAGCTTTTAGATGTTTTTCAGAATATATAATACACTTAGCAGCAATTGCTTTGAGGGCTAATGAAATTCAGAATATAGAATATAAGCTTTTATGTACTTCTGAAACTATGAAATCTTACTTACACAACGGTACGTGAAGCATGTTTCTCTGATAGATTCATCAATATCAAATACTGACTGGCCATTTTCATTTCTGGCTCTGTGGTCGACTCTTTCATCCCATATCAACCACCGCAGAATCCGAGTTTGTCTTTCAATAGCAGCCAAATGCAAAGGCGTGTTCCCACCGTTATCTGCTTGATTTACGAGGCATTGTAATTCTGCTATTTCCAGCACACATCTGACCACATTCATTTCTCCACTAAGAACGGCAAAATGAAGAACACTCCTACCGTTTAGGTCCAGAAGCTCTCCAGAATCTGGGCAGGTATTCTTTTTATTACATTGGCATGACCATACATGGCTGCCACATGAAGGGGTGAATGGCCATTTTTATCGAATGCATATGCAATAGACCTATCAAGTTCCAGCAATCTTCCAACCGCCTTGCAGTCGCCAAGGAATGCAGCATAATAGAGTGGAGTCCTGCCATGGTGGTCAGCTTCTGTGATGAGGTGTGGTTTTTCTCTCAGAAGGATCTCCGTGATGTCTGAATAGAAATCGAATTATGAACTTAGAGTAAACAAGAGAATGTGAACTTAAAAGAAACCCAGCAATCAGAAAGAAACATATAATAATGAGGATGTGATCTTAAAAGATAAGGATTGTTCGAGAAACCTGAATGTTTCTCAATGACAGCAGCATGCAAAGCAGTCTGACCCTCCGATCCCCCATGAGCTGAAGATTGAGCTGATATCATAATCTGATTCAAAATATCCTTCTTCCCTTCTCTAGCAGCTAGAAACAACGGAGACTCGCCAGCATAATTTTCAAAACAAGCCAGCTTAGGATCAACCCTTAGCAACAGCTGCACAACACTCCTATTACCACTCCTAACAGCCTCATGTAAAACTGTGTTATTCACCTTGTTTCCCTGCCTCAGCATGTCAAACTTGCCAGTTTTCCCACTTTCAGCGCTTATCCTTTCTGCAGACAGAACTTCTCGCACCAGAAAATCAACAATAGAGAGGTGTCCACACCTTGCAGCAACATGTAGAGGACTGTCTCCACTCGAATTCAGCCTTGTAAGCAGAGATCCGCATCCCTTGTAGATTTCGACGACAACTCCTTTATGTCCGAATTGCACAGCAATATGGAGAGGTGTATTCCCTTGTGGAGTAAGTTTAGTAAGTAGCCTTGGATTTTCATGGAGAAGTTGTCGAAGAACAAAAACATTTCCTGATTTTGCAACTCTGTAAAGCCTTGAATCCATGATTTCCTACTGGCAGACAGCTATCACAGCTCTCTCTGGGCACCGTATTGTAACGAAGATGTGGTTTCAGGCTTCCATGTGAACATCTTGACCAAAAATATACAGGCAAATCAAAATCAATAACTCCGAATGACTTTGAGGTATGTCTGAACTATTAGTCAAAAGAAAAAATGCTAATTATTTCTTGGCAGTATTTAAAAGGCAGAAAATATATGTTCAAAGCTCAGAGTCAATATCAAATCAACATTGACTAGACAAAGCATCTACCCTCTTTAAATTGGAAAGACCATCTGATGTTTGAATGAGCAATTAGTTAATTAATTTATGGCTGAAAACCATTTCAAAATAAATGATATACGTGGCGTCGTGAGGAGCAGGTAAGACCTAGGCTGATTGCGAGGAGATTGAAGTGGGCGTACGTTTTGGTGTAACAACTAGCTGATGTGGTTTACAACTTGTCTTCTCGGAGGTGGTTTACAATTTGCATTCCCTTTCTCGTCATCATGTGTCAGTGTATGGTAGCAACCTTTTCGGACAATTCTACTAATAACACAACAAAATTGAAAACTTATTTTCAAGTTAGTTGCGGATAGAAAATAATATAAATTTTATTTTAAATTTTATATTTGGATTTCTTTTAATAGTTTAAATTTTCAAATGAGATGATTATTTAACATAGTATCAGAGCATTGTTGACCTAGCAGTTACGAGTTCCAATTTTACAATCCTCATTTTATTTGATGAAAATTAAATACAAAGTAGTGTGTATAAGTATTCAAATCTCAACCTCAAAAAACTTTTATTTAAGGAAGTTAAAAAATAATATAAATTATATCATCTGCATCACCTATATTTTAATATTTTAGATGAGATTAATTGTTTTTATCTTTAAGGCAAAACTCACAAGGTATATGACTCAAGTACTCGTCATGTAAATCCTATGATAAATCTAGTAAATTATAACCAGATAAAATAATTATTTTATTTTTTTAAGTGGGGGTGAAGATGCTTAGAAAGATTAGAGTGAAATTTTTAATAAATTAATATATAAACATGCTGGCAAATAATACTGACTATCGATATAAACCTCACTCTTAACAATGTAAACTATGACAAAAAAAATATGAAGATTAAAGGAAAACTTTCTATGATTAGGGGTGAGGATCCCAATGAATTAATTTAAAATTATTCTTGATTTAAATGAAAATTATTTCAACCGTTTGCACAAAGACTTTGATTGGCTGGCTAGCTGAGTAAAAAGCCAATCGTATGGATGAGGATTTGAATCAAATGAATATGTTGTTGGATCATTAATCCAACGTTGGGCTTATATGAGAATAATTATGTGTTTGTGGACTGTCAAATAAGATGAAACCTAATTAAAAATGATTTGCTAATTATTTTTAGGCAATTGGGTTTTGATGTATCTAATAGGGTGTGTACCTTTTATGTGTAGAGATTAAGGGATTATTTCTATTTAAGTGATGGGCTAAAATAGGAATACCAAAGGGGGAATACCAAAAGACATGAATACCAAAAGACACTTGGTTGCCTATATATATGGTCATGGTCCCCAGATTACATGTTCAATATTCTCACACTAATATCTCATTATCAGAGAGAAAATAAGGCTAAGGTTAGAGAGAATCAAAGGGTTTTCTAAGGTGAACGTGTTAATCTGGAAAGTCACCCGTACGACTCTAGATAGCGACTTCCAGATATGGATTCAGGTACGCTTCCGCTTTATAGTTTATACAGTTTATTCATTCTTAATAATTTGACATGAATACAATTTATATATGTTATGAAATGTTAGATCTAACATATATATATATATATATATATATAAAAGTCGACCTTTTAGATGGAAGCAGGTGTAAGGGTTAATGGATGTGATGATCGAGGAATGTGAGACTTTAGTGTTGAAATCAAGGATATTGTGAATATTATTTATTTATTGGATTATTTGCTTTGGTTTTTATTTTCCGGGGACTTTTATTCGGGAAGCTCATGATGGAAGTGACAATGAAGATGATTGAAGCTTATGAAGTTGCTGGTGGTGAAATTGCGGAACAGGCCATTTCTTCAATAAGAACTGCATATTCATATGTGGCAGAGAATCAAACACTAGATCGGTTCAGCCGTGCATTTCAAAAGACGATAGAATTAGGATTAAAGCAAGGTTTTGCAAAGGGATTGATGATGGGAAGCATGGGAATGTGATGGAGAAAAAGTGGCAGGCGTCATTGTTGAAGTAACATCCTAGATACAAGGGCAATTGAATTTTCTAGTAGTCCGTGTTGAAAATAAAATTAAGTGAAGATCAGTTCTTGTTCAAATCACAATTAGAAATTAGTCACTGACGTGAAAAACAAGCACCGTGCAAATCAGTGATAAGAACTGAGAACTTTGCCCAGAAATTTCCCATAAAATATTTAAAGATTGAAGCACAATTAATTACTGTAACATATAAAGAACAAAGGGTAAAATTTCTTAGGTTATTGTCATCCCTTGAATTTTATTTATAGAAGAAGATCAACAATACAAGAATGGTAATTCTAGTCTATTACAATCTCTTCTATTAAACAGGAAATATAAAATCATCTTAACTACGAAAATAAAGCAACATGATATGATCAATATGCTTTGATCTTAATTAACTTAAACACAAACACTTAAATTAAAACGTGATAAAACATAATACATGAAATCTTAATGGTGCTTTGTCTTCTCTGCTTCAGTCTTCTATTTTGCAGACTTGGAATCAGTTGACCTTTGACCCTTCATTTTTCAACAGTTCGGGCGTCGAAATCGGAATGACACAACTCACATAGTTAATGTGTTTCGGCAAGTTTGTTAATATCCAAAAGCTTTGTTGTTGATTCATATCTTTTTTTAGCCAAATTCTATCGTTAAGGCCCTGAAATCATCATTTTCGTTATTTTAGAAAAGTTTCGTTTTAGCCAAAACTCTTGACTTCCAGGTCCGAATCGACTTCCAACAATTTTGGCTTGCTCATGATTTCTAGCAGTTTTAATTTCTGCAACTATCTTAGTTTTGCTATTTTTGGTATTTTTAAATAATTAGTCCCATTTTCTTGTCCGATAAGGATTAGGGCTAGGGTTTTCGCTTTAAATATAATTGTAAGCCTTCTGGCCGATTCAATCAATAAAATTTCGAACTTTCTTGAGAGTTTCTCTTGTTTCTAGGGAATCCTAGAATATCATATAGAATATTAATATTGATCCTATTTTTTTTGTGTTTTCCGCTGCGTCAGAATACTTTATGTAATTTAGGCATTTCAAGCTTGGGCTGACACTTATTCGGTGACTGAAAAGGAGAAAATGTGGTTCTATCATTATAGCTGGAATCAATATAATGATGGGAGGACATTGAGTTATTTTTATTAAGCTAACTTCTCTTTGTGGAAGATTAAATTTATTTGATCTCAATTCTGGAAATCACAGTTATTTTTTCATTTGCAGGAGTATCTTAGGTGCACTCCCAAATCTAACTCTCATCATAGAGACAACAGTTTATGCTACGCGAACTATTCAAATGATTGATCAAACTCCAAGTACAGACTTGAAAGACAAGAAGGGGAAAGCTTTATCATATATAAGAGGAGAAATTGATTTTCAGGACAGACATTTTAGCTATCAATCAAGACCTGAGACACCAATCTTGCGAGGGTTGGATCTCAGGATTCCAGCTGGTAAGACAGTTGGTCTTGTGGGAGGCAGTGGCTCTCGAAAGTCCCCAGTCATTTCATTGCCTCAAAGATTTTATGAGCCCAATAAAGGACAAATTCTCTTGGATGGACACAAAATAAATACACTTCAGCTCAAATGGTGGAGATCCCAAATGGGTCTCATTAATCAGAACCAGTCCTCTTTGCAACATCTAAAAAGATAATATATTGTTTGGTGAGGAAGGCTCCTCGATGGATGATGCGATCAATGTTATTAGTTAAAGAACCATTTCATCTAAAAGCTTAAGCTGTTAGGTGAGGCTCCAAAATATAATTTATATTATTCCCTAACACATTCCCTAACACATCCCCTCAAATAAAAGCACTTTGAGCTTGAAACCTGCACAGACTCACATCAACTTGTGCTTGATATTTATCAAATAGAATAGAAGTGGTGAGATTCTTATCAAATAGAATAAAGATAGTGAGATTCGAACTCGTGATCTCTGGATCAATAAAGCTTTGGTATAATGTTAAGAAACCATCTCATCTAAAAATTTAAATTGTTAGTTGAGATCTTTAAATATAATTTATATTATTCTCTAACTGACAAGGATGCAAATACATATGAATTCATAACTAAGTTAACTGATGGATATGAAACTAAGTAAGCTAAGTTGTCAGAACTCGATATGTTATGTCTAGATTACTACTAATAGTGAATTAATGTACAATTCTCCTAGCATGTTTGAGATACTTCTTTCTTAAGCAAATGAAAAAAATGGTAAAAAATGGTACAAGGTGATTCTTGAATTCATAGACATTACTTCAATATTGTATGCATGGAATTTATTTAATTAGATGCTCTGAAATATGCAAATTGCTTGTGATATTAGTGGTAGTTCCCAGTTAATGTCCTGAGCTGATACAAATAAAACCATCATGAATGACTGTATTATGCATTAGATGCACATTCTGAAACAACAGTTCATGATGGATTCCACAGGTTGTCCAAAATCCTGCTGCTTGATGAAGCAGTGCACTGGATGCACATTCTGAAAGAACAGTTTAAGCGGCAAAAAGGAGGACAAGAATCACCATTACACATTGTCTGTCCACAATCAGAACATCAAACTTAATTGTGGTTATTCAAGCAGGGGAACTAATTGAATCAGGTTCACATGAACAGTTAATGCAAATAAATAATGGAAGAGGTGGGGAATACTTCCGGATGGTGCAGTTGCAACAGATGGCACCACAGAATGAAACTTTTAATGACTTCATCTATAGAAATGATGGAAAGAACTCCTTTACGATGAGTCTGCTCCCAGTCCGGTTAGTGTGAGAAAAAGCACTCCAAGTGCCACAGTGTTAAGCCCGTATAGCCCAGCATTGTCCATCGGCACACCCTATTCCTACTCAATCTATGATCGTGATGATGAGAGTTTTGAAGATGACTTAAACCAACAGAATTATCAGGCACCTTCTCAGTGGCGTCTGATGAAAATGAATGCACCTGAATGGGGACGAGGCTTGACTGGATGCTTGGCTGCGATAGGTGCTGGAGCGGTTCAGCCTATTAATGCTTACTGTGCGGGATCACTTATGTCAAACTACTTCCTCAGTGACAAATCTGCTATCAAACATTAATCCAACATATTGGTTTTGCTTTTTTTTATTTATTGGTGCTCTCAATTTCATCACCAGCCTCCTCCAACATTGAGAGGTTGACGAAAAGAGTAAGCGAGAAACTGCTAGATAAGCTGATGACTTTTGAATAGAGTGGTTTGATGACGACGAGAATGCAAGTGCAGCAGTTTGTGCAAGGATAGCCATTGAAGCCAGCATGGTTCGGTGCTTTGTTGGGGATCGGATGTCATTGCTTGTACAAACATTATTCGTTTCTGTCTTTGCTTATTCCATAGGACTTGTTCTAACATGGAGGCTAACACTTGTTATGATAGCAGTGCAGCCACTAGTTATTGTAATTCTCGATAGGAAAAGTGAGATTGATCAAAAGGAGGCAATGCCATTCGAACAATATTTGCAATTCTCGATAGGAAAGGTGAGATTGATCCAAATAACTCATTGAATGATTCGAACGTCAAGAGAAAGTTAAATGGCCAAGTGGAGTTCAACAATGTCTTCTTTGCTTATCCAACAAGACCAGATCGAATGATCTTCAATGGATTGAACCTCAAAATTGATGGAGGGAAGACAGTGGCACTAGTGGGACCAAGTGGTTCAGGAAAATCTACAATCATTGGACTTATGGAGAGGTTTTACGATCCCTTGAAAGGAACAGTTTTTATTGACAGACAGACATAAAGAGCTACATTTCTACATTTTGAGAATGCAGTCAGTTAACCACCTTATCTAAGTTTAAATTGTTAGGTGAGTCTCTAGTATATGATTTATATTATTTCTTATACACTGTTTGCTGGCAATATCCGCGAAAGTATTGCCTATGGCAAAGAGAGTGCAAGAGAACATTCTGAGATACGAAAGGCCGCAGCTGTTGCCAACACACATGAATTCATCAGGTATAAGAAATACTTAATCTAATGTACTCAGACATATTCATATGAGTAAAGATCATGGGACTAACACCAATATTCTACTCCTGGTTTTATCTGAGAAGCTGCAAACGGAAGCTAAATCTCTTGTTTGATTTTATTTCTGCATTTTTTGCTGTGGAATGAAAGATGGGCATGGATCCATCAATCCTGTAGTATCAGAGAGCTTCTTAGTTCAAGAAGCACCTGAGAAGATGATGGTCTGCAGAACATGTGTAGTCGTCGCTCGCAGACTATCAAAAATTCAGAAATCCAGCTGCATTACGGCTGTCAAGAATGGAAAGGTTGTAGAATTTGGCTCGCACAAAGAACTTCTAATATTAGGTAACAGCGGAGCATACTATTCTGACATAACTACAAAGCAGTAGCTCCTCTTGAAGATGATTCTGTGAATCCTTGACTTGCATGATTTTTGAAGAAGATTCTGTGAATTCATTAACTCAACCTAAATTTAACACATTAAACGCTCCTCAAGCTTAGAAATCATGTTTCTGAATGAATTTTTATTTATTTATGAAATTGCTAGTTTTGGGAGACTTACAATGGCATCAAATTATATGAAGAAAATTGTGTTTTCTACTTGAGCTATAAATGCCATAGGGTCTCGAAGGACATGATGCAATGACAAAGAGCTTGTGATATACATAATAGGTTTCGAGTTCGAGTTAGGACATGCAACTTTTATAAAAACCTGGAATAACCGGAGTTTTACTTACTCACCTGAACCCATAAAATACGCTTTCCAGAGAGTGGAGTTTTCTCGTATAAGAAAAAATAAAAATAAAAATAAAAATGTCATAGCCCTGTTTCTGATTATGACAACATCCTTCCATGTCTCATTCCTGCTAAAAATGTGTAATAACAACACACCACCTTCTAAAATAACAGTTTTTCCGATGTTTTATCCATTGCATTACGTTTCAAAAATGTTTTTTTTTAAATATTATATTTTATATTTTTATTTTAAACTAATTTGTTTTAGATCATTTTCATATGTCGATGTCAAAAATATTTTTTAAAAAATAAAAAATATATCATTTTGATGTATTTCTAAAAAAAATCAATTTCAAAAACAACTTCAATCATATTACCAAACATGCACTGAAAACAGACCTCCCATGGCTTGCAACAAATTTTAATCATTATGATAATAATTCTGGCTCGAGACCATGTAGCCCTAAATAAAATTTCCACCCTTCCACCGCATTGCAGTCTGCATTTTGCATAACATTCTCGTATTGATCATCAATAAGTTACAGGAAAGTATAATTTCAGCAAGGATAAGATATGCTATAATACGATATTGCAGCAATTGTAATTTTTTTTCCATTACCACGCAATTTCAGCTAATTATGGGACTTTTAAATAAATTAGCATCATAATAAATAAATAAAAAAACATTTGGTAGAATAATACGGTTTAAAAAATTTCAGTGAAATAACACATTTTTATATCATTACATTTCTCAAACTTTAATTTTAGTAAACATTACTTTCAAAAGCATGATAACTTAACATGTTGAACCTCTTAAACGCAACATGTCTACTTTATTCAAGTATATATTTTTCTTTTAAGAATCTTGGGTTTTGAGACTCGTCATAAAACATACGAAAATCTAATTTAAAAAAGTAGAAATTATTATTTAAAAAAAGTTGGGAGATTCTTAAGAAATTATAATAACGATTCTATACCTCGTGAAGCATTGATATATGGAAAAATCATAAAATATATATAAATAATAAGGCTTCTGCCTTGTGTGCTGACATGAAGTTAAAAAAAATAAGATGCCATTAAAAAAAGGAGAGAGACTAAAAGAATTAGGATTTTTCTATGCTCAATATGGATAAAAATGATAGAAGCTTCCTCGACCCCAATTAAAGGTCAGAAACGAATCTTTAACAAATAATATAAAATACAACAATAATAATAAATAGGACTATTGACCAAGTCAATAAAAGCACGGCAAAAAGAGTACTTAATTGAAATTGTTTTTTAAAGCATTTTTTATTTTTAAAAAATAAAAATGATATTTTTTTATAAGTTATTTTTGATATCATATATTAAAATAATCTAAAAATATTAAAATATTAATTTAAAGTAAAATAAAAATAAAAAATTTAAATGTTTTTTAAAAATATTTTCTAAACGCGGTGCCAAGGCTAAAATATCATAAAGAAACTCTTTTTTGCTGGGAATATCCATTAAAAACAAAATTAAGTGATGTGGTGAAATGAGAAATAATAATAATAAAAAAAAAAACAGAGAGAGAGACTAAACGAATTAGGATTTTTCATTGCTCAACATGGATAAAAATGATAGAAGCTAAAATATCATAAAGAAACTCTTTTTTGCTGGGGATATCCATTAAAAACAAAATTAAGTGATGTGGTGAAATGAGAAATAATAAAAAAAAAAAAACAGAGAGAGAGACTAAACGAATTAGGATTTTTCATTGCTCAACATGGATAAAAATGATAGAAGCTTCTTCGACCTCAATTTAAAGTCAAAAAAGAATCTTTAACAAATAATATAAAAATACAACAATAATAATAAATAGGACTATTGACCAAGTCAATAAAAGCACGGCAAGAAGATAGAAGTCTCACAGAAATACTATTATTTGTTGGGAATATCCATTAAAAAACAAAATTTGGTGATGTGGTGAAATAAGAAATAAAACAAACAAAAAAGGTTATTACAATTGCCTCATTCTAAAAGGCTTTTAAAATTGTTTGGTTAAAAAATAAAATAAAAACCCTAACAATATTAAATAAAAATTATAAAATAAAAGAGAAAAATAACAGAAAACCTTGTGATCTGACTGTTTTTAAAATTAAAAATAATTTAGATGATTATAAAAAAAAAGAGTAAAAATTAACTACTCAATAAGGATAGTAGGGTAATAAAATCAACAGCACGGACTCAGAAATTGCGTGCATGGCCATCCTTGAATGCAAGCGCGTGGCTTTACAGATAGGATGACAAGGGAAAGGGTTATGATTTCCTGTGAAATTGCAAGGAAAATGGGAGGCATCTTCCGGTGTCGATCTTCAATCCATGGAAAAACCTAGGAAGCAACATCCTATATTTCTTGCTTCCTTCCATGCATCAACCAAAATCTTCTTTTTTTCCCTTTTATTTTCGTATCTTCAATCGTTTTTCTTAAAGCCATGTTTGTTAGCACAATAAGTCAAGCAATCACAATTTTTTTTTACCATCACGATGTTGTTTAAATCATAATTGTCTGTTTCATTCTGTTTCAGCCGAAATGGTAGAAATGTTTCGTGCCAGTTAAAAAAACAAGATAAAACAATGTCGTTTTTTCTCGGTTTAAATATCGGCTGAAACATTTCGGTTTCGTTTCACCTGTTCTATTTCAGGCAAATAGTGCTTTTTAAAATAATAAATAATTTTACAATAACAATCATATCTCATAATCCGACCGTTAAGTTGATATGAAATTTTGTAAAGAGTCTCTTGACATATTTATATATATTATGTTAAAATTTCAAAGCAATCAAAGAATGTAATGATCTTGCGAGATTGATGATGATATTCTCGTAATATTATACATGTTCATAGTTTTGTTAAGAAAAAAATATTTTTTTTGAATTAATATATTTAATTGTATATATATACATAAACAATATAACTCCAAATCGACATGTCGAAACCAAAACATTCTATTCCAATTGAAAAAAATAAAACACCAACCGGTATTGACAACCTTGGTTTAAGGTGTTCTCTATAACATGTTTTAAAATCTATTTGACATTGTGTTTCAAAAACATTTTTTTTAAAAAAAAAATCATTTTGATATATTTCTAAACGAAAAAAATTGAGACTATTAAACCAACTTTTAAAAATATCAGCAATCTATTTTCTACCTCCAAGAAAATATATCAAGTTGTTTTATTTTTATAATTGCTTGTTAAATACCTTTTCTCCCTAGTCATCAGCATATGTCCGAAATCTCGAGTCGTTTGTTGAAAAAACAAAGTATTTCCGCACCTTACCTTAAATGAAGCAAAGTGAATCCAATGCAAGAAACACAAACTATTGTCTCTTTCCGAAATTTACCATTTCATTGCTTGAAAGAGCAAGAAAATGAGGGCAAAACTACACTGGTCGGAGCAGCCTTTTCTCAGCATTCCCACCACTAAAATTCAGTCACGTGGCAATTTGTCGACATGAAATGAATTTTGGTGGAGGAGATGCTGAGAATGGGGCTACCAAAGCTTTGCCGAAGCTGAGTATCTAACAATATGCTGAAGAGGCAGTAAGAACACCTGGTTCTGGTGAAACCAAAGGTGACTTGAGCTAAACATTTCCAGAATAGAAAAGATGTTTGCGTTCATAATTAGAAAAAGAAACAGCGATTTCTGGGTAACCAATGTTCTTTCCAACACACAGCAGGTTGTCTGAAAAACTTGTATTCGGGGAAAGCTACAAAGCCTGCTCTGGAACTAATCTTTCCAGATATTGTGAACCATTCAGCAAGCAAACCAAATTGTCTTAAATAGAAAACAAAATTTAGCAATGCAGACCTTCATTCTAATCAGTGAAAATGCATTCAATTTGAAGGGGACTTCAGTCAACAAGTTAAAGCATATACTTGGTCAATCCTAATCATGAACTCGTAAGAAAATTGACCATTGTAGGAGAAAACTGGGGTTGCCATTTATTAGCTCTCCTTTTAATCTGGTAGCAGAACAAACCGGTAATTTTTCCACCAGAAAAAAAAAATTGAATACTTCAAGCAAATCCATCACAAAATGGTCAAAACAATTTCAATTCTCTAAAAGATGCATATATATCATACAATCTGGTAGTAAAAAGAACAATTTTCCAGAAAATAAAGATACCCAAAAAAAAATCACAAAACTCAAGCATAATACATGAAACAATGCCATCTAAATTCATCAAAAAATAAGCAAACCTAAAACCAAAAAGTTAGCGAAAAAAGCTCCCATTTTCCCACAATAGCTCCTAATCTTATCTGAATTAGACTTGAGCTTTATGTCTTTGGGGTAGACCTTACTAATGGTACCATTGACTTCAACATTAGCCCCTACCCTTATCTTTTGCCTCTTAGTCTTGAACATGAGAATCTTGTACCTCACTGAAGTAGCCAAATCCACCCAGAAAACCGCCGGCGTCCCGTTTCCCGGAACTGCCCGGGAAACCTCATCCCGGCTAATATTTGATATGGTACCATTCTTTGTAGCCTTCTTTTTATGCCCCTGATAAAACTGTGTTATGGTGGAACTCCCAATTGAGTGGGATCTATTTGGACTGTCAAAAAATGTAACATTTATTGGATCATAGTACACGCCCTTGTCTTTGTTGGTGTTCTTAAGTCTCAGTTCAAACTCGAGGGTTGTCAGATTTTTGGTTTGGTCAAGAGGAATGTAAAATTTGCTAAGTGCACAGGCCGGTGATGTAGTACGCAAGCTGAGCCACATAAAAAGAGCTGTTAGCCCTGAAGTGAATATGAAGCTACAGCAGCACCTACAGCAACCGCCGCCATGGGAATCCGGCATGATGAGGTGGTTTCCCCGTGAAATTGAAAAGGGCTATGAAGGAGGAGGTCGAGAAGGGGGAGAGATTGTTTTGGGGGAGAGAATAATTGAAGTCGTGATCTTCGTCTTTCTTTCTTTTATTAAAGGAGAAAAGTAGGGACGAAGTGCACGTTGTTTCCTGGCTATATTTTGAATTTTTAAATGTTTTTATTTACAAATATAATAAAATAATATTTTTTATTTTTTATATTATTACATCAAAATAATTTAAAAATATTTTAAAAAATATAAATATAAACAATCTCTTCGAGATGTAGATACAGTTTTTTTGGTTATAAATTTTGGCCAATGGGATCAAAGGTTAGTGAGAGAAGGGAGCTGTTTTCTTATTTAAACCAATGATGTGTGCGGCGGTGATTGGAGGACGTACACTGCTGGTGAGTAGATTGATGCTGCTCTTCACCAGTGAAAAACAATCTCACGTACCTATGCAAAAGTCATTTTTTATGGCGGATAAATCAATTAGCTTATTATAATAACCGGATATTAATAGCATGCATTTTGGAGTCCATTTTCTAAAATGATATTTTGAATAGTGTATATATGGGTTTTTTGGTGATGTGTGTTCCAGTAATAAAAGTCATTTTAGAGAGTTATTTTTTTATTATTTTAAATATAATGCAATTATTTTGTATGTAGTTTAATTATATCATTAATTATACAATTAATAGGAATATGTTATATAATTAAATAATTACTTTTAAAAAAACCCAACAATATAATTATTTATTTTGTATATATTTTTTTACTCTTGTTGAGGTATTTTTAAATAAAAATAAATATTTTTAATATAGTTATATTATTTTCTAATATCTCTCTCTATATATATAGGAATACACGTGTCGTAGCGAGCTTCACATTGTTTTTCACTAGTTTCATGGTCAGTGCATTTAATCCCATTAAAATCTATATTTTTTTTTTAAAAAAAACATTCAAATATCTTGAAATAATCAAATTAATTTGTAGAGTTATTCGGGTGTAGTAAAAATTATTTTTAGTCTAGAATTGAATTTAAAAAAATATATTTATTCTCATTAAAAATATAACACAACTATATAATCAGCTACAATAAATCATTAAAACACAACAAAGAAACCCAACATTAACAACCCATTTAAAATTGTTGCTCCATACCATCAAATCTCATTTAAAATATAATTTTTAAATTATAGCTTTTTTTTTCCATATAGCAACTGGGGTAGGAAAGCTAAAAATAGCTTTCCAAATGTCTTCCCCGCTGGAGCATGAACAGTGAAAAAAACATGCTAAGTATGGCATGCCCACTGGAGTTGCTCTAACATAGTTATCAATACCGTTCCGGTCGTTGTTCCGGTTTTTCAAGTAGAACGGAACGTTTCGGATTCGGAGCGTTCCGGCGTGCCGTTTCGGTGTCGTGTTGTTCATATATATATATATATATACATGAAAAAATATTAATTTAACAAGTATAATTAAAATTTGAATTCTTTTTTATTTACAATATTTTGGTGTTTTTAAATTATTTTGATGTATAGATGTCAAAAATAATTTTTAAAAATAAAAAAAATAGATTTTAAACTCGGAACAGAAACAATAAAAGAACTCAGCCGTTCCGGCCGGAACTGAATGGATCTGATATCTATGGATATTAAGCATCTTCAAGAAAAGAATTAAGAAAAAATGTATTTTTTAATTTCAATCCTTCATAATATTAAATTAGATATTACAAAGTATTCTAACCAGGCTATTTAGATATTGAATTATTTATTATAATTATATAAATTTCACGTGTAAAAAAAATATTAAAGAAAACTTTAAATAAAATGTGTCTACATCCGTAAAAGATTTATATGTTATGTGTGTGTGTGTGATTTGATTAAAAAATTACTTGTATTTTAATGTTATATTCTCTCACTTGGCTCATTTGAAATTGTATTTCCTTATAGTTTAATAAATATAACAATATAATATGCATAGAGTAAAACCAAAATCTCACACCTATTAATCACATCATATAACATAATTAAGTAAAAGATCTAATCAAAGCCGTGTATTTAAAAAAATTAAGAATATTAAGTTCAATTCTTAATAAATTCAATATTAAAAAATGATTTTGAAAAAAAAAATCAATTTAAAAAAGACTAAAAAAATAACTCGAGTAAACGTGTTAAATTCACGATTTAGATCATAATACATAGATAACCTCGTAAAAATAGAATATAAACAAATTACAATTTACAATTTACAATCTCTAATCAAACCAATATTGAAGGATTAGGTTAAAGAAAAAATCAATTAAAACAAAACAAAACAAATTGAAGTTAATATGTTCAAACTTATGAACTAGGTCATTAGAAGAAGATAACCTAATAAAAAAAATAATGACTTTATTTAAATCAAGTTAATCTATGACTTTAATCATGAAATTAAAATAATAATAATAATAAAATATTAAATTTAGTTCTCAATCGTTCCTATTGGACAAAATGTGGAATGATGAAATTTGTAAAACAAATTAATTAAAACACAAGATAAAGAATTTTATTTAAAAATGACATAAAAACAACTTGAATCAACTTATATTAACCTATTAAGCATTGTTTTTGGTTCATGATGTCAAAATAAAATAAAAAAGACAATAATAAATAAATAAATAAAGAAGAAGAAAATAATTATTATTTCAAAGAACACATCTAAAATAAGATATTAACTCACAAGATCATTTAAAAAAACAGAATAAAATAATTAGACCATGCACTCTTTGGCCTCATTAATATTGTTTTAGAGGAGATTAAAGTTTTTTTATAATTCTATTATTGACTGCATTATGGATAATTATGTATTAGTACAATGCTCCAACACAATATTCTAAAACAATGTGCTAATTAATAGTGAATGATATTTTCTATATATTTATTCTAATTTTTTATATTAAATTAAAAAACCATTGAGCAAAAAAAAAGTGTTTTGTTTTTGTTTTAGATAAGAAAAATCAAATTATATTAGAAATGCATTTTTTTCAATGGAATTTAAAATTGTTATGTTCTAACAAAAAATAATTGAAGCACTCCCACATCATATGAGACAAGATATCTTAATGTATATCTTTCTTTTATTCTTATTGTCGCGGCGACGATTTTTGGATGCGCCTTGCGCCCTGCCGTCTCCCCGGGATTCGGGGGAACAAAGACGAGCAGTGAAATGTGGGGTTGTTTATAGTCGTAAAATTTACGACTATAATTATTATGAGTCGCCACCTAATATTAAGGTCACTAAGAACCTATTGTTCTACGAGAGTCTTGGGTAAGGGGACTTGTTGTGCAAGGGAAAGACGAATCACCCCCAGTGCACCCTATCTAAGGTAAACTTCATTGTTGTTTGATTGTTTTTTCTAGGTTAAAATTTTTTAGAATGCATTTTTTTTAAAAAAACGTTTTTTTTGTCTGCGGGTGTACTTTACAATGTAATTTTACACCTCAGTTATAAGTTTTATATTATCTACGGATGTACTTTATAATATAATTTTACACCATAGTTAAAATTATTTTAATCTACAGATGTATTATACAATGTAATTTTACCGTAGTAAAAATATTTTTTTATTTGCAGGTGTAATTTACAATGTAAATTTACACCACAAAAGCTAAAACCGAAAAGTTAAATTATTTATGACATTTTGGCCGAATACCAATGGATAATTGGAAATCTATTACATTATCCAAATTTTTGTTTTCAAAATATGGAAAAATATGCAACATATTTTTTACGAAAAAAATACAATGAGGAAAGCTTTGGAATTCGGCCGTATGCACGAAAACACACTTTGTATTTTGATTTTTTTTGTAATAATAATAATAATAATAATAATAATTTTTTAAAAAATTATTTATTATTTATTATTTATTTTTATTTTTTATTTATTTATGGGATGGGTTGTTAGCCAATGTAGGCTTACAACCCGCCTAAATGGGTTGGGCTTCCAGCCCTTAAGGCAAGGGCTGGAAGCCCACAAGGTTATGGGCTGGGCTGTCAGCCATAGTGGGCTTACAGCCCACCCCTCTTGGGCTGGGTTGGGTTAACCCAACCTGATCAAGATTTAAGAAAAGAAAAAAAATGAGGAAGAACGTGAACAATGTAGGATTAACACTGTTCATGTGAAATGGTCGACTTCAACGAGAGGATTACCTGATGATGCATCCGTATAGAGGGGATTGAGGTGGTCCTTCCTGTTGTCGTGGTTTTGGAAACGGAGATCTGTGGTGGCCGGAATGAGGGTCTGAAGTCGCCGTTTTATGCTCTGTTCAGGCTGCTCTTTGTTGTGCTCCTCGTCGCTGGTAATGGAGAAGAAGATCTTGCTGGGGAGCTGCTGGCGTGGGGGAGGAAGACGATGGGTTGTTGGCCAAGGCTAGTGGTTGTGCTTGGCTCGAAATGTGGAGAGGGAAGGGTGGTCGGTGCTGGTTTTAGAGAGAGAGAAGACAATGGGTTGTTTTGTAGAGAGAAGTGTGCAATTTTTCTTCCCTTCTCCTCTGTTTCTTCTCTGTTTTTCGCGTAACTTTTCCTTCTGTTTTTCTTCTTTGCAGGTTTTTCTTCCTCTCCACCTCTTCTTTGTGCAAAATTTCCCTCTGTTTCTTTTCTCCCTAGATTTCTCCTCCTCTCCTACCCTGTAGTTTTTTCTTCCCCGTTCGTCCCTTCTCTTCTCTGCAAGGTTCATGGCTGCTTTTATAGAAGATTGACCTGCCTCGGTGGCTAGCTGTCGGTGGCATGGTGGTTGTTGGTCGGCGTCTGGCTGGTGGCTGGTCGGTGGGCGGTGCAGGCGGCTATCGAGAGGCGATGGCTGATCGGCGTGCATGCTGTGGCAGCTTTGGGAAGGCAAATTTGCACTTTAGTCTTTCAATTTATGATTGTTTCAATTGCATCCTAAATTGGATTCAAATTTGTGATTTTGTGCAATTGTGCCCCTGGTTGAATTTCAACATTACCCTTGACTTTGAGTGCCTTTTTCACTTTGGTCCCTTACCTTTGATTTATGCAATTTGGCCCTTAATTGACAATTAAACTCTTAATTGTTTTCAATTTGGCCCTTAATTTGCATAATTAGCTTGAAAAATTCAATTTGACCTCCAAAAATTCTGATTTTCTCAATTGGACCAAAATAAAACTTGAGAATTCAATTTTTCATCAATTAAGCCCTAAATAAAATTAATTTGACCAATTTAAAACATAATTAAGTCCTTGCACTTAATTAAATTCTCCAATTGGACCGTAAATTAATTCTCAAATGTAACAATACTTTAAATTAACCCATGATTGGCTTATTTAAAATATAATTATTATTTTTGACTTGATTTTTACTATGAATTTGAATCTTCTCTTATTTTTGGGCACAAAAGAGAAACGGTTCAACTCCGGAAATATTCAATATTTTCACTGTGATTTTCCGTCGACGCCAAAACCTTTTTTATTTTATTTTTATTATTTTTATTTTATTTTGGGGAGTAACCCAAAAATTGGGTTACGACACTTATAACTCAATTTATAGTTGGGATTTCAAGATTTGTTATAGTTTATCAACTTATATATATATATATATTAACTATCTTATGGTGTGTGCGAGTGCATGATGTCAAAGGGAAGACACACTCCTATTACACCTATATAAGATAATCTGCATTGTTATTTTATTATTTTCTCTAGGCTGAGTTTTTGATTGTTATCTTGTAAAGTTTAATGTAGATCTCTTTTCATGAGAGAATTTCTACTTTGTTTGATCAAAACCTAATTGCTTTAAAGTTCAAATCTTAGCATCATGTTTATTTTAATATGTTTAATACCTAAGGACATACTCTACCATGTAGTTTTACAACTTCAAATATTAAAATCTATAACTAAATCCCAATACTTTGAATATTAATTAGACAAAATAATTGATGAATGACTTTGATATTTTAGACAAACTCAAATTGGTTATGATATCTATTTTGCATTGTAAAACATGAGAAATATGCAATTTGATCTCTCTTGTTTTTATGAAAAATGTGCTCAAAATATTTTTAAGATTTGTTCGTATGCACCAAAATATTTTTTTTTGTTTTTTAAATATTTTAGTTTTTTGGAAACTTCTAAAAAAATCAAGTATTTTGTACTTGGAAATATAGATTTTTTTTAATCTTTTTTTTTAACTTCTTAGAAAATCAAGTATTTTGTACCAGATTCATATCTTAATGTAATTTCATGTCCTGATATTGAACTAAATTGGTGGGAAAACATGGGATAAAATCACAATTTTTTTAAATAGTCCTGGTAATTGTTTCCCATTTTTCTTGATTTTTTTTTAAGAAAACAAGGTACTTCTAATACTTGGTTCATATTGTAAATCTACAACTTAATATTATACAAAATTATTGAAAGACAAGTGAGAAAATCACACAAAATTTAAATTAATGTAAAAATAACACATTAAAAGTAGAATGTGTTGAAAATACATTAAAATTCCAATTCCTTTGAGATGCTGCTGAAAATGTTGAAGACGATTGAAATACATCAAATGTGTATGTGTGTGTGTCTATATATATATATATATATATATATATATATATTTGATGTATTTCATTATTTTGATTTTTTTTGTTGTGCTTTCTATTTTTTTGAACAAATAAGGTGAAAATTCAGGTAGGAACAATTTTAAATGATTTAATTACCCACTAATAAAAGCTTTAGGTGGTCCAGTGAATAAAAAAAATCAATACCCCACAATATTGCAAAAATTTAGATGTAATAATATAATATATTAAACAATTTCATGACCTATTAATCAACACTCTAGGATAATGCATGTTCATAAATCATCTTTTATACCTGTGAGAATCTATGTAGATCAGTAGATGAATGAAGAGATGAAGATGAAGAATCTGATGTTTAGGGATTTAAGAGAATGAGAGAGAGAGGAATGTGAAAAATATTGTATTGTTCTCAACTAATTTTATTTAATATGTATTTCGTATGTTTACAAATACCTACTATTTATACACACTCAATACTACTCACTACCATACTCTAACATCCCCCCTCAATCTCATGTGTAGAGAAACGAAGCATGAGATTGTTACAGTGTTCCTGAAACAAAGAAACACTTACACTTTTTGTAAGAATATCTGCAAATTGCTATTTGGAAGAGACAAATTGAACATAGAGTTGATTGCTGACAACCTTATCACAAACAAAGTGAACATCAATCTCAATATGCTTAGTCCTCTGATGTTGCACTGGATTGAAAGACAAGAGAATGACTGAGAGATTGTCACAAAATAGAACTAGAGGTTGAGCAATAGGTACATATAAAAAGACCAAGATTTGCTTGATCCAATCAATCTCAACAGATGTAGTTGACAAGGCCCTATATTTAACCTTTATGGATGATCTAGAAACAACGTGTTGTTTCTTAGAAGACCAAGAAATGGGGTTGAACCCAAGAAACATAACCAATAAAGTTGTTGATCTCCCATCATTAGGATCCCCTACCTAATCAGCATTACTGAATGCTTTGAGATCCAGGTTGCCTTTGTGATAACTGAGAACAAGGTGTATAGTACCTTTAAGGTATCGAAGAATCTTTTTTCAGCAGTGAAGTGAAGTACCACAGGATTCTGCATGAATTAACACACTTGATGAACTGAAAATGCAATATCAGGGCGTGTAAAGGTTAAATACTACAAATCACCTACAACACTTCGATACAGAGTGGGATTATCATAAGGGATACCATCATCCTTGAGTAATCTTTGATAGGGAAGACAAAAAGTGACACAAGCTTTAGCATTAACCATATCAGTCTTAATAAGAAGGTCCTTAATATATTTAGAGGAAATTTGAATTCCCAAGAAATAATGCAGATCACCCAAATTTGTGATCTCAAACTCTGTGGTAAGGGCATGAATCACCTTATGAATCTCAGTGGAATTACTACCAGTGTTAATAATATCATCTACATATACTAGCAGGATAACAATACCAACAACAAGAGGTTTGATAAATATAGATGAGTCAGAATATGTGGAATGAAATCCCAAAGTAGGCAAAAATGGAGTGAACATGTCATTCCATGTACGGGGGGACTGTTTAAGGTCATACAATGACTTATGAAGTTTATAGACTAACTATGGATGAAGATGATCTATAAATCTAGGTGGTTACGCCATGCAAACTTCTTGAAGGATGCCATGTAGAAAGGAATTCTTCACATCAAGCTACCATATTAGCTAGCCAAATTTAGCAGCAAGGGCTAAGACAATTCTCACAGTAATAGGTTTCACTACAAGACTAAAAGTCTCTCCAAAGTCTTGGCCTGGTTCTTGATTGAACCCCTGAGCAACTAATCTGGCATTATATTAAGCAATAGTGTCATTAGCATGCCTTTTTAATTTTGAATATTCATTTACATCCTACCAAGTTTTTATGAGAAGGTAGAGATACCAAACTCCATGTATTCTGTGAGTGTAGGGCAACCAATTCCTCTTGCATAGCCAATAACAAAACTAGTTCTTTCAATGCACTTTTGTAAGAAATAAGTTCTACCATAGATAAGTCAATAAGAGGAGCAGTTTTGATACGTGTGTTGCTACCTAATTTTTGACCCAATTATTTTTATGTTTCGGAAAAAAACAAAAAAGATAAAAATCCAAAAATATCCTAATACGAGGGAAAAATTGAAGGAAATTGAGAATTTAATAGTTAAGTGGGGGTTTAAGTGCATGAATTTAAAACTAATGAACAAATTAAAAAGAAGCGTAAGCTCAAGGCTACTTTTGAAATTTTGACTAGGAAAAAATTCTATAAATAAAGCTAATTAGAACCAAAGAAGGGGGACAAAAAAAACATATACACCTAAAAAAGCTCTAAAAGCCAAAAAAAACCCTAACCCTTATTTTCTCTCCAAGGGGTTGTAGCTGCAACCCCACTATCTACCTTCCCCTTCCTCTCCTACACCTCCTTTTATTCCTTCCCCTCTCCCTCACACTCCCTCCACATGCAACAAACCCTAAAACCTAAAAAAGAACCTTTTTTTTTCTCTTGGTCTGTTCCATCAATAGGGTACCTCCCAGCCTCCTTTTTTTTTGCTTTCTTCTTCTTATCCTGCAGTTGCAGCCACCGGCCAACCAGCCTCTTGATTGTCTCCTCCCCAGCTATAACACCCACTCCTCTTGGCAGTGTCGTCAGGTTCCCTCCCTTTTTCCATTCGTCTCTCTTTCTTCACCAAGCTGTAGCTACAATCGCAACCCTCACTATCTCCTCTCCAGCCATCGCCAATAACCTCTCCCCCATAACTGCCTCCTTGCTCCATCCAGCTGCCACCACACTCTAGCCTAGCTTCCCCTTCTTCCCATTATCTCCTCTCTTCAGCCTTAACAACCTCGCGGACCACACAAATCAGCCATGCAAAGGAGCCCGCTAGCCATCTGAAGAATAAGAAATGATGCGAGATCTGAGGAAGAAGCAACTGAAACATTGGTATTTGTGTGTTTGTTGTGGGTTGTGTTGTTTGTGTTTGCAGGTCACTGTGAGAGACCCTCACCGATGAGAAAGAGAGCAGATCCATTGCCCCCTATTGTTGCTCTATTAATGACTGCGGGTGGAACTGCGCACCACCAATGATAGGGTCGTGTAAGCTGACGCGCCACCAGCGCCCCTGCACTGTCACCACTTTTCTTAGGTCATGACACTATTCCTGAGGTCTTTTATGTAATTTTTATATTTATGTATTTATTTGAATTTTTATTGTTTTTAAATTATTATTTATAAAATGTAATGAAAAAAAATGAGGATATGCGTATATTGTGTTTTATTTATTCATTTATTTATGTTTTTTTGTTAAGAAAAAAAGAAATATAAAGTGAATAAAAATGTGTTTTATTTGCATAGGACCAAAGCTTTTTTTCAAAAAATTCTCTAGAATTAATTAGAAGTTTATAAAATCTTAAGAATTTGGCCTATATTGAAATAAATCATGAAATTAGTTTATGAGGATTAATAGTTAAATTCATATAGTAAATGTTGGACCTACAAGTAGGCTATCATTTAAATATCTAGAAATGATAAAAAATTCTCAGAGTTATTCTGAGCGGTGACCAATTTTTTTAATCGGCCTATATTGAAATAAATCGCGAAATTAGTTCATGAGAATTAATGGTTAAATTTAGATAGTAAATGTTGGACCTACAAATTAGCAGTGACCAATTTTTTTGAATTAGAACATTTTTTACATTGCATAAGTTGCGGAAAAATCATTCATTCATCGAGGATAGATGATCTTTTTATGGCATCTACATGGATCTTTTTTCATGATATTTTATTTGGCTTCACGAGCTCATAATAAAATTTCAAGCTAGATTTATTCATATGAATAAACACGTTCAATCAAAACATGAAAAATCACATCAAAATACACAATGCAGCTTCCCTAAGGCCTACTAGGGATGTTAATACCTTTCTTTTACGCAACCAGTCCCCTACTCTTGAATCTCTAACCAGACCAGTGCAACCGGGTTTTCGTAGTGACCCACAGCAGCCAAGTGACGACTCAAATCCATGCGAGACAACCCTCACGGGATGCTGCGCGGTGACGTGTGATAGATTGGCGACTCTGTTGGGGATGGTATTTTGTCTAAAAAAATATTGGACTAAGCTTTGATTATTTTGATGTGTTTTATCTATTTTGATGTGTTTGTTTAGTAATGTTCTTGCAATTTTTATTTTTCATATGTATATATTTTCATGCATTGTTAATTTATTTGAGCTATATTTTTGTGGTTTGTGACCTTAAGTTAAATGGGGGACTAGCAGCTTCACTTATGACTTGAGACAAGGTTTAGGTTTGTGTTAACCCTAACTCTTCGCTTAGTGCTTCGACTGATAGTGATTGGTATACGTGTCATCCTATTATTACCTACTGAGCCCCCTATATTGTCTTCACGAGGGTGATCATTGGGACAACAAAAGACCTTGTTTAGAGACCAAAGTAGCAAACTCATCATTTGTTACCTAAAGATTAGAACCAATGATTAAAGTGTTTTGCATTAAGGCAAACCCTTATCAAAGCATCTTGAATTCAAAACTTATGGGCGACATAGTGGTATTTACTAAAGAAATTTTCATTATAGAGTTTAAGCAAAAATCTTTTTTTTTGTTTATCATGCAATTGTTACGATCATGTGTCACTCCGTGAAGGGTGAGATTGTAAAAAAAAACATGCATTTACATTTCAACATGCATTCCCACAATTTGAAATAGAGGTCCCTCAATCTATCATCCTCCGAAGAGTCAAGAGTTGTTGACATTTGACATTGCTAAAAAGAATTCACACCGATACAGAAACAACATTTGTGTTTTTCTAAAAGACAAAAATAAAGTTCTCTACTCTACCGTGAAATCAGTTTGGACATACGATCAGATATCATCTACAAAGTATTAATGCGTTCATCAGCTAGTTCATATATGAATCCATTTTTAGAAAGCAAGCATCAATAAAAAAAGTTATCAATCCATTTAAGTATGATTTGATTTCTCTTTTGATCATGTGGAGTTGTTGCGACATTAACAAATCAAGGAGTATTATGCCACTACGCATAATAGACCATGTTATTTTAAGCACAATTTTGTCTTTTAAAGTAAAGATAAATATCTCGAGTGTGAAATCACAATATGGTATTGTCGAATCTAATCCGGTATCTGAGAGATCAAAGCATGTGCACTGCAAGATTACATTGCTCGACGAAGTGAAATTGATGCAAAAAAAGTGTTTTCATTGTATGATGAAATTGTTCATGATTTGTGCACTTTGGTGGTTTGTCTAGAGTGCTTCCTTGCTCGATTCACTTTTTATGTCTAATGATGAGTGCAGTTAAGCAAAACATTGAAAATTTTATGCCTTTCTTATGCGACATAATCCAGATAAAAGAGATGAATAATTGCATGAATTTCAGTAATCATGTATGGAAGTTAATCGGTAAAAGGCAAGTCAAGTTTTATGGAAGGGTTATCATATGCAAGGTCAGCAAGAAATCATCACGAGTATAACAAAGATCAATGAGAATTGACAAGACAAAAATGATTGTTTGAAAAGTCTGAGAAAAGTGTCACGTCATCAATAATTGTCTTATGGAATTTCATCGATTATCACTTTGTTTTGGGGCTAAATTATCATTTCATTAAAACATGTGGTTTCTTTGCCTTTTTGTTGTTTTGGAATCAAGAGATGTTTAACATTCTTATTTTTGACAAAATATTTTGATCAAACTCCAACATGCAAAAATTAAAGCTTATCATTCCTGAAAATTAAAAGTGTTTTGATTACAGATTTGATCGAACTTTTATTAAATGACATGATAACCAATATCAGGTGACCAAACAAATTTTGGATCCCATACACCGAGTTTTGAACCACAACATAGAACTAAGCTTTATTACTATGCATATCGACATGTACTGAATATGGTAGTTATGAACCCGTAAATCATGTCTCTTGCACATCCAAATTACTACATTGGACGAGGTCAAAATTTATAGGTTATAACCAGCTTTGCTTGAAATGACAAAAGACCATCTTTGTTTATTTCCTTCACTATTATTGAAATATATATCCCTTGTTAATCCCAATTTTAGAATGATAGGATATTTCTTTGAAAAAACCCAACATAGATCACACCCTCACACTAGGGGCAAATGAGAGATTTATAGTTTGAAGACAATGATAACATTAGAATTTATAGAAGAGGGGTGCTAAGAATGAAAACCCAATATTGGAGAACAAATAAATTGAGAAAAGAAATGACAAAAACCAAGAGTCGATGTCAAGGAAATTTTTAGAAAAAAAACAAAAAAAAAAGAAATATTGAACTATACCATGTTTGTTGGTATAGTGGTCGAACCTCATGTTGGAAAAAAATGGAATTGATATTATCGAGTCTTTAAGATAATTTATCCATCAAATGAAGATCTCACAAAGTTGTTTTATTAGGCTCTATTGAATGCAACAAAAGATGGAATAATATCATATACAAATGATGGTTTAAGTTTTAGTATTTCCCTTTTAAGTTTGAAATTGTCAATGAAAGGAATGACATGGTGATGGAGCTTCTTAGACTATTGGTTGATTGATAAAAAATCACGTTAAGATAATTAATGTATTTTTATGTTGTTTCTTCTACAAACACAACAAAAGAGTGAGAGTTAATGACTACCTAATGGTGATCCTTGGTCTTTGAAACCCTTATATACCTTTTTGAGCCTATAAATGCCCTTTTCTTTTATAGTCATGAACCAAAGCCTTGCTACATGCTTTTAAAAGTCCTTCTTGATCAAGCAAGCAATTTTAACTGACAAGTGACACTCAAAATTGTTAGAGTTTTTCCATAAAGGTTATAATTTCACGAACTAAGTTACGAGTTGTTATGCATATTGAGAAAGTACGTGATGAAAAATGAGACAAATTTTCAATTGAACCTCATGTCTTTACTTGACACTCTAATTGTTTGAATACCATAAATGGTCACCTTATCATGTACCATCAAATGACATACCCTAAAATCAAAGATGAGAATTGAAACATAAAAAACCCATAAAAACGATTTCAATCTCACAATGGGTCAATTACTATTTACAAAATACAAGATAATTATAGGTATATATGCATTGAATATCGTGTGTTGGGTATTTGACCAAATGAATTTGATTTTCAATAAATGACATCTCTTTGATTTTATTTCAAGGATTAGACTTTGGATGCAAATGATTTTTGAAATTGATGACTTAATTTCAGAACATGAAAAATTTTCAAACAAAGAAAGCATCGACCAGATTTGCAGAATCCTTGACATTGATAATTCTTGATTATCATTGAAAAACTCAGCAGTTAGAGGCCACAAGGTGGATCTTGCAAATAATTTCACATCAGGTTGGGGGTAAGAAACATAACCAGATAATGATTCAGTGAAAATCATCACTGAGCACCAACAAAATCAACTCAAGGCAACCTTGTTTAATAGATAAAATGGTTTAGCAAGCTCCAACAACAATTGAGAATAACATTGTATTTGAAGGTCATCTTCAGATTCTGAAATATCGACTTACTCGTGTATGTGGATGTCTCCAAAAATATGTAATCGCATAGAGGCATTTTGATAAAAGTTGAAGAGTGTATGTGCCATAAAGACTGATTGTGGGATAATCTATTTTCAAGCCCGTCAATTCAAGCTCCGCTTCACTACATGACGTGGGTGATAACAAGAAAGATGTTATCGGTGAGTTGAATTGTGATAAATGGTAAAGATAAGGCATGCCACCAAGATTGATTGGGGAATAATTTGTTTTGAAACCCATCGACTCAAGGTTCAGTTCACTGCATGAATATTGGAGACAGAAAAAACCTCGTTAATGACAACATTATAATTCTTTGCATGAACTAAGAAGAATTTGTTCAGAAAAAATTGAGTCTACAACAAAGAGTTTCAGATTGCATGACCGAATTGTTGTATCAATTCAAGGTACAAATCATCGTATTAATGTGGGTGATGATAACATTACATCTATCCTCATGAGCTGGGAGAGGAATTTATTGTGGATAGCATTAAGCATGAATGATGAGTTTTGGATGCATTTCTAGATGACTTGACAAGTCCATGAAAGAAGATGAAGACATATGCTTGAAGAAATACAATTCAATTGATGAAAACTCCATGACTGATTGACAATCGAAGATGAGGTCAACATTAGCAAGCCTTGCAATGATTGTTAGTAGAACTCACACAAATCAAAGACCTGTTATTGAGAGAATCCAAGAAAATAGATGACTAGTTACACTCCTTCATCATGAATGCAACACCACACTTGGGGGTAAGGTCAAACTTGATAAATAATGAAAGTAGAGATCATCGCAGATAGCCCAGAATAAGTAATGTGCTTACGTTGAGTGGATGAATGACATATGACAAACTTCAATGAGCCATGTATACATGTATCATCAAGCATTGCATCCCCATCTTCACCAATTTCACCCGGGTAGATCACCCGTTATAATGAGGTCATCTCTATCTTCCATCCTAGTGGGTCACCCATCATAATGAAACCATCTTCACCAATTTCATCCGGGTAGGTCACCCGTTATAATGAGACCATCTTACCAATTTCACCAGGGTAGGTCACCTGTTATAATGAGACCATCTTCATCTTTCACCTGGGTAGGTCCCCATTACAATGAGATCATCTTCACTATTCTCACCTAGGTAGGTCACCCATTACAATGAGACCATCTTCATCTTTCACCTAGGTAGGTCACCCATTACAATGAGATCATCTTCACCATTATTTTTTTCTTTACAATGCTTACTATTTAAAGTCTTTTACAAGACTTTAGTTGTAAGCATTTTAAAGAGGGTGCATCTGTCTCCACCCAATTTTTGACCCATTTATTTTTATGTTTAGGGAAAAAACAAAAAAAAATCAACAAACACAAAAATCCAAAAATATCTTGGTACATGGAAAAATTGAAGGAAATTAAGAGTTTAATGGTCAATTGGGGCTTAAGTGCATGAATTCAAAACCATTGACCAAATTAAAAAAAAAAAATGTGTGTAAGCTTAAGGATGCTTTTGAAATTTTGACTAGGAAAAAACTCTATAAATAGAGCTAACTAGAACCAAAGAACGGGGACTAAAAAAAATACTATACACCCAAAAAAACTCTATAAGCCAAAAAAAACCCTTATCGTTTTTTTCTCTAAGCAGCTGCAATTGTTAACTCCTTTTTGGGCAGCTGCAACCCCATGATCTCCCTTCCCTTCCTCACCTACACTCCTCGTCATGCCTTCCTTATACCTCACACTCCTTACTCATGCAACAAACCCTAAAAAAGAATCCCTTTTTTCTCTCTTGGTTTGTGTCGTCAATAGGCAACCCCCCTTTCAGCCTCCTTTTTTTCTTTCTTCTTCTTCTCCTCCTACTGCAGCCACCAGCCGACCAACCTCATGATTCTCCTCCTTAGGTGCAACAGCCACTCCTCTTAGCAGTGCCTTCAGCCTCCCCTCCCTTTTCCATTCATCTCTCCTTCTTCATCAAGTTGTAGCTACAACCACCGCCCTCACTGTCTCCTCTCCAGCCATCGACCACAACCTCTCCCCCATAACTGCCTCCTTGCTCCATCCAATTGCCACCACATTGTAGTAGCGCTTGCCCCATCAGCTCTTGTTTCCCCTTCTTCCCGTCATCTTTCTCCGGCCTTAACAACCTCGCCAACCTCACAGATCAGCCATGCAAAGTAGCTCGCCAGCCATAAGAAGAAGAAGAAAAGTTGTGAGATCTAAGGAAAACGGAACCAAAACATTGGTATTTGTGTGTTTGATGTGGGTTGTGTTGCTTGTGTTTGCAGGTCACTGTGAGAGGCCCTCACTAACGAGAAAGAGAGGAAGAGAGCAAATCCATTGCCCCCTGTTATTGCTCTATAAGTGACTGTATGTGGAACCACGCGTCGCTAGTGATGGAGATGCGCGAGTTGATGCGCCACCAGTGCCCCTGCGCTGTCACCACTATTCTTGGTTCATGACACTATTCTCGAGGTCCTTTTTTTGTAATTTTTATGTTTATGAGTTTATTCAATTTTTTATTGTTTTTTAATTATTATTTGTAAAATGTAATGAAAAAGAAATAAAAATGAGGATCGTGTGTTGTGTTTTATTTATTCATTTATTTATGTTGCTTTGTTAAGAAAAAAGGAATAAAAGTGAATAGAAAATATGTTTTATTTGTATATGGCCAAAACTTTTTCCGAAAAGTTTATTAAATCTTAAGAATTTTGCCTATATTGAATTAAATTGCGAAATTAGTTCATGATAATTAATGGTTAAATTTAGATAGTAAATGTTGGATCTACAAGTAGGTTAACATTTAAATATCTAGAAATGATCAAAAAAATCCCGGAGTTATTCTAAGCGATGACCGATTTGTGAAGCGGCATATATTAAATAAATCGTGAAATTAGTTCATGAGGATTAATGGTTAAATTCAGATAGTAAATGTTGGACCTACAAGTAGGCTAACATTTAAATATCTAGAAATGACCAAATAAATTCCAGAGTTAGTTTGATCGGTGACCAATTTTTTTGAATCAGAACATTTTTCACGATGCATAAATTGTGAAATACCCATCCATTCATTCAGGATAGATGATCCTTTTAAGGCATCTACATGGATCTTTTTCCTGATATTTTATTTGGGTTCAAGAGCTCATAATAATATTTCAAAATCTAGATTTATTCACATGAATAAATACAGTCCATCAAAACATTGAAAATCATATCAAAATACACAATGCAATTTACCTAAGGTAAGGCGTACTAGGGGTGTTAATACTTTTTTTTACGCAATCAGTCCCCTTCCTTTGAATCTCTGACCAAATCAGTACAACCAGGTTTTTCTAGCGACCCTCAACAGCCAGGTGGCGACTCCTTAACTCCATGCGAAACAACCCTCCTGGGACGTCGTGCGGCGACATGCGACAAGATGTAAGACAAAGCTTCTTTTTGACAATACCATTTTTTCTACGAGTTTGCATAAGATGCAACTTCATAGGAGGAATGTTAGGGACCACTGAGATAGCACAGAATCAAAGGACATACCTTCAGAACTGGACTCAAGTGCCATGGGGATGGAGGAAAAAGTTGGAGACATAAGCAATGGACAATGATGAAGGTGTAGACAAAGGAATATGATCAAAACTTAGACACAAGAGATACAACTATATTATTTGCAGTGACAATTGGCAAAATAGACCCATAATTGATAGAAGAATGGGACAAGGTATACAAGTGTTTGAGACTAATTCCTTGTTGGAAAACAAAAATTCATTGAAGACTACATGTTTGGAAATATATATTCTTTTATGAGAGACATGAAAATTGACATAACTTTTATATTGAGTAGCATACCCTAGAAACACATGCATTATAGTTTTGGATTGAAGTTTGTTGGATAGATAGGGACGTAACAAGGGAAAACATGCACATTCAAACACACGTAAGTGGGAAAGGGGTGGAACATCTTCAACACAGAGTTTCAAATGGAGATATGTTATTTAAGACTACAAAAGGCATTATGTTTATCAAATAAGAGGCAGTATGCACAACATATGTCCAAAAAGAGGAAGGTATGTGAGCATGTTGCAATAATGTGATTGTAGTTTCAATAAGATGTCTATGTTTATGTTCAGCAAGCCCATTTTGTTCAAGGATGTATTGACATGATTTGTGATGTAAAATACTTTTATTAGCAAGAAATGATTGAAATTGTTTGAGTTTGGACATAGTGATAAAAAGTAGTAAAGAGAGAATATAAGTCACTCTTATTGATGAGAGGAAATAGCCAAGTGTATCTTGAAAATTCATCAACAAATATCACATAATATCAAAATCCATCAACATAAATAGTTGGAGAGGAACCCCAAAGATCACTATGTATAATATAGAAAGGTGTTACAAATTGTTTACTACTAGAATTGAAAGGTAGTTTACAAAACTGTCTTTGGAATATAACAGGATTAGAGTCTTTGGAATATGCAATATGTGCTTTATGTAACATCATATTTACAATTTTATTTGCAGGATCACCTAGTCTATGATGCTAGGTAGATGATAAGACTAACTGACCAAGATAAAGATTGAGCCCGAGAGGAGATGACTGGTCTACTAGACCTTGGAGACACAAAGGGAATAGGATAGAGTCCATTACTGCAGTGCCCTCTGTAGAGTATTCTTGTGACTTTGTCCTGAATTCAAAAACAAAAGGCATCAAATATTGATCGATAATTATTATCCAAGCATAATTTATATATTGATAACAAATTCTAAGCTAGTTTTGAGACATACAAAATGCGTGACCAATATATGACACAAACAAACCTTCACCATTGGCTATGTGAAAAATATCAGAGGTTGGAAAAGGAGTACTCAGAGACAAGTTGGACAAATCAGCAGTCATGTGATTTATAGCACCAGAATCAGTGATCCATATAGGAGAGGAATCCTAAGATACCAAGGGTTGAGATGTATGCAAAATAGTGTTCATTGCTTGGATGGGATGTGGGTGATTAGGAGAAGTATGAAATGGAGGATTGCTTGCAGAACCAATGAAATTAGGTCCAATATCATTGTAGAAACAATTAAGGAACCATCTGATATGAACCTCGTGATAACATGGTCACACAACCCACAACCAAGAATGAGATCTAATCCCGGAAAGTCGAAATAGATCTGATAGGAGTGTAACACAATGGAAATCTGCTCCAAGACACCAGCACTATTGAAATGAGTAGAATGATATCACGAAGCCAATCAATCTTTAATAAGTCGATTCGGTTAGTTCAAGAACTAAAGAATGCAAGAATCACTCTCACGCATAAACTGAAAAGTTCGAATTAAAATTAATCAATGGATGCCAAAATTTAGCTAACATGAGTTTAAATAGTCTTTTAAAAACTAACTTTAATGGACCCCTTATGTGGACTTAAATGAGTTTTACTCAAAACTAACCCAAAACCGTAAGTTGGAAAGCTCATGTCTTAATCTAAACAAGCCTTGAAAACAAAATCTTAATTAAACCCAAACAAGCCTTGGGCTCTAGCTAACAAAATTAAATAAAGCCCATAAATCTTATTTATAACCTTTCATCCAGACTCCTTAATCCTAGAAACAAAAGAAAAAGATAGCCCATAAGTCCTTGATGGTGTTTCTAGGTCGATTCAGATCACCATCTCACCTAAAACCTCAAGTTGTTAGGGTAAGGTCACAGAATATAATTTATATTATTTTCTAACATATCCCCTCAATTGAAAACTATTTGAGCTTGAAACTTGTACATAAGCTCACACTACATTGTGCTTGATTTTTATCAAATAAAATTGGGGTTGTGAGATTCAAACTTGTGACCGCTGGGTCAACAAAACTCTAATACCATGTGAGAATCTATGCAGATTAGTAGATGAATGATATGTTTATAAATATCTACTATTTATACATATTCAATACTACTCACTACCATACTCTAACAATACCATCTAAATGATTTAATATGTGAATAGACTTTCTTTACAAAACTAACAAAGTCAAGATTCTTTATTTTTTATGCAAATGACTTCTAGTTAGATTCAAAACAAATTACTAGTCATTTAAATCTACCGTGCACGCTACGTTTAGACTTGAGAAATATATTTATTCATATACTATAGAGATTGAAATGTTCAATTTAAATAATCAAGTTGTATTTGATAATTGAAAAAAAAAAATCAAAGTTGATGGATTATTCCCACCTTTATTTACTATAAATATTCCTGTCAGATAAGTATATGATTAAAATTATAAGAATATTTTATTCAGCTATTGCTCAAATGTTCCATCACAATACTCTCATTGATCACACGAGAAACCTTGGGAGCCATCGAATTTTGCGGCCTGTTTCTTAAATATCCCTCGAATTTTGCTTCGTCAACTCTTCAAATGTGAACTTCGTATGCATTGATGGCTCCATTCCACTCCCGATAACAGCATCATTTTTGGGGCAATATAAATATGCCAAAGAAAACCTTTCGACTGGCTTGGAGGCAAGTACAGGCCGATGCCTTATGCTTTTGTAAACGTCATCGCTCAAGTCCAGCATTTTATCAAACACAAACATCAATTCAAGAGTGATATCATTGCATTTTAATTTAAAAGTGTTTTTAAATTATTTTTTTTGCTGTTTTTAAATCATTTTCATGTACTGGTATCAAAAATAATTTTTTTAAAATATTATTTAGATAGATTTCTTAACAAAAAAAACACTTTCAAAAACAATCTCAACCACACTCTCAATCAATCAGACACTAAATATTAAAAATCAATACAAGAAGCGGTTCAAGGAAGATTAATTACATAATAAAACATATGTAAAAGACGTTGATGTTTTGTTATCAACGTCTTTTACATATATATATATATATATATATATATATATATGTAAAAGACGTTGATGTCTTATTATGTATGTATAAATTATGTATGTGTATATATATATATATATGTAAAAGACGTCGATGTCTTATTATGTATGTATAAATTATGTATGTGTATATATATATATATATATTACAAAACAAATAAAAGGTGTGCACTCTCTCACAATTCACTGTGGATTGTGGCGATTGTGAACAGTGCAGGGACGCTTTTGTCCCTGGTAATAAGACAAAATAAGGGTTTCGGGTGAGGGGCACCGGCGTAATTGCGCCCGACCGGACCGGTCCGGTCCACCGCAAATTTTGATTTTTTATTATTTTCTGAAATGGCTAAATAAGGTTTTAGCCCCTAATAAGACAAAAACATTGTTTTGGGTTCATGAACATGACGGTAATTGACCCTATTTTTTTATTTTTTTTATTCTTTGTTAGTCAGGGCGTGAGGCGCACACGCCACACGTTTTTTCGCCTCACGCCCTGTTTAGGTGGCGCGTGCGGCGTCATACGGTGGCCGGAAATTTTCTACCGGAGTCTATCCCGATGCGCCGCCGTGTGGTCTTCCTCTCGCAGTGACGTGTGTCACCTAAAAATGGCCAATTGGTTCTCTCTCTCCTGCACGTAAATGTGCAGGAGAGTCCCCCATTGTTCTTTACTTTTCACTTCGGTCCCTCTACTTTTAATTTAGTTTTTGGTCCTCATTTCTCTTATATAAGTTTTGATTTAGTTCAATTGGGTCCTCCGATTTTAATTAATTGAACGTGAAAGTTTCACTTCGGTCCTCTAACTTTTGATTTCCGGATTGGCTGTAAATTACTCAATGAATTCGGTACAAAAGTTTTGGTTTTTTCATTTTTGTCCTTTAATTTCAATTTACAATAAATGTAATTTCAATTTCATCCCTTTGACTTTTAATTTTGTAATTTAATCCCTTTATATTTGATTTTCATTTCATCCCTTACACTTTAATTTTTTTAATCCCTACTTTTGTCCATGTATATATAAGTGTATTTAACACAACAACAACAATAATAATAATAATAATAATAATCATTTTTCATTCTTACTCTTTTGTTATTTTTTTCCCTCCCGATAATTTTATAATGTTTTTTCCCTAGTAATAGCAATGATAATTTTTTTTTTATCTTTTGTTAAAGTTTCTAGGATATTTTTTATCTTTCATTTATTTTTTTTCATTATTAACATAATAATAATAATAATAATAATAATAGTGATTATTATTAATATTATACTAATAGTGATTATGTATTGTATTATTATAATAATAGTGATTATTTATTCTTTCATAATAATAATAATAATAATAATAATAATAATTTTTAATTGGTTTTTCTTGCTTGCTGTTTTGTTCATGCTTTTTATTTTTTCCCTTGGTATAATTTAATAATTTTTGTTGTTTTTATTCTATAAGCATTAATAATTTCAGATGTTAAGACTCCGATGTTGCTATTGTTATAATATTTTAAATTAATATTCCTTTTTTTTCCCTTTCTTTTGTTATTTTTATTTGCTCTTTCTATTAATTGATTTTTAAAATTTTATTATCTACACAATAATGATTTCAATAATTATTTTTTTTGTTATTAAAATATTTTTCCGTATTTTTCTAATGTTAGTGCGCGCTCTTTTGTATCGTTTATGACGCAATACCTATATTCTAAATGATATAATATATGCTTGCGTAACAAACTTAACTCAAAATTTTATACATTTTATCTCCTAATCTATAACTTTTATTTACTTATATCATATAAATTTATCATTGTTGATGTAATTATGTTAAATTATATACAAAAAAATACCCGCAACAACGCGTAGGCGAGTTAGCTATTGTATATATATAAGACGTCTTATTATGTACCTAAACACGAATTATGGTGGATTTCAATAGTACAATTGTCATTTTACCTCTCAAACTAAAATTTTAACTCCTAGAATCGGGGGCATTTTAGATATTTTCAGGGGATATTTTTGATATTTTAACTAGCCAATACCCTCGCGCATCATCGCGGGTGGGATCATATTTTTTTCAACAAAAAAAATATTAATTGTGTTTTTTTTCTTGCTATAATATAAATTTAGTCAAAATAATAAATTTGTTCAGAATTCATGTGAAATGCAAGTTTTCTATATATATATATATATATATATATATATATATATATATGTTTGTAGGTTTCAACGATATAACCAACATAAAATTATCATAATCATTAAAAAAAGCAAGAAGATTCGGATATCTGAATTATAGAAATCATTTTATTAAGATTAATTCATTTTATAATTCAATTTAAATCACATTTAAAAACAAAATATAAATTGTGAGAAGACCTACAATAATCAAATAACAAAAATAAGTTGATAATTTTCTATCCACAAAAAGACAAAAACATAAATTGAAAGTTCATCCCTATGTTACCGTCATTTTCATTACTATAACAGTTACAATTATTATCAACATTGCTGCCCAAATAATTAAAATCATTAAATTGCCCTTAAAAATAAATAAATAAAATGTCAGCAAAAAATGATAAAAAATAATCATTATTATTGCACAAACAATAAAATCATCTAACCCAAAAATCAGATAAAATAACAAAAAAACAAAGGAAAAAAAAAGAGAAATATTAATTTTAAAATTATCACCAACATAAATTAAAATTTCAGAACAGAACCTAATAAAAATAAAACCCTGACAAAAAATAAAAATAAAATCTAAAAGCATAAACGAATAAATACAGACAAAAAACAAACATTGTTTAGGAAGGACTGAAAAAAAAATGAATTGACACTAAATAATAATTTAAAAGAATAAGTGCCAAATGAAAAATAAAATATATAATTAATTCCAATTAAATGACATAACTGCAAAAAATCAAAACCTTAAGACCGAAAAACAATAAAGAAATTTTTAAAAACAAAATGCAATGTAACCAACATTTTTAATACTAAATAAAAATAAAACCTCATCAAAAAATAAAGCTAAAACATTAAAAACAAAAACTAAAAGCATAAATGCATAAATATGGACAAAAACAAAACATTGTCCAAAAGTACCAAAATACCAAAGGAATTAATACTAAATAAAAATTAAAAAGATAAGCACCAAAATAAAAATATATATAATTAATTCTAAATGAAGGACAAAAATGAAATAAATCAAAATTTTGGGAGTAAAAACAATAAAGAGATTTTAAAGCTAAAACATTAAAAACAAAAACTAAAAGCATAAATGCATAAATATGGACAAAAACAAAACATTGTCCAAAAGTACCAAAATACCAAAGGAATTAATACTAAATAAAAATTAAAAAGATAAGCACCAAAATAAAAATATATATAATTAATTCTAAATGAAGGACAAAAATGAAATAAATCAAAATTTTGGGAGTAAAAACAATAAAGAGATTTTAAAAATCAATATAGTGCATTTGCTGGAAAAAATAAAAGAATAAGGACCAAAATGAAACTAAGCATATATGACCAATTTAAATTGGAGGACAATATCGGAATAAATTAAACCTTGCATACCGAAATTATTTAAGAAACCAAAAGCAGACAAAAATCAAAAATTTCTAATGGATAAATAAATATTTAGTTGTTTTAAAGTCATCCAAAATCAAAAAGAATAACAATAAAAAGTTTTTTCAATGTTTTTAGATTATTTTTCATGTGATTATGTTAAAAATAATTTTTAAGAAAATAAAAAAATATATTTATAAATAAAAATATTTAGAAAAATAAATAGAGAGTGGGATTCAAACTCGCACTCTCTTGAATTTACTTTGGCCGTAGACAAATTCGGCCATCTCAACATTTAGTTCTTCGTTCTCGACAATATACATTAATACCGTAAGCAAAATAGAAATGTGGTTAGAGTGAGATTCAAACTATTACCCTCTTGGATTTATATGGTGTCTTAGACCAACTCAACCACCTCAACATCTCGATCATAGCTCATGACAATAGATATTAATAGTAAGTTTTATTGTGGATTCATATAGTAAAACTAGGACACGCTTTATAATTTAGTTAATATTGTTTAGGGTTTTTGGTATTTTCCATTATAAATTGCATAGTGAAACTATAATTTTACCCCTAAGAGGTAACAAAAGACAAGAAACAATGGGGGTGTTTTCGGTATTTCACATATTAATGCATAGTGCAACTACAAAAATACCCATCTAAAAGACAATCAAAGGCCTCGAGTTAGGAGCATTCCGGTACTTTCATGGTCGGGTTTTTGTGATTATCGATGGATTCATGGGTATATAGATAATTTGGCATTTTATTATTTTGTTTGTATTACTACGAGCACGTCATACGGACGTGTTAGCAGAGTTTCATGCGCACACGCCTATCAGACGGTGCGTCGCGGTGACTATCGGTCATGTACAATCTCTCGGTCATCTGTGTCAAAATATGCGCCCGGTATCCTCTTCCTCCTAGAGCAATGACGTGGTTGGCTAGGGGCGGTCAAACGTCGGTGGATGGTTTTCGTTTTTCTCCTTTTCTCTCTCTTGCACCAAAGAAATGCATGTCAGTCCTCCATGTTTGTGGTTATTTATTATAATCCCTGATCTTTTGATTTCATTTTAATCCCTTAATTATTCAATGAAAATTTTGATTGTTTTCAATTATGCCCTTCAATTGAAACTAATTATATATGATGGTTTTCATTTTAGTTCTTACCTATGATTTTAGTTTTAGTTTTTAATTGTTGTTGTTTTATTTTTTGTTGGGTTTTATTTTTTTCTATTTTGTCCTTAAATTTTAATTTATGTTAGTGATCATTTTAAAATTATTATTTTTTCTTCGGTTTTTTTCTATTATTTTTATATATTCTTTGAATCAGATGATTTTATGGTTTCATTGTTTAAGCAATATAATGATAATTTTAGTGATTTTTTTTTATAAAAAATATTTTGAGTAGAGCTTCTGGACGAGGTTTAACACTAATCCATTCTCCATTTACCCAAACATCTAGATTCTCAGCTAGAATTTCTGTCATCTCCTTGGCCAATTTCTCACCTTCCATGCTCTCTCTAGAAATGAAGAGTTCACTTAAAAACAATGCATTCATAACCAAATATATGTTTTCTAATTAGGTTTTAATGACAATTTATAGTGGGAGGCGTTGCACTCCATTTAAATGATATTTCTTAAATCAATAAATATTTTTAATTTTATTTAATTTGATGATTGGAAATCAAATAGGCCTGTAGAAAATTAAAATAAAATAAAAGCATGATCCTGCGCTCTCTCTCTCATTTTCCTAGCAATATCCGGGTCCACAAGACGCCAAAGCAAAACCAACCTCGACGTCTCCGCAAGGATCGTCCCCAAGACGTTACGTTTCCTTATTATACCTACAGCTGGGCATTCCCGTAATTTCAACGTCAAATTTCTATTATATAGAAGACGTTCCAGCCGTCTACAACTCACAATTGTAGTTATCTTTTCTCAATCAAATCCATCAACGATTCTCGTTCAACGTATGCATCTAGTTCCCATTCTGCATTTTCTTCCTTAATTTTTATTTATTTATTATTTCTAATAAGATCTGCTGCTGTTTTATAGATCAATCCTTAATGATAGTTGATTATAACATTTAACATGTCTGATTTTTTAATCTAGCCGTCTGCGACGTTGTTATTGATTATATTGTATAGATCTCGATTGAGCGGTGTTTTCAACTAGCCTTTTTTTTTCCAAATTTTGATCAAATGTTTTATTCTGTTGAGATCGGTAAAAAAAAAATATATGACATGCAAATTATCAAATCGTAATTTGTATCTAGATGTCTCTAATTTTTAACATTTTTGGGCGGCCAGATGCAAATCTTCGTCAAGACTCTTACAGGCAAGACCATCACCCTCGAGGTGGAAAGCTCGGACACAATCGATAATGTTAAAGCCAAGATCCAGGACAAGGAGGGAATCCCACCAGACCAGCAGAGGTTGATTTTCGCTGGCAAACAACTTGAGGATGGTCGCACCCTTGCTGATTACAACATCCAAAAGGAGTCTACCCTCCACTTGGTACTCCGTTTGAGAGGTGGCATGCAAATCTTCGTGAAGACCCTTACTGGCAAGACCATCACCTTGGAGGTGGAGAGTTCGGATACCATCGACAATGTCAAGGCTAAGATCCAAGACAAGGAGGGGATCCCACCGGACCAGCAGAGGTTGATCTTTGCCGGCAAGCAGCTTGAAGATGGAAGGACACTTGTCGACTACAACATCCAGAAGGAGTCCACCCTTCACTTGGTGCTCCGCCTCGTGGTGGCATGCAAATTTTCGTGAAGACTCTAACAGGGAAGACCATTACCTTGGAGGTGGAGAGCTCGACACTATCGATAATGTCAAGGCCAAGATCCAGGACAAGGAGGGATCCCACCAGACCAGCAGAGGTTGATCTTTGCCTGGCAAGCAGCTTGAAGATGGAAGGACGCTTGCTGACTACAACATTCGAAGGAGTCCACCCTTCACTTGGTGCTCCGATTGCGTGGAGGGATGCAAATCTTTGTGAAGACTTTGACGGGAAAGACCATCACCCTGGAGGTGGAGAGCTCGACACTATTGACAACGTCAAGGCTAAGATCCAGGACAAGGAAGGTATCCCCCGACCAGCAGAGGTTGATCTTTGCAGGAAAACAGTTGGAAGATGGGCGCACCCTAGCAGACTACAATATCCAGAAAGAATCCACCCTTCACCTTGTCCTCCGTCTCCGTGGTGGTTTTTAAGCTTCGCTTGCATGTTGCCTCGTTGTTTCTTTGTGGTTCTTGTAGGTGCTCAGTAGCCATCTTTAAATGTCTACTTCAAAAATTGTCGTACTTTAATTATCTATGTCACAAAGGCTTCCAGAAGTGTGAAACTCAACAAACCTTGTTCACAAAGAAGAGCAACACTGACAAGATAATAATTATGAGTATCTATATGGATGACATACTCTTCATCGGTAATGATAAGGCTATGCTAACAGAATTCAAGAACTATATGCTAAAAGAGTTTTATGTGACTAATTAACACGGGAATCATGAGATTTTTCCTTGGTATAGAAGTGATATGGGGGAAGATGGTATCTTTATATGCCGAAGAAAGTATGCCATGGAAATATTGAAATGGTTTGGGATGATAGAGAGTAATGAAGTCAACAACCCCATTGTCACAAGATGCAAAATCAGGAAAGACAACGATGAAATTTCTATAGATAGACACAGTTCAAGCAATTAGTTGGAAGTCTAGTCTACCTTAAAGCTACAGGTCAGATATGATGTTTTCTGTTAGTCTCATAAGCATATATATGGCATAACCAACGCAACTTCATCTACAAGTTGCAAAAAAAAGTGTTGTGATACTTAAAAGAAATTGTGAATTATGGTATACACTACAAAAAGAATGAAGATAATGGTCTAATGGCCTTTACAGATTGTGATTACGCAGGGGATAGGGAAGATAGAAAAAACACAAGTGATTATGCGTTTTTGTTAAACTGTGATGCGGTAGTATAGAGATAAAAATACTAGTTGTCACGTTATCAACTACAAAAGCTGAATTTATGACTACTACTGTGTATGCATGTTAGGCAATTTGGATGCAAAGGGTGTTAAGCAGCTAAGACATGATGATGAAAAATGTATACATATCAAGTGTTATAACAGCTAAACCATTAATTGTCAAAGAACCAAGTAACGCATGGATGCAATAAGCATATAGATGTGAGATTTCATTTCTTCAGGGATCTTATAAAGGCAAGATCTATTGACCTAATTCACTGTGGCAGTGGAGAACAAATTGCATATGTAATGACAAAGCCAGTGAAAATAGATGTGTTCCAGATCTTTGAAGATCACTAGGTGTATGTGATGTTATTGAATTAAGCTAAGAGGTTTTCAAAAATTAACTTATGGGAGAGATTGATAGTGCATACTGAGGTGGTTAATATGGTTAGAAATTTGTTAATAAGTCAATTTCATATGTAGAAGTTGCTTTATAGTTTGTTACATGAGTGTAGGCTATAAAAGCTCCTAAGAATTGAATACAAACACATACCATTTGCAGATCTGTTGAAATCGGCTCTTATTCTTTAAGATTCATTGCTTCGATTCTCTTTATGTTTTCTTTAGATCCAGTGCTCCAGTTCTTCAATTGCAGAGTCCAAGCTTCATAAAAGAAGATATGTTCTTCACATGGCCTGCTATAGACGTTGACTCATTTCCAATTCACACATTGTAAAGAGAATTGTCATGATCTATAATAGTCTTTAGATTGTTTTTTCCATGTATAACTTTAAGAATTTAGATGCCAAAACATAGCTATAATTTATTGTACAATAAAATTCTTGCAAACTAAAATGGAAAATACTGTATAGTCTGATCACTTGCCGACTAAATGGTAGCCCTGTAGCACAAGTTGCTTTGTATTCATTTGCTTATAAAAGAAGGGTAACATTATAAAACAATATTTCAAACAAAATTATACTCATGATAATTCTCTTTATTTAAATTCTTTGTATATCATGACTATTATGATTAAATTCCTTGTATACCTGAGTCACAAGACCATATAATTTCATAAAAAACAAATCATAAAACAATCACGAATTCAAATTCTTAATCACTCCGAAGTTGAGAGAGAGAACAAATATCAGAATCAATACGGTTAATCTATAAAACTTGCAATTTGAGTCATGAGATTAAACTAACTTGATATAAAGTAAATAACAAATATTATAAATTAAGATCCTCAATAAACCCAGTGTTGAAGGGCAAATGTTTTTTTAAAAAAAACAATTAAAAAAACCTAAAAAAAATCCTGAGTAAACCTATCTAACCTCCAAAACTCACGATTCAATTTAATTGGCATTGAAACTCTATATAAAATGAATTAGAAAGTATTTATGAATTTCAATTCTCAATTAACTCAAAGTTGAAGAGTATTGTTGATAAGAGAATTAATTAAAAAAAAAAAAGTAACTCAAGTCAATGTAATTAATCCACAAAACTCGTCATAGGATAGTGAGATCAAGATAACTCCACATAAAATAAATTATAAATTTCAATACCTAATAAATTCAATGTTAGATGATGAGGTTAAAAGAAACAAACTGATTTAAAAAAAAAAAAAACCTTTGCATTTTACTATTCATATAGTAAAATGGAAATGCATGTATATGTTAATAATAATAGTACTAATTTCATCAAGTATTTTTTTTCCCAATAAATACAGTACAGCTATGCAAATACATATTGGTATATATTTAAAAGTGATTTATTTTTCTGTAATAATTACTTAAAAGTGCATTTCAAGCCAAAACAAAACAAAGTAAATCATACAAACGCTATTCTTTTGTATTCTAAAATAAAATACTCATTAAATTCAATAAATCATTATAAAACAATAATCGAGTGCATGAACAATGCAGCTTCAAAGACCTTTTAAACAAAGTTGACTCTTATCTCTCTCGGTGCATTGAATGTAGGGGTACAGGACATAATTGAACTGATGTGAAAGAATAAGGGCAAACTCTAGATTTTGTATAAATATATAAATTATTATTATTGTCAATGTTATCAAATCCGTTCGTTCCGCTGAACACTGAACGTTCTGTTCCATTTACAAAACCGACAAAACAACGTCGCTTTTGTCCGGTTTTAATTCGGTTCGTTCGAAATTCGGTCAATTCGGTCGAACGCTCCGATTCGCTCGGCGTTCGTTCATGCTTCGCTCGGTTTAAAATCTTTTTTATTTTTAAAAATTATTTTTGACATCTATACATCAAAATAATTTAAGAATACTAAAATATTTTAAATAAATAAAAATTCAAATTTTAATTATATTTGTTAAATTAATATTTTATTTTTTTCCATATATATATAATTAATTATATATAAACAGTATGATACCGAAACGGAACACCGAAACGCTTCGAAACCGGAATATTCTATTCCAATCGAAAAACTAAAACGACGATCGGAATGATATTGACAACTATGATTATTATTAGATAAATGGATGGTGATGGACTTGTCCACCAAATTTAAACCACTTTTGCAAATTGTGTGATGCATACCAGACGGCTACCCACCGTTTACGCGTTGCCGTCCAAGTCGGCAACCATCCTCCAAATATGAACGGTATAAACGAATCATCCAAAGATCCGTGGACTACACGACCTCAATTATTTATCTTTTATTGTTTTTTTATATGCTCGATTACTATTCATAATTTCAAGTGTTCTTTTTAAAAGTATTTTTTTTATTTAAAACTGTATTTAAATGATATTTCTTAAATCAATAAATATTTTTAATTTTATTTAATTTGATGATTGGAAATCAAATAGGCCTGTAGAAAATTAAAATAAAATAGAAGCTTGGTCGTGCGCTCTCTCTCTCAGTTTCCTAGCAATATCCGTCTCCACTAGACGCCAAAGCAAAACCAACCTCGACGTCTCCGCAAGATCATCCCCAAGACGTTACGTTTCATCATGACACCTACCACAGGGCATTCCCGTAATTTCAACATCAAATTTCTATTATATAGAAGACGTTCCCGACGTCTAATCCTCACAATTGTAGTTATCTTTTCTCAATCAAATCCTTCAACCATTCTCGTTCAAGGTATGCATCTTGTTCCCATTCTGCATTTTTTCCCTTAATTTTTATTTATTTATTATTTCTAATAAGATCTGCTGCTGTTTTATAGATCAATCCTTAATGATAGTTGATTATAACATTAACATGTCCAATTTTTTAATCTAGCTGTCTAGATCTTACGACTTTGTTATTGATTCTATTGTATAGATCTCGATTGAGCGGTGTTTTCAAGTTGCCTATTTTTTTCAAATTTTGATCAAATGTTTTATTCTCTTAAGATCAGTAAAAAAATTTATATGACATGCAAATTATCAAATCATAATCTGTATCTAGATGTCTCTAATTTTTAACATTTTTGGCCGGTCAGATGCAAATCTTCGTCAAGACTCTTACAGGCAAGACCATCACCCTCGAGGTGGAAAGCTCGGACACAATCGATAATGTTAAAGCAAAGATCCAGGACAAGGAGGGAATCCCACCAGACCAGCAGAGGTTGATTTTCGCTGGCAAACAACTTGAGGATGGTCGCACCCTTGCTGATTACAACATCCAAAAGGAGTCTACCCTCCACTTGGTACTCCGTTTGAGAGGTGGCATGCAAATCTTCGTGAAGACTCTTACCGGCAAGACCATCACCTTGGAGGTGGAGAGTTCGGATACCATCGACAATGTCAAGGCTAAGATCCAGGACAAGGAGGGGATCCCACCAGACCAGCAAAGGTTGATCTTTGCCGGCAAGCAGCTTGAAGATGGAAGGACGCTTGCTGACTACAACATCCAGAAGGAGTCCACCCTACACTTGGTACTCCGCCTCCGTGGTGGCATGCAAATTTTTGTGAAGACTCTAACAGGGAAGACCATTACCTTGGAGGTGGAGAGCTCTGACACTATCGATAATGTCAAGGCCAAGATCCAGGACAAGGAGGGGATCCCACCAGACCAGCAGAGGTTGATCTTTGCCGGCAAACAGCTTGAAGATGGAAGGACACTTGCTGACTACAACATCCAGAAGGAGTCCACCCTTCACTTGGTGCTCCGACTGCGTGGAGGGATGCAAATCTTTGTGAAGACTTTGACGGGAAAGACCATCACCCTGGAGGTGGAGAGCTCGGACACCATTGACAACGTCAAGGCTAAGATCCAGGACAAGGAAGGTATCCCCCCTGACCAGCAGAGGTTGATCTTTGCAGGAAAACAGTTGGAAGATGGGCGCACTCTAGCAGACTACAATATCCAGAAGGAGTCCACCCTTCACCTTGTCCTCCGTCTCCGTGGTGGTTTTTAAGCTTGTCCCGCATGTTGCCTCGTTGTGTCTTTGTGGTGTTTGTATGTGCCCAGTAGCCATCTTCGAATGGCTACTTCAAAAATTATTGCTTGAATTATCTAATATCCGGTTTGGTACTGCTTGTATCGGGCGCTAAGGCCGTTCCATTACAAGCTGACATATTTTAGCAAATAAATTTTAGTTTATGCATATGCTCTATCACCTGTCAGTCTTTTATTGAATATATTAAAATATTTATATAAAAAACATTATTTGTGATACTAGTTTAAGATTGTCTAAGTTAACAATCATCTCACTTAAAAGTTTAAGCTTGTAAGTGAGACCTCATAATATGATTTATATTATTTTCTAACACACCCCCTCAAGTGAAAGTCCTTTAGGCTTGAAACTTGCACAGGTTCACATCATTTTGTGCTTAGTTTTTATCAAATAGAATGGGGGTGGTAAGATTCGAACCCGTGATCGCTGGGTTAACAAGACTCTGATACCATGTTAAGAAAGCATTTCACCTAAAAGTTTAAGCTTTTAGGTGAAATGGTTCCTTAACATAGTATCAGAGAGGTGAGATGGTTCCTTAACATAGTATCAGAGCTTTGTTGACCCAACGGTCACGGGTTCGAATCTCATCACCCCTATTCTATTTGATAAAAACTAAGCACAAGGTGATATGGGTCTATGTAACTTTCAAGTTCAAATGGCTTTCACTTGAGGGTGTGTGTTACAGAATAATATAAATCATATTATGGGACCTCACCTAAAAGCTTAAGCTTGTAGGTGAGGTCCCAGAATATGATTATATTATATTCTAACACATACCCTCAAGTAAAAGTCTTTTGGGCTTGAAACTTGCACAGGCCCACATCACCTTGTGCTTGGTTTTTTTATCAAATAGATTGAGGATGGTGAGATTCGAACCCGTGACCGCTGGGTCAACAATGAATAAACACAAAACAACAATTGAATCAAAATACACTGTTAAGGAACCACCTCACTTATAAGCTTAAACTTTTAGGTGAGATGGTTCCTTAACAGTGTATTTTGATTCAGTTGTTGTTTTGTGTTTTTTCATTGGAACTAGTATATATATATAACTAAATATATTAATTTTAAAAAAAGATTAGTTCAAATCTAAAATTTAAACCATAAAATTTAATTAAAAATAATAATAAAATCATTTTTCTAAATAAAATTATGAATATATATATATATATATATATATATGAGAATAGCATCTTTAATCTTGCAAAGTTATTATATTTTCTGATTACTTTAAAATTTTAACCTAATATATAAATATGTTAGAGATTTTTTTATAAAATGTTATTTTAATCTTACGGTCGAATTAAGAGATATAATTGATATTATAAGATTGTTTATTATTTAAAAAAATATTATTTGGCCAAAACAAGCAGAATAAATTGAAATGTTGTGACCGGTATTTGACCGAAAAATCTAGAATGACTGGAATTTAAACCAAGGTACAAACAATGTTGTTTTACCCTCTCTTTTTTTACTAGTACAAAATATTTTGACTGAAATAGAACATAGTTGACAAGTTTATTAAAATAATCTTGAAAATATTAGAAATATGAATTTAAAGTAAAAGAAAATTAAAGTATTTTTAAAAGGAAAAACTAGCATGCTTTTAAGAGTATGGAGAGGTTTCTATTAGAATTTGAAAGGTTCCAAATTAAATTGAAATGTTTAGAAGGAAACTAACATTAATTTTCTCATTGAAGTTTAATATGCTATGAATGTCCGTAATAACATGCCAATTTTAAGATCCTTAAAATAATAATAGTGAATCTCGTCACCTATGAGAATTTTTCAAATAAAAACTTAATTTAAAATAAAAAATAAAAAATAAAATTTATATTTTTTTCAAAAATATTTTTGAAATGTAGAGGCAAACAGAATCTAAACAATTCTTATACAATCGATATCTACTATTGAAAAACTTCAAGGACCACCATCGACTATCTCATAACTTTATTAACCATAATAATCATTCAACAACTCTTAGAGTCACCTTCTATATTTTACTAACTTAAGCATTAAAGTGTTTCTTGTACCTTAGGAAAGCTTATGGACCAATTCATGTTTGAAGTTTTTCATGGCCATCACTTGGTTAGTTCCTTCCTTACTATTCTCATCAATTCTTGTTTAAATTCCTTCTTTATTATTCTCTAATTAATATAAGATTATGTTTTGAAAGTAAAGAGATTCACTAAAATTATCATATAGATAAATTTATTTTATGTCACTAGTGTCTCTTCAAACAAACAAGAGTTTATCCTCATTGTCTCCATCTCTTCTGTCACAAAACTATAGCAAAATGTAGTCTTTTGATCAAGTATATGTACAATACTTGTGGCTAACTATTGAAGTTATCTTTGCTCCTCTTGTTGTGGATTGTGGATCCCTTCTTCTAAAGTCAAATTTAGCCTTGATTGTGATATATATTGGCTCAATAAAATCCTTTGAAGTTTCTCTCAACATTTTTATGATTTTGGAAATTAGTGTTTGTTTGAACTGTGGTTATTGAAATTGTTTTTGAAAATATTTTTTTGTTCAAAAATACATCAAAATGATATTTTTTTTAATTTTTTTTAAAATTATTTTTGTTATCAAAATAATCTAAAAAGGAATGACTGTGACTACATATTCCGAGATGGTAGTGGGGAATACAGTTTTGAATGCACCAGTTAATTTCTTACAGAGATATTCCGAGAAATCGAGGCTGTAACCATGGACATGGCTACGTGTTGCTTTGCATGCGTGTCGCCAACATTTGTCACGCCTGCAGGTGGTGGGGACTTGATATTCACATCCATGCAGGTTCAATTCCATGGATACTGAAAATGTAAGGCTACAGTCTTGTCTGTAACACTAATTTTAATGCTACCTATCATCTGAAATGATCCATCCCAAATTACATGTCGAACCCGTTTCTCAATTTCATTCACTTGCATTGTTCATCAATTTTTCAGAAGACTGTAAATTGTATTCCAATGGTCTTTTTTGAAGAATTGTATCTTGCTACAGCTTGTGCTGAGATCACTCTCATTGCGATTTTCCTGGTCCATTTCCAATCGTCATTAGCAGTAAAAAGCTTGCTGGCCAAGCCATTGTAGTGTAACAAATAACATGTTAGAGTGAGCTGATTCCAGGAAATTGTGCAGTGTAACAATATATATTAACGACATTGTAAGTGATATGGGTCGAAGAATACTTTAAATCCATTGTTTCTCCTCTTTTTACTTTTCAGAGGCATTTCTTAAACTAACCAAGATTCAAAATTAGCATCTTAGAATCTGGCATTACAATCTTTCATTGCTGATGAGTTGCCTGGAGGCTTATTCAACGAGCTGGGAAAGTACATCCTCGCTTGGTTTATCAATTAGCAATGTGAATTGTCTATAAAAAAAAAAAAAAAAACTTGATAACAAAGAGCTTGAGATCTGCATAGCAAGTTTTGAGTTAGTGCATGTATTTCTTGTAACAGCATGGGACAATCAGAGTTTTACTCATTAACCTGGACCCACAAAATAAGTTTTCCAGGATATGGATTTCCTCGAATCCAATAAAAAGTGAATTGATAATTAATGAAAAAACAGGAGTCCAAGCAAATGATAATTAGAGATGATCATAAAGCTAAGCTGCATTGCTTTTTTATTGCATGCGTACATTTTAGATGAGCTGATAAACTCAAAGCTAGACTCAGTTTTATTATGGCGCAAGTGCTTGCATAAACAGCCTGATGTGCTAGACTTCCTTTTATTACATAAGTGCTTGCATAAAACGCTCACAAGCCACTCTACGAGTGAGTGAACTCGATTGCTAGCTAACTAGCACATCATATGATCCTAAAACAGCATCTAGAACCAGATTGATTCGGATTGACAGTCCGGCATGCCGCACTGTCTTTGTATCTCGGTTGCCCTCCTCATTGCCTCCTGCATCTCCTCCTGTTCAGGGCGTTGCTGCCGTGTTTGCTCCTCGATCATAGACCGTAGAGCGTCGCACTGGCACTGCCTGTCCACCTGCCTTATTTGCTCGCAGCATTGCTGAACACGCCCTTGATCACCACGTGAACCGTGGATCCCTCGGAGCGCTAACCTTGGCCTTGATTGCGACACGTATTGCTCACAACTGCCCAATTCCACCCTCTGAATCTGCTCCTGGCAGCTTCCAGATCGACGCTGGCTGGACTGATCATCAAACTCCACGGTAGTGATGGTGGTTCTGTAAGAAGAGGCATTGGCGACGAGTGCCAAGAGAAGGCTAACTAGAGCAGCTGCTACAATAAAAAACCTTGCCATTTTGCTGGAGAAAAGTACAGTACTGGGGTTCTGGTGGATGAATGAGGTGATCATGGGTGCATTAACTGGTTTTTATAGGGGATTTTGAGCTCTGCATGGAGAGAACGTGGAGGCTGGCATGGTTCTGTGATTGATCTGTGATTTTGATGCGGTGGCTATGAATGTTATGGTGGTTTGGTTGATGCTTACACGTCTAGATCAGCATGCAAATTCTGCCAAGAGATTCATTGTTTGGTTTTGGAGTTTCTTCGGTCTTTATTCAAGACAATATCAAACACGTACGTAAGAGATTCAATATTGTTTCCTACTTGTCTCTGAGGTGGTCATGGTGTGACACAAAGAGCTTCACATTTGTCATAGCACGATAATAGATATCAAGTTTGAGTTAAAATATGTATTTTTTTATAAGAGCTTGAAATAGTTGGGATTTTACTTATTTACCTAGACTTATAAAATACATTTTTTTAAAATAAGATTTTCTTAAATCCCAAAAAAAATATAATGATGATATAGGCCCATTCAATAAAAACTCCTTGTATCCCATTATAACCACATAACACTGATCACACGTGTTTAATATTACATTTCAAAAAAGCTTTTGAAAAAATTAAAGATTTTTTATTTTTTATTTTAAATTAATTTTTTATCTTCTTAAATCATTTTGATATACTAATATCAAAGATAATTTAAAAATTAAAAAATATTATTTTGATGCATTTCTGAAAAAAAAACACTTTTAGAATTTTTTTTCAAACATGCACTTACCCTTACTTTGCTCTACATGACACTCTCGTGCTTACAAGGAAGAAAAAAAACCACACAATGATGTGCTTTATTACCACTACTTATGGGTTGCTCGATACTGCATTTCAAAAATATTTTTGAAATTTTTTTATTTTTATTTTTAAAAAAATTAAAGTTTTTATGTGTTTTTAAATATTTTTATATTAAAATATTTTTAAAAAAATCTAAATATATCATTTTGATACATTTATAAACGAAAAACACTTTCATAAACAACTTCAAGTGTACTTCCAAACCGGAATTTAGTCATCTGAATCTCAAGCCAAAATAACAGAGATCAATGAACTTAATTTATTATTCCATACATTGTAAACATGTCCACCTTCAACATATATACATCACATAGAGGCTAATAAGGATATGGTTTGTTGAGTAGGAGTTGATTTGGAGGTTATTTATAGCCATTATTTACAGCAAGCCTAGCTTGTGAACCAAGATAAACACCATCAAACAACAAAGCTTAAGCCAATAATCATGGCTAGGTGATTCCTCAAATGTTGTAAATACATTACTAGCTACCTTCAAAAATACCTAAACTCCTTTTTCCATACATTATGAAAAAAATTGAAATTAGTTGCCACATATAAATTTAGGACAAGTTTCCAAATCAATTTGTTGTCATCACTCAATAATAACACATAACATAACTTATCAACATCAAGATGTTTTTTTCTCAAATCTTATATCAATTCTTTTTTTGTTATTTTTTTGTTTTCATGTTTTTATTAATATTTTTTTCAACGATTCTATCCTTCAAAAATAAATTGTATGACACTTTAATTTCTTGATTGAATTTGAGTTCAAGATTTAACAAGATGCAAGTCTTTTAGATTAGACGAGGTTTAAGAAGTTTACATAAGCTTTCTTGCCTTTTTCTAAGCTGATGTTTTTTTTTTTTAATCTTACTTTTTTTTTAGCAGATGTCCTATGTTAGGTTAATCTCGAGTTGTTTGATAATCAAGATAGGCTTAGATAGGGTTATTTTTTATTTTAATTTTAATCTTGCATTCTTTTTCTTTTAGTTTTTATATATTATTTAAATTTTCACCTGATTTTTTTTTTTTGCCTACCATCTTTTTTTTACATAAAAATATTTATTGATCATGGTAGAAAGAGGGTAAACATATGTTATGACCAAACTATAAAAAAGTAAGAGTTTTTTTTTTTGTTATTGATACTAATACTTAAACCAAAGTGATAGAAAATGTATCAAATTATTGTATCTAGGAGCACAAATTTCTATTTTTTAAAATTAATTAATTAATTAATTCATATTAATTTTAAAATAATTAGTGAATTAGTACAAGCTTATAAAATAAAAGGCAAAAGTACTTAAGTTTTTCTCTAGTGACATTATTTTTTTATTTATAACTTAATATAATTTGAAAAAAAAATGTTTTTTTATTTTAAAATATGTGAGAATAATATTTTTTTTATTTATTTTTAAGAAATAAAAAATATTTTTAAACTATAAAAAATAAAAGTAAAAGGCTAAATTTTTAATTTTTAGTGATTATTTTGAAAGTTAGCAGTGGTTATTTTGAAAAAAATAATTATTCAAAAATATATTAAAATAATATTTTTTTAAAAAATATTTTTAACATTAATACATTAAAATAATATAAAAATATAAAAAAAATATTTTAAATATTTTTAAAAATATTTTTCAAGCAATGAGATACTCCGTTAGTTTCACTTGTGATTCTCCCGACAACGTTTTTCTTGATGTCGCAAACTCATTTTATACAGACAACTTCACCCTTCTATCAAATTGCTCCACCTCCACTACGAATCTTCTGTAATCGCGTCCTCCACATGCCACGTGTTCACTCTAATCAAATCACATCCAGGACAAACACTAATCGCAGCACGTGGTTAACACTCGCCCTCCTGAGAGTAGTATTCACTCTATCCGCCCCAACCCCAAAAAGTAATTTCATTCCACACCTGCTGGCTTATTTCCTTATCTTGTTTCTAGAGATCTCTTCAGCTTACTCCGAAACGAAGAAGACTTTCATCAGAAAAGCTTGGACTCGTCCGATTTAGGGTTTCGCTTCATATCGATCATATAATCTCACGCGTCGAAACCCTAATCACCGGATAAGGTAATTTATTTTTGTTCCAGTTAGTCGATTTGATCATCTTTTAATGCAAGTTATTAGCGTGATTGTTAATTTCATGCATTAGTTATGTGGATCTTGTTTAAAATGAGCATATACTGTGACTTAATTGCAAATTTTCTTTTGAAAGGTTGCTTTTCTGATGTTTTGATCGTTAGTTTTTTTTTTCAATTTATTGAAGGTGTTGGTGTCTGTGGTCTCACTAGCTTTCGGGCTTATGGGTGTGATCTTTATTTAGTGGGATTTTGATGAATAAAGCAAGGTTATTTGTAATGGATTACATGGATAGCTGTGTTTCTGTTTCCTTAATCGTATTAGTTTGCGATTTGATATATTGTGAATTTTTAGCTTGTACTTGCACTGATTTAATGACACGTGAGCAACATATATTTATCTAGGATGTTGATTTGATGTTTGGGTTGCTAACTTTGTCATATGAATTTTTTTTGTGGCATGTTCTATTGTAGAAATAGATCAACTTGGTTTTGCTTCCCATGAAATATGCTGTAATACTTATGTTAGTTTTCCAATTGTGCTTTAGTCCCTGTGAAATATGTTGTAATGGTAGAAAGGATGAAGGGACATCAACTTTCCTAACTATGACAAAGATAGTTATCCTTGGTTTTCAAATTGTGTTTTAGTCCCTGTTAATGTGAGTTATTGCTGTTTAGGTCAGAGTTTCCAGGTTGTTGGGCTTCCTTGAACAGTTAAGTTTTCATGTCTGATTTCGAAGTCCAAGCTCCTACAGCTTTTGGTAAGCTTGCTGTTTTTTACATGTATTAGATTTCCTTGCCAGTGTAGTACTGACATTTGAGTTTTTCTGAGATGTGGCCATATCTGCCACACCATTTTTACCCATATGTCTGACAATCATGTGGTTTGTTATGGTAGATCCTTTTGCTGATGCAAATGCCGACGACTCTGGTGCTGGGACAAAAGATTATGTGCACATACGGATACAGCAACGCAACGGCAGGAAAAGCTTGACAACTGTGCAAGGTTTGAAAAAAGACTTCAGCTATAACAAGATACTCAAGGACCTTAAGAAAGAGTTTTGCTGTAATGGTACAGTGGTGCAGGACCCTGAATTAGGCCAGGTGTGTGTTTCACCTCAGCATGTAAACTAGCATTGGATGTTTCTCTCCTCATTGTGAATGTGATTTTTGTGTATAGGTTATTCAACTTCAAGGTGACCAGCGCAAGAATGTCTCTACCTTCCTTGTTCAGGTAATTTTCACTCCTTGTGCCAGTTGATGAGTCTTTAACAATCAGTTATCTCCTCTGGGTCATCACCTGATATTCATAGTTAAGTGGATTCCAAATTTGTACTGTCTTGTTTTGGTCAGGCTGGCATTGTGAAGAAGGAAAGCATTAAAATTCATGGTTTCTAAGCTTACTGCAGCAAATTAAAACTCGGTATAGTGTTCTTCCTGCTGGTGTCAAGAAATTAAGCAAAGCTTTTACTATCTTCCCTGTGTTTGGTTTGATATGACATGCATCTTTTGTTTCTGATGTTATCTGGAATCTTGATATCTGGTTTCTGTACTGGGAGATGATAATGGAACATTTGACGGTTTGCTCTTCCGTTTCAAGTAGTTGTGGCTATCTATTGGTTAATCTTGGTTAGGATTTCAGTTAATTGGTAGGAAAATTTAGTGTCGTGGTTCATTTCATTTCTCACATCAGTCAGGAAGTTCAGTAGATGATTGAAGTACGGACGGGTCCTCGTTAGCAATCCCAAGCTTCTCTTGGTTAGGGTTTCTGGACTTAATTTTTCACCGTGTTGTTGAGTGGCTGGCAAACTTAAACTAAAATTAATATGCAAGGATAAAGGATCAAACCCGGGATTATACGATGCTTTTCTTTTCCCGTTATGTCCGTGAGAGCAACTCTGGGAAATATCCACCTGAATTTGCTTCCATGATTATTTCCGAGTGATCGAATTTGGTGGGTCGGTTAAATTAACAAAAGAAAATGTAATCTTTTGGTTTCATAAAATATTGTACAGAGGACTAAATCCATGCTGTTAAGATCAAGGTTGTCAATACTGTTCCGGTTTTTTTATTGGTAATCTCAAAATTAAAAATATCTTTAAAATTTTAAAATATTATGATAGTAAAATGTTATAAAATGAAAGAAATATTATGATTTTGAATTGGAACAGTATTGAGACGTTTCGGCAGGAATTTAGCTAGAATTTCTAGAATGAACTGGAATTAAAATCGAGATAAAAATGAAGTCAGTTCTAGATATTCTGGTTAGGAACAGAATTAATAAGTGAAAAATCTAGGGATAATTTCTTGGATGTGAAAAATCTAGGGGTAATTGCTTGGATGTAAGGTCATTTAAGTAAAGAATCCTGACCTTTCTAAGGTCATTTAAGTAAAGAATCCTGACCTTTCTAAGGTCGTCATAAGAGCGCTCCTTAAATGTAATTCATTGTGGACATGATTCAAATTATACATTAAACAATAAAAAAAACAAGCTATAAAGCCAAGTAAATTCACTCTATTCCTAAATAGATTTCACTATTTAGCGCTCACTGTTAAAAAATCATTCTACTTCTGTGATGCCAAAAAAAAAAAACAGGATAAGTTATATATCACTCGAAATATTATTTAGTTTTTTTATTTAAAATTTAATTAAATATTCCGGAATATCGGATTTATCCGTTCCACAGGTAAACGCAAGTTTCACTCGTTATCTCCATGAAATCACAGCTCTTTTGATCACGGATTTCTCGCTTCCAGCTTCTTCTAGAAGATATCACTTATCAGGCTCGATCTGATTTGTGTTCGTGCTGAGGATTTTGAAGTTGTCGTTCTCCTTTGCCACGTGGATGATGACCATCCAGTTGAAGCCAAAAATGGGGTCTCGTGTTTATTTTTTTTAAGAAAAAAACCTTCTTGTCTACTTAATATATAAGGGTATAAATTAAAAAAGTTTAGTTCTTAGTGTTAAACAGATAATCGCCGGTAAGACTAAAGAATTTTTGCGAATAGAAAAGAATCTTGATCATGGAGAATACTTTGGTATTATTATTATCAGGTCAATCTGGAAATATTTTTACCTCAGAATTTGTTTAATTTGAGTTTTAAATTAGATTGCGTGAGTTATTTTGATTCGATCCAATTGATTTAATAACTTTGTTTTGAACCCTGATAAATTATAAATGACATGTTCCACCAAGTTTCACTATTCGAAGACAAAAAATCCAAGTCTTTGCAACATCAATACGAATCTTTCGTATGTACAAAACACCAAACAATTATTTTTAAATATTTTTTTAATAAAATAATCAAGTATAAAAGATATTTTTTAAAAAAAATAAAATAAACAAATTAATCAAATGATTCAGGTTTATAATGATAATAACAATAATAATATTTTTTAGCTGAGTGAAAATGATCATCTATTGAAATGTTTAGTTAATAACTTTCTTTACATATCATATCAAGATAATCTATAACATTATATAGGAAATGTAATAGTGCAACATGGTGTGTGTGTGTGTAAACTGAGTTTTAATTATTATTTATCATGTTAAATTTATGTGCCTGTTTAGGGATGTAGTTGAAGTTGTTTTTGAAAGTATTTTTCATTCAGAATTGCGTCAAAATGATTTTTTTTAATTATTTTTTACATCAACACATGAAAATAATATAAAAAATATCATTTTTTAATTTAAAGTAAAAAATAAAAATAAAATAAAAACATATTTTTTTTCAAAAACGTTTTTTAAAAACAATGTCTAACACCCCTGCCTTTTCTTTATGGTATTCTTATCTATTTTGGTAATATTTATACCGATCATATACATTGTATTATTTCCCACCAAGTAGTACATATGAATTTGAAAACAAACATAAAATGTTTAGACCATTAATACGTTTCTTTCCTTTTCTTTTTATATTTGTTAAATTTAAATTTATTCTTTTATATTTCTATATGCTCTTATTTTATGATATTTTCATCCGTTATAGCGCGCACACACATATTTTTATTACTATATTTATCTCTTTATTTGAAGTTTTTAAATTTCTTATTTTACTTGTGAATTACTTGTGCTTTTACTATATTATATAGTACTCTCCCTCTCCCTCTCTGTTAATTTTTATTTTATATTAAGATAATAAATAATAAATAGAATACAGATATTAGTTCTTGAACACGGGTATTCACATGGATATTATAAAATATAAACTCTTTTTGTTACGTTCCCAAAAAGTTAAAAAAAAAAAAAAAAAAAACCGTGAGCTCACGTTACGGACGATAGCATGGAAGCCACGTGGCACAAAATACTTGGAAGGCAGCACGCCTACCCTTGCAAAATAGTCAAAGCCCGCTCTAGACCCTTCAAATCCTATCCAATCTCCGCTTGTCCTTTGATATTCTCACCTCGGCTAATCTCTCTAGCCGTTGGATACAAAGCCATCTCTTCAGATCCGTCCACACTTCTAACGTCCGTTAGAGCCATTGTTTAATTTATTATGAAGTATGCAAATATATATATTTTTTGGTTAAGAAAATAAAATAAAGCATGGAGGAAAAAGACTAAAATAATTCGAGATAGGTCGAATTGATCATCAGAATCAATGAATGAAAAATCACTAATTTACTGCAAATCATCTAATAAATTTAGAAAATTAGAAGTAAACTCTTTAATTTATAAGTAAATTAGAAGCAAAAGTCGTAGATTTTTTTTCTTCATATTTTTAGATCTTGAATTCAAAATTATCTTTCAGAATCTCTTAATAAAATTTATATTTCCTTGTATTATTATCATGACGTGTATTAGTTTATTTTAACATCAAATTAAAAATTTTATATAAATATTTTATCATCCCAAATTAAAAATATTTTTCTTAATCCTCTTTTTTCTTCTTCTTAAAATGGATAGATGCAATTTAAAACTGGTTTTTATTATTTCTAACATGCTGCCCACCAGAGTTTTTTTTCTTTCAAAAACATCATGTTTTATATAGGAGTTGTTGATATCATGTTTTAAAAGTGTTTTTGAAAAATAAATTATTTTCTATTTCTAAATTAATATTTTTAATATGTTTAGATCATTTTGATGTGTTAATGTGAAATATAATTTTTAAAAATAAAAAAAATATTATTTTAATATATTTTTAAACGAAAAACACTTTTATAAACAATCTCAACTGCACTTCCAAACAGACACATATTAGATGTCAATTTATAATTATTAGACGTGTCATAATTTAATTATTTAACTTAGTCATACTCTATAATAACTTCCCAAGTTTATCGCGATCTTACAACTAAATTGTTTAAAAAAACTAAAATAATTCTAAATGGATGGTAGAAAATGCTTGTAATTAGTTTCCAAAATTGTCATAACACGTCACTAACATTTTTTTTTAGAAAATAAAAAATGAGCATAAAAACTATCACTGCCTTGGGAACTAACGCCGTGAGTTAAAAGAAATCAAATGTATCAAACGGCTAATATTCATCTCCACATCCGAACTCTGCCTCGCATCGCCTCTCCACTCGCCATAAATTCTCGCCATCTTCTTCACTCCCCTGTACTCCATAGCTCTAAACCTCAACACACAGCCAAACGCACTGTCGTTCATCATGGCAACCATGGCTACAACTCTCACTTCTCTCTCAACAAAATCCCAAAAACTCTCTCCTTTCGACACTTCCTCTTCCTTCCGTGGCACTCCCATCTCAAAACCAACACTTCGTACGCAGCCCACAAAATCATCATCACCACCAAACGTTTCCATCTCCATGTCGTCTCCGCCGTATGATTTGAATGCTTTCAAGTTTGAACCCATCAAAGAGTCTATAGTGTCTAGAGAAATGACCAGAAGGTACATGACGGACATGATAACTCATGCAGACACTGATGTTGTTATTGTTGGTGCTGGCTCTGCTGGGTTATCTTGTGCTTATGAGCTTAGCAAGAACCCTTCTGTCAAAATTGCCATTGTTGAACAATCTGTTAGCCCTGGTGGCGGTGCTTGGCTTGGTGGCCAGCTCTTCTCTGCCATGGTATGAACGAACCTAACTCTTCCCTTCTCCGTCATGTTCTTACGCATGCAATGTTAATTACGGTTTTATTAGTTGTATATGCTAAAAATACGCTGATAGTCCTACGTTGTTATCAGTGCTGTTTAAGCGGCCGGTCTGTCTGTGACTCGGCCACCAGACCTGGGCATGCTTTATAGAAAAGTTAAACCAGAGTTAACCTAATTATTTAACAGGATCCATCTGTAGTGGGTTAATCCAAAAATGGGTAACTCTCTTTTTTTGTTTGTTTAAGATGATATATATATATATATATTCGTTTTTGTTCTTATTCATAATATGTTTTGCCATTATTGTATCTTAAGGATAAGGATTGGCTGGTTTTTTTACTTATTGAAGATGACAAGAATTGATAAATCATGAAAGTACTTTTTTTCTTTCTTTTGAGAAAGGTACACTTAAAGTTTTAAATGCTGACATGAAGGTAGGCTCCCCTTGTTCTTTTGGACCTCTCGTCTTGCTCAGCCCCGAAAAGAAACAAAAAAAAATTAAGGGAACATAATTTTCAGTCCTTGATTACATCATATATTACATAGCATGCTGACAAGTTTAAGTGTGTTTTAGTTTTGGAATATGGTTGTGGTTGTGGTTGTGGTTGATTTTGAAAGTATTTTTTGTTTAGAAATATATTAAAATAATATTTTTTTATTTTTTAAAAATTATTTTTGATATTAGTACATGAAAATAATTTAAAAACACTAATTTTTTTAATTAAAAATAAAAAATAAAAATATTTTTTTAAAAAAAAATTCAATAGTTTTTTTGAAACGCAATTTCAAATACTCTCTAATTCTCTTAAGTGGCCATTGGTATTGGCCTTGCTGTTGCCAAGATTTTCAAGTTACAATCCTGTGGGCGTGTGATCATTTCCTCAGAATTTAAGTAGGAAATTAAGATGTTTTCCATTCTTTTTTTGTAGAAGTGCTTGTAAAAAGGAAGGAACCGGCTGTTTTAAGGTTTCTGATTTGCTAGTTATAATAAAAGAATTAGATAATACACACACATATATGTCCTTGCAATCCACCTTCTATGAATTAAGATTTGAAATTGATTTCAAATATTCTGTGTATTGACCAGGTTGTACGCAAACCAGCCCATCTCTTCCTTGATGAGCTCGATATTGAGTATGATGAGCAGGAAGACTACGTGGTAATCAAGCACGCGGCTCTTTTCACCTCCACAATCATGAGCAGGCTCCTTGCCCGTCCAAATGTCAAGCTTTTCAATGCTGTGGCCGCAGAGGACTTGATAGTGAAAGAAGGAAGAGTTGGTGGAGTGGTGACCAACTGGGCTCTTGTGTCAATGAACCATGACACACAATCTTGTATGGACCCTAATGTGATGGAGGCCAAGGTGGTCGTGACCTCTTGCGGCCATGATGGACCATTTGGTGCTACTGGGGTCAAGAGGCTTAAGAGCATTGGCATGATTGATAGTGTGCCAGGGATGAAGGCTCTTGACATGAATGCTGCAGAAGATGCCATCGTGAAGCTTACCAGGGAAGTTGTGCCTGGAATGATCGTCACTGGCATGGAAGTTGCTGAGATTGATGGCTCTCCGAGGATGGTAATTAACTTTTCAATCTCCCTTTTCTTTAAATTTCGTGGCTGGGATTTTTGTGCCTCGAGATTGCTCTCCTTTGCCATTCAACTTGTGCGGTACTTGTTCAATATCTGAAACTAAAAATGTTGACAGACTTGAGAAGTTAGTGCTGCAAATCATTACAGGGTCCAATCTGACTATTACTGAATGTATATTACCATGCGAAACATTCCGGTGTTCTTGTTTTGAAATTACTGTTGTACCCCTCATACGACACACCTATATTCTTGTTTATTCAAACTCATAACCTATATTTATCATTTGATTGTATAAAGTATGTATTACATTGGAGTCATCAAGGGCCTATGTAATCATGAAATTCATCCTATGATCATAATCATTTATTAGTGGATAGATTAGGCCCGTCATAGTATTTATGGTCCCCGCAATCACAATGGGTCCTGAAATATCATGTCTTCAAGGACCACCGTGTCTTTTTCCTGATATGATTCAGGGACCGGGAAATGCTGAAGTACTTCACATAAACAGCCGGTACTCCATGAAGCTGTGTCCTGTAACGTTAGCAAACAAAAAGGAAGGCTGAGATTGACAGAAACAGCCAGTATGATTAAATCTGTTTACGATTAGCAGTACTTAGTGCTCAAAATTGAAATCACATTGTGTTTGTTTACTGGGAATGCAGGGACCGACATTTGGGGCAATGATGATATCAGGGCAGAAGGCAGCTCACCTTGCGTTGAAGTCACTCGGGATGCCCAATGCACTGGATGGAACATTTGGGGGGGGCGTTCATCCGGAGCTGATCCTGGCTGCTGCTGAATCTGCAGATATTGCAGAGACTTGAAAATGGTAGCGATAGACTCAAATATTTCAGATAAAAAAAAGGCAGCAGAAATGAGTTTGATGGGTTTACCCGTCCATGTCGTCATGGTAGGTTTTAGTTAATAATCTTGGTGTCGATTCCTTTTGTTTAAGACTCTTGTCGGCACTTGACAGTTGAAATAATTTAGTTCATGATGTTTCTGGACCTTGTTCTTGTTGGCTGGCCCATCTGGTAATTCTCTCAGCTGATTATGAACATCCTAGGGTTTGGTTTTCATATAATTGAGAAAACATTTTCTTGATTTTCTTCATGGGGGCAAGCCATTTTCACCGTAGCAAAATATGCACCGGGCAATGCAGGTCGGGCATGGAAGAAAGTACTGTTTTCTGGGTTTCTGCTCAACGAATGAATGCAGGAGATTTCATTGGTTTTTAAAGGCATGGATTCCCTATCCTAATAAGAAGATGACAAGGAGGCCATGCGAGGGACAAAAGAGAGCCCCTCAAATGAACTCAAATGAATTCGGGAACTAAAATAGATCATATTGAATATAGTTCCACTAGCCCACCCCTCCTGGAGGTCATATGAAAGTTGCTTCACCATCCATAGCCCTCATGCCTAGAGAGAGAGAGAATTGCATGATTAGGCGTATGCTTCCACATCAATCTCACCTAACCTGAGAAATCAGATAACTTTCTTAGGTTATTCCAAAGTCAATCATTTTCAACATCATGATTAAAGGCTGAGGTTTTATTCATAATTCATCAAAGTATGGTCCTACCACTACAACTTATTTTCAACAACTCCATGATACTGCGCTAAATCTTATTTTAATGTGTTACATTAAAAATAATTTTAAAATAAAAATACATTTATAAAATCAAACCATTCTAAAAACAACTTCACCACTAAACAACCCATGAGAGAGGACTGGGGACGTGATCCTGCAGTTCCTATCTTCTTGTTTTTCTAGAACAAACAGATGTAGAACACATGAGGCGAAGGCGTGTTTTTCTAATCGACCTTTTCCCCTTTCGTTGCTCTTCATGAGTTCTCTGTTTGATTATTTTCTGCTTATGCACTTGTCATTCAAACCAATTCTTTCTCATTTTGTTTTTCTGGGTTTTCTGTATTGTTCACGAGAACAAGATCAGCAATGGTTTTCTTATGGTGGGAAACGCGAAAGACCACATGTCTTTGTGCTTTGCCTTTCTTGTGTGTCGGCTTTCTATAAGCAAATTAGCACTGATTACTTTAATCCAAAATAAATAATTAATGGTGGAAAACAGATGAACCCACATGTCTTTGTCCTCCTGCTTCTTCTTTTTTTCGTGTCCTCAGCTGTGAGCAAATTAATGTCATCATTAGTGGGGTTGTTCGAAGCTTTTCTTTCTCTCCTGGTATGGTTTCTTGACGCGGTTTGCGTTATACCAGATGGAACAGATCATTTTTTGGTATAAAATATCGGAAAAAACATAATTCTGTGAGCAACCTTGCTGTTCATTCAGCTATGGTATCCTGACCTCGGTTTTGCAGGTTCAGTTCACGCAAGAACTCGAAAGGGTGGTGGCAGGGGCTTGAGTCTTCCGTTCCTTTTCACTTAATAAAGGAAAAGTATTTTTATAATCATATAATGATTTTAGAATGTTGATTTATATTATTTTTATTTTTAAAAAATAAAAGCTTTTAACTTGAATCGAAGTTATAATCACTGTATCAACAATGCTATTATCTCATATTGAATAACCATTGTTTAGGGTTTATAAGAAGGAGATAATTGTTTAGGGTTTATAATACCGATGCAGACAAATATTCTCTTTATAAACCATCGTGGAAGTAGTGGTTGTTATTGCAGTAAACATGCATGCAGAGCTTAGCGATGGTGGCTAGCAGCTGCTCTTTTTGTGTAGCAATGAACAATATTTTCATTAGGGATTTCTTTTATATATATGTATATTTCTTTAAGCTAATTCTTTCAATATTGAGTATGATTTATTTTTATTTTTATCTTTTATAGATGCACGTAGTTATTTCAAAGAGAATTCTAGAAAACACAGTATTTTTGGATTCGAAGAAATTTTATCTTCGAAAGCATATTTTATAGATCCAAGTGAGTAAGTATAACTCCGGATATTCAGATTCTTACAAAAATATATGCATTGACTCAAACTCGAGATCTATTACGAATATCACAAATTTTTAAGATCAGACCAAACTCTTGCGACTAGAAAAGAACACAACCAAGTACTTTTGATATGTACGTTGTAAGATTAAACATCCTAAAACACAAAAGAAACAAAGAAAACTGTCACCTGATCTGAAAGGACAATATTAGAAAAATGTTACAGTATAATTAAGTAATATTTTGATGAATACTACACAATAAATACGAAGGTATTACTAGCTAGTATGATTAAAATATTTAATATCTTCTTTACTATTACTTATGAACTTGAATGAGCTCTTAAATTTAATTATCCATGTATAGATGAATTGATCTTATTATACATATTAAGTTTGTTGAATATGATCTGTCGAGATTTGACTTTAAAATTGCATTTTTCAAACTATACTATTTTCTCCAAATAAATTTTTAAATTTACTATTTCTAAAAATATCTTTCTAATTTGAAAAACGGAAATACATGTTGTTTTTTATTTAGAAATATATTAAAATAATATTTTTTAGATTTTATTTTTTTTATATTAGTGTATCAAAAATGATTTAAAAATATAAAAAGAAAATATTCTTGAAACACTGTAAC
>CM063598.1:5370863-5402916 GCA_032356905.1 Salix exigua
TAACCTTGTAATTATATTTTGCAAATATAATCAAAATGAGCTCAATCTTTGTTGTCATTAACAAATGTATTTGTAACAAATCCGGTCTAGTAATCATACCAACATAGGATCTAAGCAGTCTTCGATATAATTATTGTAACTCAACCTATCAAAGGTCACATATGTCAATACAACTAAATGAAATGGATCATGATGTGGACGTGTAGCATGGAAAATTCATGCAATATGATCTTAACATACCTATTTTCAACTAGTCCATCCTTAAACCTTAGTGTGATCAAACCATACTAAAGTTAGAGTGTAAATTAAACAATAGACTTTATTTCTGCAGAAAATACCTTCATAAATATTCATAAACTGAAAATATGTATATATTATAAAAGCATCTAAAATTACAAACTCCCTTTAAAACTAAATATTATAAATTGTCAAAACACACATACGAGCAGTATGCTCATGAAACATTTTGGGTGACAATCCCTTAGTAAGTGGATCCGCAACCATGAAGTTTGTACTATATGCTCTATAGACAATTGTCCATTCTGAACTCTTTTTAACAACTAGGAATTGGATGTCATGTGCTTTGACTTCAACGAGCTCCTAATGTTATTGGAATATAAAACTATCGACTTATTGTCACAAAATAACTTTAGTGGTTTTTCAATATCATCCACTATGCGCAGCCCCATGATAAAATTTCACGTTCATACTCCATGACTGGATGCCTCTAACATGCTATGAACTCTGCTTTCATCGCGAAAGAGGTTATAAGTGATTGTTTAACACTCTTCCAAGAGACAACACCTCTAGTTAACATGTAAATATAGCTCAACGTAGATTTCATACTATCTTAGCATCCAACAAAATCAAAGTCGTTATACCCAATGATCTCCAGATTAGCCAAACTCCGATATGTGAGCATGTAGTTTTTTGTTCTCTGTAAGTACCGTAAGACTCGTTTAGCTGCTTTCTAATGGTTTAATCCTGGATTGCTTAAATATCTGCCCAGTATCCCAATAATATATGTAATACCTAGACGCATACAAACTTGAAGCATAGGGAATCATCTGTATTTTTTCTAGAAAAAATCATTCTTAGAGCACTAATTGAGACTAAATTTATCTCTCTTAGCCACAAAGGTATCTCATGGTCTATAATTTTGCATGTCATATCTTTTAAGAATCTTTTTGATATAGCTCTTTTATGAAAATCCAAGAATACCTAAAGAGTGATCTCAGTGTATCTGAATGCCTAATACAAAAGAGGCTTCACCAAGATCTTTCATCTTAAAATTCTTAGCTAGAAATTTCTTGGTTTCATGCAATAAGCCTATATCACTGCTGGTAAGCAAGATGTCATCGACATATAAAACCAGGAAAATATATTTACTCCCATATAACTTATGGTATATACAATCATCAACCAAATTCATCTCAAAACCGCACGAGATGATCACTTGATGAAACTTGAACTACCATTGTTGAGATACTTGTTTGAGTCCATAGATAAGTTTCTTAATTTTGCAAACCATATTCTTTGGGTCTCTAGACACAGTTTTCTGGTTGCAATATATAGAATGTCTCATCAATGTTACCATTGAGAAACTTTGTCTTTACATCCATCAGATGTAACTTAAGATTGAAATGTGCCACCAATGTCATTATAATTCTGAAAGAGTCCTCGAAGATATCAGAGAGAAAATCTCTTTATACTCAGTATTTTCTTTCTGTATAAAGCCCTTTGTAACAAGATATGCCTTGTACTTCTCCACATCACCTTTCGAATCCTTTTTGGTCTTAAATATCCATTTGTAACCAATGGGTTTCACACCTTTAAGCAATGGGACAAGATCCCACATGTTTTTGTCTTTTTCTTACTCAATCTTCTCATTCATAACATAAATCCACTTTCGAGAGTTAGAACTTTCAATGGATTCATGGAAGTTGATAGGATTATCTCCCATCACTCCAATATCTACCTCATGTTCTTAGAGAAATACAATGTAATCGTCTGATATTGCACTTCTCTTCTCTCTAGTAGATTTTCTTAATGACATAGATTCTAGAGGTGCTCGAGGTTGTTTTTCTAGAACAATTTCTTGAATAAGGGTGCTTCAACATTGTCTTGATTCGTTACACATTGAACATGGTTAGAAATGGAATCTTGACAAATGCTAATAACACCTATGGGAATATAAATATATTCCTCTTCAAAGATAAAGTCTCTATCTTTATCACCTACCTCAAATTTGACATCCTTAAAGAATCGGGCATTTTCCATCTCAAAAATTGACTTAGTTATGAGATCGTAAAATTTATATCCCCTAGATCTTTTCGAGTATCCAATAAAATAGTAATTTACCATCCTAGAGTCCAGTTTCTTTTCATTAGGCTTGTCGCACCCTCCGCGAGCGCTGACGTCAGTGACGACTCTCCCTTGAGAGGGAATTCATGTCGGGGTTTTATCTTTATTCTATGAAAAAGAGAGTCACCACCTAGTATTATGGTTACTAGGAAACCTAAAATGGTATTTCGAGATTTAAGGCAAGGGACTGATTACGTAAAGGAAAAATTTTGCACCCCTAGTACACCCTACCTAAGATAAGTTGTTTGGTGTTTTGGTTTGTCTTATGATTGCTATGGTATTGATCTTTCAAAGATATATTGGTTAAATGATGACGACGACGTAATATCTCTCGAAAAAATATTTTGGATATTTATCACTTTAAAGTTTATTTATCCAAAGATTTACAATGAATAACAACAAATTATCTCTATTAATATTTTAGATATTAACTCTTTTAGAATTTCTTTATCCAAATATCAACAATAAATAATAGCGAATTATCCCGCTACACACTGAGCTTTTAGAATAGCCTTTAAAAATACCAATCAAATTGTTGAATAACTTCTGCTTAATGCCGTTGATTTCTTGGACGATCCTTTTCTTCTATTCAAGATAAATTCTTGAATGTTTTTCTTTTTCGGGTATCAACGGTTGTCCAACGGTCCTGAGTGTTGCCCTCCTGTTGCCAGGTCATATTCTGGGAGGGAGACAATATCTAGGCAGAAGGAGATTAAATTGAAAATGACCGTTTGAGAAGAGAAGACCGTTAGCTTTTAAATTACTGCTAGGAATACGCAGCGTTTTATTTGAGTGTTTCATAACTAAAACGCAGCGTTCCTTTAAAGAGTAGCAACACCTGTTCCTTCTCTTTCTTTACGTTTTTGGTTTTTCATGTAATGAACTGGGAAAAGAGACAGAACGCCTGGAATGAATCAACAAAATTTCTCTCCCTAATCCCTCTCCCTCCCTCTCCATCTTCTTCTCTGTATCAGAGAAATATAAATTATCCTGCTCCAGCTCCCCATCATGAAATCCTACCCCACCCCTCCTAGGGACATGTTTGGATGTTTATACAAGCTGAAAGGTGACGGTACTAGAAGCATAACTGTGTTTAATTTGATTTTGGATTTGTTTGCTTGTTTTCCAGTGCATCAAAACTTCGTTTTATCAGAAGCACAAGTGTGTTTAATTTGATGTGGAGTCAATGAAATTAATCGGACAATGATAGCATTGATCACATTTTGTAATTTGTTTATACATTCTCTATCTATGAAATTTTGATGATCTCCAAAGGCTCATCAAAACCACAAACAAAATGCTTTGGAGAACCTTAAGAGCAGATTTCCAAAAACTTTGCTGATAATATTTTGAAGGAGCATACAGAAGATTTGCTTGTCCGTTTTGGTTATCTCATTTATTGATCCTGGACTTCATCTTCCACAAACAAAATATCAAGAACTGGCAGATTTCAGAAACCTTAAAGATCCGCACCAATTGGAGCAGAAACAAGAAGACACTGACATGGAAAGAAATCCCCACAATATCAGACACCTTCTCAAGAAAGGGCTGATCAGGCAACGCAGCAGAAATTCCAGATAGGAATGCAATCGCCGCTGATTCTAGCGCTATACAAGTTAGCACGGTCGCACTTGCCAGGTAGTAAACATAGGACTCGTCGTTAATGACAGCTCCCAAAATATTATGCACGCTGCAATTATAGAGCTGGTCATGGCAATCGCGTCCGTGAAAATAAACCATCTCAGACGTTTGCTTGACTCCAGTAATGCTACGCCTTGCATGGGGCCAAGATCATTGTTAAATCCTCCAGGCATTGTGAAAGCTGCTGCAAATGTAACTGTTGCGATTAGTGTTGCTACCAATAATAGGGTATTTCCCATTCGTTTGTAAGTTTGAATCCTGGCAATAGCTTCCTGGTCTGCACCGGGCTGGGTCTGTTTCCCGGTGATTCGATTAGATACAGAGGGAAGCTACATCCATATGCATGTCATTATATTCTCCAGTGTAAGAAGAACAATATATGTCAAGCTTTTACATGTTGTTTTTCAGAATATAGAATGCACTTGGCAGCAATTGCTTTTAGAGCTAATTAAATTTTATGTACTTCTGAAACTATGAAATCTTACTTACACAACGGTACGTCAAACATGTTTCTCTGATAGATTCATCAATATCAAATACTGAATGGCCATTTTCATTTCTTGCTCTGTGGTCCACTCTTTCATCCCATATCAACCACCGCAGAATCCGAGTTTGTCTTTCAATAGCAGCCAAATGCAAAGGCGTGTTCCCACCGTTATCTGCTTGATTTACGAGGCATTGTAATTCTGCTATTTCCAGCACACATCTGACCACATTCATTTCTCCACTAAGAACGGAAAAATGAAGAACACTCCTACCGTTTAGGTCCAGAAGCTCTCCAGAATCTGGGCAGGTGTGGATAATTCTTTTTATTACATTGGCATGACCATACATGGCTGCCACATGAAGGGGTGAATGGCCATTTTTATCGAATGCATATGCAATAGACTTATCAAGTTCCAGCAATCTTCCAACCGCCTTGCAGTCTCCAAGGAAAGCAGCATAATAGAGTGGAGTCCTGCCATGGTGGTCAGCTTCTGTGATGAGGTGTGGTTTTTCTCTCAGAAGGATCTCCGTGATGTCTGAATAGAAATCGAATTATGAGTTTAGAATAAACAAGAGAATGAATTCTAACATTAGAATGTGAACTTAAGAGAAACCCAGCAATCAGAAACATATAATAATGAGGATGTGATCTTAAAAGATAAGGATTGTTCGAGAAACCTGAATGTCTCTCAATGACAGCAGCATGCAAAGCAGTCTGGCCCTCCGATCCCCCATGAGCTGAAGATTGAGCTGATATCAAAATCTGATTCAAAATATCCTTCTTCCCTTCTCTAGCAGCTAGAAACAACGGAGACTCGCCAGCATAATTTTCAAAACAAGCCAGCTTAGGATCAACCCTTAACAACAGCTGCACAACACTCCCATTACCACTCCTAACAGCCTCATGTAAAACTGTGTTATTCACCTTGTTTCCCTGCCTCAGCATGTCAAACTTGCCAGTTTTTCCACTTTCAGCGCTTATCCTTTCTGCAGATAGAACTTCTCGCACCAGAAAATCAACAATAGAGAGGTGTCCGCACCTTGCAGCAACATGTAGAGGGCTGTCTCCACTCGAATTCAGCCTTGTAAGCAGAGATTCGCATCTCTTGTAGATTTCGACGACAACTCCTTTATGTCCGAATTGCACAGCAATATGGAGAGGTGTATTCCCTTGCGGAGTAAGTTTAGTAAGTAGCCTTGGATTTTCATTGAGAAGTTGTCGGAGAACAAAAACATTTCCTGATTTTGCAACTCTGTAAAGCCTTGAATCCATGATTTCCTACTGGCAAACAACTATCACAACTCTATCTGGGCACTGTATTGTAACGACGTTGAGGTTTCAGGCTTCCATGTGAGCATCTTGACAAAAAATATACAGGCATATCAAAATTCCGCCTAACTTTGAGGAATGGTACTGATTAGTAGTCAAGGTATTTTAACTATCAAGGAGTCCATGAAAGCTATCTTAAAGTTGCAGTATTTTGAAGGAACTAAATATAAGTTGGTACCAAATCAGCATTGACTAGCTAGGTTGTTTTAACAGTGTTTCGAAAATGTTTTAGAAAAAAAATTATTTTATTAGAAGTCAAGAGATTGACTATTAATGAGTCCTTGAAAGCTATCTTAAAGTTGCAGTATTTTCAAGGCACTAAATAAACGTTGCTATCAAGTCAACATCATCTAGATCAAATATATATAACCACCAGATTTGAAAGATCATTTGATGTTTGAATAAGAAATTCATTAACCTATGACTTATGATCATTTCAAAGTTACATGGTACAGAGGTGGTAGTAAATCGTCGTCAAAGGTGTCATTTATATCGATGGACACTGGACAGGGAACATAACTTTCCACAGAAGAATTCAGTAAGTGTTTCACATTGTGAGCTGTTTTTTTTATTATTTTATTATTATTTAAATAATATTTAAAATTTACTTTTTATATCAGCACATATTATTGATAAATATTATAAAACATCAATTTAAAACAGTATTTAATAATAATAATAAATTAACCTCGTTTATATTAAAGTTCTTGAACTCCAAATATAGGTAAGAACATGAAGAGAGGTCGAGCAGCCACTACTATTGACAATTTCGACAAGTCACTAAAATGAAATGTGTTTAAATTGAAGCTCTAAAACTCTAGATGAAGATAAAAATAAGAAGATACGTCGGGTAGCTATTACTACTTGTAATTTTGATAAGTCATTAACTTATGGTTATTTTAAAAGGGATCTGGATTCTATTTTGCCCCCTCTTTTCTTTTTGTCCCTGTCATTTAATTTATTTTTTCTTTAAAAAAACTAAAGCTTATGTTAATTAATTCTCTAATTTTATTGAAAATAAATAGAAAAAGGGATCAACTTAAAATCCTTTCAAGTAAGAGTTTGTTTTACAGGTATTCCAGTTGTCTAAAGCGCAACCTTAGCCTATAACAATCTTTAAAGAACCATAATTTTCAAGAGGTTTTCTACTATCTTAAGAAAAATATATTCCGGCCAAGCAATAATTAATGGCACAATGAACTGCCTAATCATAATATACCTTGAATCTCTTGATGAAAATAAATTCACTAATATAAGATAATTTTAATATTTAATGTATGTTTGAGAGTGTGATTGAAGCTGCTTTTGAAAGTGATTTTTATTTAGAATTGTATCAAAATGATGTTTTTTTTTGTTTTTTTTTAAATTATTTTTGACATCAGCACATTCAAATGATCTAAAAACATCAATTTTTTTTAATTTAAAATAAAAAATATTTTATTTTTATTTTTTTCAAAAACATTTTTGAAATTCAATATCAAACAGGATCTTATGCCTCTAAGAGGTTTACAATTCCTTAAATCCAAAAATTAATACAAACATCCGGTGAAATTCAGAAGAAAAAAAAACTACCTCAAACATCTTTGGAGTCTAATTTGGTGGGAGGCTGTATTGACTTTACTATAGAACTGAGCTTTTAAGAATTTAAGTCCAATCAAATTGTTGAATAACTTCTGATTAACGCCGTTGATTTCTTGGACGATCCTTTCTTTTCTTCTATTCAAGAGAAATTCTTGAATGCTTTTCTTTTTGTACATTTTCTATATGTGAAATTGGATGGTCTACAAATTAAACCTTAACCGTTAAGAACCATCTCACCTAAAATCTTAATCTTATAAGTGAGGCTCTATTATATAATTTATATAATTTTCTAACACATCCTGTCAAGTGAAAGCCTTTTGAGCTTGAAACTTGCTCAGACCCACCTCACCTTGTGCTTGATTTTTATCAAATAAAATGGGGTGGTGAGATTTGAACTCGTGACCGTTGGGTCAACAAGGTTCTGATACCATGTTAAAAAACCATCTCACCTAAAAACTTAAGCTTGTAAGTGAGACTCCATTATATAATTTATATTATTCTATAACATTAACAAAACCACAATCCATATGCTTTGGAAACCTTAACAGCAGCAGTCTAAGAACTTTACTAACAACATTTTGAACCAGCATGCTGAAAATTAGCTTTGTCGGTTTTGGTGATCTCATTTATTTATCTTGGACTTCATCTTCCAGAAACAAAATATCAAGAACTGGCAGATTTCAGAAACCTTAAAGATCCGCACCAATTGGAGCAGAAACAAGAAGACACTGACATGGAAAGAAATCCCCACAATATAAGATACGCTGTAAACATAGGGTTGATGAGGCAACGCAGCAGAAATTCCAGATAGGAATGCAATCACTGCCGATTGTAGCGCTATACAAGTTAGCACGGTCGCACTTGCCAGGTAGTAAACATAGGACTCGTCGTTAATAACAGCTCCCCAAAATATTATGCATGCTGCAATTATGGAGCTGGTCATGGCAATCGCGTCCGAGAAAATAAACCATCTCAGACGATTGCTTGACTCCAGCAATGCCACGCCTTGCTTGAGGCCACGATCATTGTTAAATCCTCCAGGCATCGTGAAAGCAGCTGCAAATGTTACTGTTGCGATTAGTGTTGCTACCAATAATAGGGTATTTCCCATTTGCTTGTAAGTTTGAATCCTGGCAATAGCTTCTTGGTCTGCCCATGGCGGCTTCTTTTTCCCGGTGATTGGATTAGATACAGAGGCAAGCTTCCTCCATATGCATGTGATTATATTCTGCAGTGTTAGAAGAACAATGTCAAGCTTTTAGATGTTTTTCAGAATATATAATACACTTAGCAGCAATTGCTTTGAGGGCTAATGAAATTCAGAATATAGAATATAAGCTTTTATGTGAAGGAATTGTGTCCTTTAAATTAATGTGCAATGACTAAACTTGGATAGGACAATTAACAGAGATAATTTAATCTGATTATTTTAGGAGTCGTAGTGCTTTGCTAGAAGCCAACTACGATTAATAGGGTTAAACCTATAGCTATTATAATTGGGTCCTATGAGGTCACACACTTAGAGATTACGGAATAGATCAACGAAAGAAAAATGGTTAATTATTAATACATATTAGATATTATTAATAATAAAGAATATTATTTATTTCTGAAATAAAATAAATATTATTTATTCATATTAGATATGATTAATTATGGAGTTATTCATACAGCCTTTTATTTGATAAAAGGACAAAGTCTTCATTTCTATTTATTGCTCTAAAAACCATACGTTGGAAAAGGAAATAACATTTTCTATATATTGATATGCCATAAAAGGAAAAACGTTTCCATTCATTGAAGATGGAATATATAAATGATTTTTTGAAAATCATGTTAGGAAATAAATCTTTCCATGTAACGTATGGTGAAAGGTTAATAAAAGAAATAAAAGAAGTTATGAATGAGAAAGGAAGGGAGCGGTCGTCCATTAAAGAAACAACAACAATTAAGCATTAAAGGGCTAGGTTACCAGAACTGAGCTCTCGGTTTTTTTTGCTTAGGTTTCGGGACAACTAGCATTTGGGTTTTAGAAGTTTTTCTTTTTGTTTTGGCTCGGCTGCACAAATAAAAGATTTGCTCGGCTGCCACAAATAAAATAGATTTGCACGGCTGCTCTCAAAAATTCGGCAGTGGTGCAAGAAGAGACCACAAATTTTTCTTTTTCAAACCAAGGCAATTTTGATTGCTCTCTTTTGTCCATTCGTCCTAGCAGTCGAAGGCAAGAGATCTATTCCGGCTCGTGTGGACTAAATAGAGGAGCAACACGTGGGGCTCTCATCCTTTTAGATACCATCATATCTGACTCGGTTCACGCATCAACAGGTATTTTCCATAAACAATACTTTGATCTATCAATTATGCTTGAAGATTCTACGATTAGATGTTTAGATATGATCTGAAATTCCGCTTAATGCATCTAATATACAACATTATGTACTTCTGAAACTATGAAATCTTACTTACACAACGGTACGTGAAGCATGTTTCTCTGATAGATTCATCAATATCAAATACTGACTGGCCATTTTCATTTCTGGCTCTGTGGTCGACTCTTTCATCCCATATCAACCACCGCAGAATCCGAGTTTGTCTTTCAATAGCAGCCAAATGCAAAGGCGTGTTCCCACCGTTATCTGCTTGATTTACGAGGCATTGTAATTCTGCTATTTCCAGCACACATCTGACCACATTCATTTCTCCACTAAGAACGGCAAAATGAAGAACACTCCTACCGTTTAGGTCCAGAAGCTCTCCAGAATCTGGGCAGGTGTGGATAATTCTTTTTATTACATTGGCATGACCATACATGGCTGCCACATGAAGGGGTGAATGGCCATTTTTATCGAATGCATATGCAATAGACCTATCAAGTTCCAGCAATCTTCCAACCGCCTTGCAGTCGCCAAGGAATGCAGCATAATAGAGTGGAGTCCTGCCATGGTGGTCAGCTTCTGTGATGAGGTGTGGTTTTTCTCTCAGAAGGATCTCCGTGATGTCTGAATAGAAATCGAATTATGAACTTAGAGTAAACAAGAGAATGTGAACTTAAAAGAAACCCAGCAATCAGAAAGAAACATATAATAATGAGGATGTGATCTTAAAAGATAAGGATTGTTCGAGAAACCTGAATGTTTCTCAATGACAGCAGCATGCAAAGCAGTCTGACCCTCCGATCCCCCATGAGCTGAAGATTGAGCTGATATCATAATCTGATTCAAAATATCCTTCTTCCCTTCTCTAGCAGCTAGAAACAACGGAGACTCGCCAGCATAATTTTCAAAACAAGCCAGCTTAGGATCAACCCTTAACAACAGCTGCACAACACTCCTATTACCACTCCTAACAGCCTCATGTAAAACTGTGTTATTCACCTTGTTTCCCTGCCTCAGCATGTCAAACTTGCCAGTTTTCCCACTTTCAGCGCTTATCCTTTCTGCAGATAGAACTTCTCGCACCAGAAAATCAACAATAGAGAGGTGTCCGCATCTTGCAGCAACATGTAGAGGGCTGTCTCCACTCGAATTCAGCCTTGTAAGCAGAGATCCGCATCTCTTGTAGATTTCGACGACAACTCCTTTATGTCCGAATTGCACAGCAATATGGAGAGGTGTATTCCCTTGTGGAGTGAGTTTAGTAAGTAGCCTTGGATTTTCATTGAGAAGTTGTCGGAGAACAAAAACATTTCCTGATTTTGCAACTCTGTAAAGCCTTGAATCCATGATTTCCTACTGGCAGACAGCTATCACAGCTCTCTCTGGGCACCGTATTGTAACGACTATGTGGTTTCCAGATTCCATGTGAACATCTTGACCAAAAATATACAGGCAAATCAAAATCAATAACTCCGAATGACTTTGAGGTATGTCTGAACTATTAGTCAAAAGAAAAAATGCTAATTATTTCTTGGCAGTATTTAAAAGGCAGAGAATTTATGTTCAAAGCTCAAAGTCAATATCAAATCAACATTGACTAGACAAAGCATCTACCCTCTTTAAATTGGAAAGACCATCTGATGTTTGAATGAGCAATTAGTTAATTAATTTATGGCTGAAAACCATTTCAAAATAAATGAATTAATTAATTAATTTATGGCTGAAAACCATTGCAAAATAAATGATATACGTGGCGTCGTGAGGAGCAAGTAAGACCTAGATTGCTTGCAAGGAGATTGAAGTGGGCGTACGTTTTGGTGTAACAACTAGCTGATGTGGTTAACATCTTGTCTTCTCGGAGGTGGTTTACAACTTGCATTATCTTTCTCGTCATCATGTGTCAGTGTATGGTAGCAACCTTTTCGGACAATTCTACTAATAACACAACAAAACTGAAAATTTATTTTCAAGTTAATTGCTGATAGAAAATAATATAAATTTTATTTTAAATTTTATATTTGGATTTCATTTAATAGTTTGAATTTTTAAATGAGATAATTATTTAACATAGTATCAGAGCATTGTTGACCTAGCAGTTATGAGTTCGAATCTTATAATCCTTATTTTATTTGATAAAAATTAAATAAAAAGTAGTGTGGATAAGTATTCAAGTCTCAACCTAAAAAAACTTTTATTTGAGAAAGTTAAAAAATAATATAAATTATATCATCAGCATCACTTGATATTTTAATATTTTAGATGAGATAATTAATAAATACTTGCGAAGTAAAAACAATTATTCTGTTCAAGGAAAAGCTCACAAGGTATATGACTCAAGTAATCATCATGTAAATCCTATGATAAATCTAGTAAATTATAACCAGATAAAATAATTATTTTATTTTTTTAAGTGGGGGTGAAGATGCTTAGAAAGATTAGAGTGAAATTTTGAACAAATTAATATAAACATGCTGGCAAATAATACTGACTATCGATATAAACCTCATTCTTAATAATGTAAACTATGACAAAAAAAAAAGAAGATTAAAGGAAAACTTTCTATGATCAGGGGTTAGGATACCAATGAATTAATTTAAAAGTATTCTTGATTTAAATGAAAATTATTTCAACCGTTACAAAGAGTTTGATTGGCTGGCTACCCTAGTAAGAGGTCAATCGTATGGATGAGGATTTGAATCAAATGAATATATAAGTCGACCTTTTAGATGGAAGTAGGTGCAAGGGTTAATGGATGGGATGATCGAGGAATGTGAGACTTAAGTGTTGAAATCAAGGATATGTTGAATCTTATTTATTTATTGGATTATTTTCTTTGGTTTTTATTTTCCGGGACTTTTATTCGGGAAGCTCATGATGGAAGTGACAATGAAGATGATTGAAGCTTATGAAGTTGCTGGTGGTGAAATTGCGGAACAGGCCATTTCTTCAATAAGAACTGCATATTCATATGTGGCAGAGAATCAAACACTAGATCGGTTCAGCCGTGCATTTCAAAAGACGATAGAATTAGGATTAAAACAAGGTTTTGCAAAGGGATTGATGATGGGAAGCATGGGAATGTGATGGAGAAAAAGTGGCGGCGTCATTGTTGAAGTAACATCATCCTAAATACAAGGGCAATTGAATTTTCTAGTAGTCCGTGTTGAAAATAAAATTCAGTGAAGATCAGTTCTTGTTCAAATCACAATTAGAAATTAGTCACTGACGTGAAAAACAAGCACTTTTTATCAAGGGCAGAGTTTCTTAGGTTACTGCCATCCCTTGGATTTTATTTATAGAAGAAGATCAACAATACAAGAATGATAATTCTAGTCTATTACAATCTCTTCTATTAAACATGAAATATAAAATTTTCTTAACTACGAAAATAAAGCAATATGATATGATCAATATACTTTGATATTAATTAACTTAAACACAAACACTTAAATTAAAACTTGATAAAACATAATACAAGAAATCTTGATGGTGCTCTGTCTTCTCTGCTCCAGTCTTCAATTTTGTAGACTTGGAATCAGTTGACCTTTGACCCTTCATTTTTCAACAGTACGGGTGTCGAAATTGGAATGACACAAAACTCACATAGTTAATGTGATTCGGCGAGTTCGTTAATAGCCAAAAGCTTTGTTGTTGATGCATACATTTTTTTTAGCCAAATTTCATCGTTAAGGCCTTGAAATCTTCATTTTTGTTATTTTAAAAAAGTTTATTTTAGCCATAACTCTTGATTTCCAAGTCCGAATCGACTTCCATCAATTTCGGTTTGCTCAGTATTTCTAGCAGTTTTAATTTCTGTAATTATCTTAGTTTTGCTATTTTTGGTATATTTTAATAATTAGTCCCATTTTCTTGTCCAACAAGGATTAGGGCTAGGGTTTTTGTTTTAAATAAAATTGTAAGCCTTCTGGCGATTCAATCAATATTCAATAAAATTTCTAAATTTCTTGAGAGTTTCTCTTGTTTCTAGGGAATCCTAGAATATTATACAAAATATTAATATTGATAGTATTTTTTGTGTTTTCCTGCGTCAGAATTGGTTATGTAAGTTGGGAATTTCAAGCTTGGGCTGGCACTTATTCGATGACTGAAAAGGGAGAAAATGGTGGTTCTATCATTGTAGCTGGAATCAATATAATGATGGGAGGACAGTGAGTTATTTTTATTAAGCTAACTTCTCTTTGTGGAACATTAAATTTATCTGATCTCAATTCTGGAAATCACAGTTATTTTTTCATTTGCAGGAGCGTCTTAGGTGCACTCCCAAATCTAACTTTCATCACAGAGACAACAGTTTCTGCTACGCGAACTTTTCAAATGATTGATCGAACTCCAAGTACAGACTTGGAAGACAAGAAGGGGAAAGCTTTATCATATGTAAGAGGAGAAATTGATTTTCAGGACATCCATTTTAGCTATCCATCAAGACCTGAGACACCAATCTTGCGAGGGTTGAATCTCAGGATGCCAGCTGGTAAGACAGTTGGTTTTGTGGGAGGCAGTGGCTCCGGAAAGTCCCCAGTCATTTCATTGCCTCAAAGATTTTATGAGCCCAATGAAGGACAAATTCTCTAGGATGGACACAAAATAAATACGCTTCAGCTCAAATGGTGGAGATCCCAAATGGGTCTCGTTAATCAGGAACCAGTCCTCTTTGCAACATCTATAAAGGAGAATATATTGTTTGGTGAGGAAGGCTCCTCGATGGATGATGTGATCAATGTTATTTGTTAAAAGAACAATCTCATTTAAAAACTTAAGCTGTTAGGTGAGACTCCAAAATATAATTTATATTATTTTCTAACATATGACATCAAATAAAAGCACTTTGGGCTTGAAACTTGCACAGACTCACATCAACTTGGTCTTGATATTTATCAAATAAAATAGAGATAGTGAGATTCAAACTCGTGATCTCTGGGTCAATAAAGCCTTGATATCTTATTAAAAAACTATCTCACCTAAAAACTTAAATTGTTAGGTAAAATCTTTGAATATAATTTATATTATTCTATAACGGACTGCAAATAACTTCATAACTAAGTTAACTGATGGATATGAAACTCAAGTAAGCTAAGTTGTAAGAACTCGATATGTTATGTCTAGATTACTACAATAGCGAATTAATGTACAGTTCTCCTAGCATGTTTGAGATACTTCTTTCTTAAGCAAATGAGAAAAAAATGCTACAAGGTGATTCTTGAATTCATAGACATTACTTCAATATTGTATGCATGGAATTTATTTAATTAGATGCTCTGAAATATGCAAATTGCTTGTGATATTAGTGGTAGTTCCCAGTTAATGTCCTGAGCTGATACAAATAAAACCATCATGAATGACTGTATTATGCATTAGATGCACATTCTGAAACAACAGTTCATGATGGATTCCACAGGTTGTCCAGTTTTGATTCCAATTATATGGGGGGAGCAGCGAATTGCCATAGCAAGGGCTCGGATCAAGGACCCCAAAATCCTGCTGCTTGATGAAGCAACTAGTGCACTGGATGCACATTCTGAAAGAACACTTCAAGCGGCAAAAGGGAGGACAAGAATCACCATTACACATCTTCTGTCCACAATCAGAACATCAAACTTAATTGTGGTTATTCAAGCAGGGGAACTAATTGAATCAGGTTCACATGAACAGTTAATGCAAATAAATAATGGAAGAGGTGGGGAATACTTCCGGATGGTGCAGTTGCAACAGATGGCACCACAGAATGAAACTTTTAATGACTTCATCTATAGAAATGATGGAAAGAACTCCTTTAGGATGAGTCTGCTCCCAGTCCGGTTAGTGTGAGAAAAAGCACTCCAAGCGCCCCAGTGTTAAGCCCGTATAGCCCAGCATTGTCCATCGGCACACCCTATTCCTACTCAATCTATGATCGTGATGATGAGAGTTTTGAAGATGACTTAAGCCAACAAAATTATCAGGCACCTTCTCAGTGGCGTCTGATGAAAATGAATGCACCTGAATGGGGACGAGGCTTGACTGGATGCTTGGCTGCGATAGGTGCTGGAGGGGTTCAGCCTATTAATGCTTACTGTGCGGGATCACTTATGTCAAACTACTTCCTCAGTGACAAATCTGCTATCAAACATAAACCCAACATATTGGTTTTGCTTTTTTTATTTATTGGTGCTCTCAATTTCATCACCAGCCTCCTCCAACATTGAGAGGTTGACAAAAAGAGTAAGCGAGAAACTGCTAGATAAGCTGATGACTTTTGAATAGAGTGGTTTGATGACGATGAGAATGCAAGTGCAGCAGTTTGTGCAAGGATAGCCATTGAAGCCAGCATGGTTCGGTGCTTTGTTGGGGATCGGATGTCATTGCTTGTACAAACATTATTCGTTTCTGTCTTTGCTTATTCCATAGGACTTGTTCTAACATGGAGGCTAACACTTGTTATGATAGCAGTGCAGCCACTAGTTATTGTAATTCTCGATAGGAAAAGTGAGATTGATCCAAAGGAGGCAATGCCATTCGAACAATATTTGCAATTCTCGATAGGAAAGGTGAGATTGATCCAAATAACTCATTGAATGATTCGAACATCAAGAGAAAGTTAAATGCCCAAGTGGAGTTCAACAATGTCTTCTTTGCTTATCCAACAAGACCAGATCTAATGATCTTCAATGGATTGAACCTCAAAATTGATGCAGGGAAGACAGTGGCACTGGTGGGACCAATTGGTTCAGAAAAATCTACAATCATTGGACTTATGGAGAGGTTTTACGATCCCTTGAAAGGAACAGTTTTTATTGACAGACAGACATAAAGAGCTACATTTCTACATTTTGAGACATTAAGAGCTACATTTCTACATTTTGAGAATCAAGTTAAGAAACCATCTTACCTAAGAGTTTAAATTATTAGGAGAGTCTCTAGGATATGATTTATATGATTTCTTATACACTGTTCGCTGGCAATATCCGCGAAAGTATTGCCTATGGCAAAGAGGGTGCAAGAGAATCTGAGATACGAAAGGCCGCAGCTGTTGCCAACGCACATGAATTCATCAGGTATAAGAAATACTTAATCTAATGTACTCAGACATATTCATATGAGTAAAGATCATGGTTTTACAGGACTAACACCAATATTCTACTCCTGGTTTTATCTGAGAAGCTGCAAACAGAAGCTAAATCTCTTGTTTGATTTTATTTCTGCATTTTTTGCTGTGGAATGAAAGATGGGCATGGATCCATCAATCCTGTAGTATCAGAGAGCTTCTTAGTTCAAGAAGCACTTGAGAAGATGATGGTCTGCAGAACATGTGTAGTCGTCGCTCGCAGACTATCAAAAATTCAGAAATCCAGCTGCATTGCGGTTGTCAAGAATGGAAAGGTTGTAGAATTTGGCTCGCACAAAGAACTTCTAGCATTAATTAGGTTGTAGCGGAACATACTATTCTCTGACATAACTACAAAGCAGTGGCTCCTCTTGAAAATGATTCTGTGAATCCTTGACTTGCATGATTTTTGAAGAAGATTCTGTGAAATCCATTACCACAACTTAAATTTAACACATTACACGCTCCTCAAGCTTAGAAATCATGTTTCTGAATGAATTTTTATTTATTTCTGAAATTGCTAATTTTGGGAGAATTACAATGGCATCAAATTATGTGAAGAAAATTGTGTTTTCTACTTGAGCTATAAATGCCATAGGGTCTCCAAAGAACATGGTATGATGACAAAGAACTTGTGATCTGCATAACAGGTCTTGAATTCGAGTTAGGGCATACAACTTTTGTAAATGCCTGGGATAACCAGGGGTTTACTTGCTCACCTGGACCCATAAAATATGTTTTCTAGAGAATAGAGTTTTCTCGTATAAAAAATAAAGATAAAAATGTCATAGCCCTGTTTTTGAATATGACAACACTCTACCATGTCTCATTCCTTGCTAAAAATGTGTAATAACAATGCACCACCTTCTAAAATAACCGTTAATCCGATGTTTATTGTGTTACGTTTCAAAAATATTTTTTTAAATATTATATTTTATATTTTTATTTTAAACTAAATGTTTTTTTGTGTTTTTAGATCATTTTCATATGCCAATGTCAAAAATATTTTTTTTAAAATAAAAAAAATATATTATTTTGATGTATTTCTAAGTAAAAATTAATTTAAAAAACAACTTCAATCATATTTCCAAACATGCACTGAAAACATACCTCCCATGGTCGAGCAATTTTATATTCCATGATATTGCAGCAATTGTAATTTTTTTTCCATTACCACGCAATCTCAGCAAATTATGGGACTTTTAAATAAATTAGCATCGTAATAAAAAAAAAAAACATTTGGTATAATAATACGGTTTAAAAAATTTCAGTTAAATAACTCATTTTTAGTAAACATTACTTTCAAAAGCATGATAACTTAACATGTTGAACCTCTTAAACGCAACATGTCTACTTTATTGAAGTGTAAATTTTTCTTTTAAGAATCTTGGGTTTTGAGAATCGTCATAAAACATACTAAAATCTAATTTTAAAAAGTAGAAATTAATATTTAAAAAAAAAGTTGGGAGATTTTTAAGAAATTAAAATAACGATTCTATACCTCGTGAAGCATTGATATATGGAAAAATCATAAAATATATATAAATAATAAGCCTTCTGCCTTGTGTGCTGACATGAAGTTAAAAAAAAAAAGATGCCATAAAAAAAAGGAGAGAGACTAAAAGAATTAGGATTTTTCTATGCTCAATATGGATAAAAATGATAGAAGCTTCCTCGACCCCAATTAAAGGTCAGAAACGAATCTTTAACAAATAATAAAAAATACAACAATAATAATAAATAGGACTATTGACCAAGTCAATAAAAGCACGGCAAAAAAAGTACTTAATTGAAATTGTTTTTTAAAGCATTTTTTATTTTTAAAAAATAAAAATGATATTTTTTTATAAGTTATTTTTGATATCATATATTAAAATAATCTAAAAATATCAAAATATTAATTTTAAGTAAAAAAAATTAAAAAATTAAATGTTTTTTAAAAATATTTTCTAAAAGCGGTGCCAAGGCTAAAATATCATAAAGAAACTCTTTTTTGCTGGGAATATCCATTAAAAACAAAATTAAGTGACGTGGTGAAATGAGAAATAATAATAAAAAAAAAAGAGAGAGACTAAACGAATTAGAATTTTTCATTGCTCAACATGGATAAAAATGATAGAAGCTAAAATATCATAAAGAAACTCTTTTTTGCTGGGGATATCCATTAAAAACAAAATTAAGTGATGTGGTGAAATGAGAAATAATAAAAAAAAAAAAACAGAGAGAGAGACTAAACGAATTAGGATTTTTCATTGCTCAACATGGATAAAAATGATAGAAGCTTCTTCGACCTCAATTTAAAGTCAAAAAAGAATCTTTAACAAATAATATAAAAATACAACAATAATAATAAATAGGACTATTGACCAAGTCAAGAAAAGCACGGCAAGAAGATAGAAGTCTCACAGAAATACTATTATTTGTTGGGAATATCCATTAAAAAACAAAATTTGGTGATGTGGTGAAATGAGAAATAAAACAAACAAAAAAGTTATTACAATTGCCTCATTCTAAAAGGCTTTTAAAATTGTTTGGTTAAAAAATAAAATAAAAACCCTAAGAATATTAAATAAAAACTATAATATAAAATAGAAAAATAACAGAAAACCTTGAAAAATAAATTTAAATTGTATAAAAATTATTTTAACACCATGAAAAATAATTTAGATGATTGTAAAAAAAATGAGTAAAAATTAACTACTCAATTAGGATAGTAGGGTAATAAAATCAACAGCACGGACTCAGAAATTTCGTGCATGGCCATCCTTGAATGCAAGCGCGTGGGTTTACAGATAGGATTACAAGGGAAAGGGTTATGATTTCCTGTGAAATTGCAAGGAAAATGGGAGGCATCTTCCGGTGTCGATCTTCAATCCATGGAAAAACCTAGGAAGCAACATCCTATATTTCTTGCTTCCTTCCATGCATCAACCAAAATCTTCTTTTTTTCCCTTTTATTTTCGTATCTTCAATCGTTTTTCTTAAAGCCATGTTTGTTAGCACAATAAGTCAAGCAATCACAATTTGTTTTTACCATCACGATGTTGTTTAAAGCATAGTTGTCTATTTCATTCTGTTTCAGCATGAAATGTTTTGTACCAGTTAAAAAAACAAGATAAAACAATGTTGTTTTTTCTCGGTTTAAATACAGGCCGAAATGTTTCGGTTTCGTTTCGCTCGTTCTATTTCGGGCAAATAGTGCTTTTTAAAATAATAAATAATTTTACAATAACAATCATATCTCATAATCCGACCGTTAAGTTGATATGAAATTTTACGAGGAGTCTCTTAATATATTTATATATATTATGTTAAAATTTCAAAGCAATCGGAGAATGTAATGATCTCGTAATATTATACATGTTTATAGTTTTGTTCAGAAAAAAATATTTTGTTTGAATTAATATATTTAATTTTATATATACACATAAACAGTATAACTCCAAATCGACATGTCGAAACCAAAACATTCTATTCCAATTGAAAAAAATAAAACACCAACCAAAACGGTATTGACAACCTTGGTTTAAGGTGTTCTCTGTAACATGTTTTAAAATCTATTTGACATTGTGTTTCAAAAGCATTTTAAAAAAAATAAAATCATTTTGATGTATTTTCAAACAAAAAAAAAATTGAGATTATTAAACCAATTTTTAAAAATATCAGCACTTCAACCTATTTTCTACTTACAAGAAAATATATCAAGTTGTTTTATTTTTATAATTGCTTGTTAAATACCTTTTCTCCCTAGTCATCAGCATATGTCCGAAATCTCGAGTCGTTTGTTGAAAAAACAAAGTATTTCCGCACCTTACCTTAAATGAAGCAAAGTGAATCCAATACAAGAAACACAAACTATTGTCTCTTTCCGAAATTTACCATTTCATTGCTTGAAAGAGCAAGAAAATGAGGGCAAAACTACACTGCTCGGAGCAGCCTTTTCTCAGCACTCCCACCACTAAAATTCAGTCACGTGGCAATTTGTCGACATGAAATGAATTTTGGTGGAGGAGATGCTGAGAATGGGGCTACCAAAGCTTTGCCGAAGCTGAGCATCCAACAATATGCTGAAAAGGCAGTAAGAACACCTGGTTCTGGTGAAACCAAAGGTGACTTGAGCTAAACATTTCCAGAATAGAAAAGATGTTTGAGTTCATAATTAGAAAAAGAAACAGCGATTTCTGGGTAACCAATGTTATTTCCAACACACAGCAGGTTGTCTGAAAAACTTGTATTCGGGGAAAGCTACAAAGCCTGCTCTGGAACTAATCTTTCCAGATATTGTGAACCATTAATCAGCAAGCAAACCAAATTGTCTTAAATAGAAAATAAAATTTAGCAATGCAGACCTTCATTCTAATCTGTGAAAATGCATTCAATTTGAAGGGGACTTCAGTCAACAGGTTAAAGCATACACTTGGTCAATCCTAATCATGAACTCGTAAGAAAATTGACCATTCTAGGAGAAAACTGGGGTTGCCATTTATTAGCTCTCCTTTGAATCTGGTAGCAGAACAAACCAGTAATTTTTCCACCAGAAAAAAAAAATTGAATACTTCAAGCAAATCCATCACAAAATGGTCAAAACAATTTCAATTCTCTAAAAGTTGCATATATATCATACAATCTGGTAGTAAAAAGAACAATTTTCCAGAAAATAAAGATACCCAAAAAAAATCACAAAACTCAAGCATAATACATGAAACAATGCCATCTAAATTCATCAAAAAATAAGCAAACCTAAAACCAAAAAGTTAGCGAAAAAAGCTCCCATTTTCCCACAATAGCTCCTAATCTTATCTGAATTAGACTTGAGCTTTATGTCTTTGGGGTAGACCTTACTAATGGTACCATTGACTTCAACATTAGCCCCTACCCTTATCTTTTGCCTCTTAGTCTTGAACATGAGAATCTTGTACCTCACTGAAGTAGCCAAATCCACCCAGAAAACCGCCGGCGTCCCGTTTCCCGGAGCTGCCCGGGAAACCTCATCCCGGCTAATATTTGATATGGTACCATTCTTTGTAGCCTTCTTTTTATGCCCCTGATAAAACTGTGTTATGGTGGAACTCCCAATTGAGTGGGATCTATTTGGACTGTCAAAAAATGTAACATTTATTGGATCATAGTACACGCCCTTGTCTTTGTTGGTGTTCTTAAGTCTCAGTTCAAACTCAAGGGTTGTCAGATTTTTGGTTTGGTCAAGAGGAATGTAAAATTTGCTAAGTGCACAGGCCGGTGATGTAGTACGCAAGCTGAGCCACATAAAAAGAGCTGTTAGCCCTGAAGTGAATATGAAGCTACAGCAGCACCTACAGCAACCGCCGCCATGGGAATCCGGCATGATGAGGTGGTTTCCCCGTGAAATTGAAAAGGGCTATGAAGGAGGAGGTCAAGAAGGGGGAGAGATTGTTTTGGGGGAGAGAATAATTGAAGTCGTGATCTTCGTCTTTCTTTCTTTTATTAAAGGAGAAAAGTAGGGACGAAGTGCACGTTGTTTCCTGGCTATATTTTGAATTTTTAAATGTTTTTATTTACAAATATATTAAAATAATATTTTTTATTTTTTATATTATTACATCAAAATAATTTAAAAATATTTTAAAAAATATAAATATAAACAATCTCTTCGAGATGTAGATACAGTTTTTTTGGTTATAAATTTTGGCCAATGGGATCAAAGGTTAGTGAGAGAAGGGAGCTGTTTTCTTATTTAAACCAATGATGTGTGCGGCGGTGATTGGAGGACGTACACTGCTGGTGAGTAGATTGATGCTGCTCTTCACCAGTGAAAAACAATCTCACGTACCTATGCAAAAGTCATTTTTTATGGCGGATAAATCAATTAGCTTATTATAATAACCGGATATTAATAGCATGCATTTTGGAGTCAATTTTCTAAAATGATATTTTAAATAGTATATATATGGATTTTTTGGTGATGTGTGCTCCACTAATAAAAGTCATTTTAGAGAGTTATTTTTTTTTATTTTAAATATAATGCAATTATTTTGTATGTAGTTTAATTATATCATTAATTATACAATTAATAGGAATATGTTATATAATTAAATAATTGTTTTTAAAAAACCCTCCAACAATATAATTATTCATTTTGTATATATTTTTTTACTCTCTTGTTGAGGTATTTTTAAATAAAAATAAAAATAAATATTTTTAATATAGTTACATTATTTTCTAATATCTATATCTATATATATATATATATAGGAATACACGTGTCGTAGCGAGCTTCACATTGTTTTTCACTAGTTTCATGGTCAATGCATTTAATCCCATTAAAATCTATATTTTTTTAATATGATGTGAAGCCAAATTTCTAAAATGATATTTTGAATAGTGTATATATGGGTTTTTGTTATGTGTGCTTCAGTGATAAATGTCATTTTAAAGAGTTATTTTTTATTATTTTAAATATAATGCAATTATTTTGTATGTAGATTAATTATGTTATTTATTATAAAATTAATAGAAATATGTTATATAATTAAATAATTACTTTTAAAAACCCTCCAACAATATAATTATTCATTTTGTATATATATTTACTCTCTTGTTGAGGTATTTTTAAATAAAAATAAAAATAAATATTTTTAATATAGTTACATTATTTTCTAATATCTATATCTATATCTATATATATATATATATATATATATATATAGAAATACACGTGTCGAAGCGAGCTTCACATTGTTTTTCACTAGTTTCATGGTCAGCGCATTTAATCCCATTAAAATCTATATTTTTTTTACAAAAAACACTCAAATATCTTGAAATAATCAAATTAATTTGTAGAGTTATTCGAGTGTAGTAAAAATTATTTTTAGTCTAAAATTGAATTAAAAAAATATATTTATTCCCATTAAAAATATAACATAACTATATAATCAGCCACAACAAATCATTAAAACACAACAAAGAAACCCAACATTAACAACCCATTTAAAATTGTTGCTCGTACCATCAAATCTCATTTAAAATATAATTTTTAAATTATAGCTTCTTTTTTCCATATAGCAATCGGGTAGGGAAAGCTAAAAATAGCTTTCCAAATGCCTTCCCAATCGGAGCGTGAACAGATGAAAAAACATGTTAAGTATGGCATGCCCACTGGAGTTGCTCTAACATAGTTGTCAATGCCGCTTCGGTCGCTGTTCTGGTTTTTGAGTGGAACGGAACGTTCGGTTTCGAGCTTTCAGCGTACCGTTTGGGTGTCGTCATTGTTCATATATATATATGAAAAAAAATATTAATTTAACAAGCATAATTAAAATTTGAATTCTTTTTTATTTATAATATTTTGGTGTTTTTAAATTATTTTGATGTATAAATGTTAAAAATAATTTTTTAAAAATAAAAAATAGATTTTGAACACGAACAAAAACAACGTCGTTTTGTCCGGTTTTATAAATGAAACGACACGTTCCACGCTGTTCAGTGAATCGAATGGATCTGATATCTATGGATATTAAGCATCTTCAAGAAAAGAATTAAGAAAAAATGTATTTTTTAATTTTAATCCTTCATAATATTAAATTAGATATTACAAAGTATTCTAACCAGGCTATTTAGATATTGAATTATTTATTATAATTATATAAATTTCACGTGTAAAAAAAATATTAAAGAAAACTTTAAATAAAATGTGTCTATATATATATATATATATATATATATATGTGTGTGTGTGTGTGTGTGTGTGTGTGTGTGATTTGATTAAAAAATTACTTGTATTTTAATGTTATATTCTCTCACTTGGCTCATTTGAAATTGTATTTCCTTATAGTTTAATAAATATAACAATATAATATGCATAGAGTAAAACCAAAATCTCACACCTATTAATCACATCATATAACATAATTAAGTAAAAGATCTAATCAAAGCCGTGTATTTAAAAAAAAAAAGAATATTAAGTTCAATTATTAATAAATTCAATATTAAAAAATGATTTTGAAAAAAAATCAATTTAAAAAAGACTAAAAAAATAACTCGAGTAAACGTGTTAAATTCACGATTTAGATCATAAGACATAGATAACCTCGTAAAAATAGAATATAAACAAATTACAATTTACAATTTACAATCTCTAATCAAACCAATATTGAAGGATTAGATTAAAGAAAAAATCAATTAAAACAAAACAAAACAAATTGAAGTTAATATGTTCAAACTTATGAACTAGGTCATTAGAAGAAGATAACCTAATAAAAAAAATAATGACTTCATTTAAATCAAGTTAATCTATGACTTTAATCATGAAATTAAAATAATAATAATAATAATAAAATATTAAATTTAGTTCTCAATCGTTCCTATTGGACAAAATATGGAATGATGAAATTTGTAAAACAAATTAATTAAAACACAAGATAAAGAATTTTATTTAAAAATGACATAAAAACAACTTGAATCAACTTAGATTAACCTATTAAGCATTGTTTTTGGTTCATGATGTCAAAATAAAATAAAAAAGGCAATAATAAATAAATAAATCAAGAAGAAGAAAATAATTATTATTTCAAAGAACACATCTAAAATAAGATATTAACTCACAAGATCATTTAAAAAAAAACAGAATAAAATAATTAGACCGTGCACTCTTTGGCCTCATTAATATTGTTTTAGAGGAGATTAAAGTTTTTTTATAATTCTATTATTGACTGCATTATGGATAATTATGTATTAGTACAATGCTCCAACACAATATTCGAAAACAATGTGCTAATTAATAGTGAATGATATTTTCTATATATTTATTCTAATTTTTTATATTAAATTAAAAAACCATTGAGCAAAAAAAAAAGTGTTTTGTTTTTGTTTTAGATAAGAAAAATCAAATTATATTAGAAATGCATTTTTTGTCAATGGAATTTAAAATTGTTATGTTCTAACAAAAAATAATTGAAGCACTCCCACACAATATGAGACAAGATATCTTAATGTATATCTTTCTTTTATTCTTATTGTCGCGGCGACGATTTTTGGATGCGCCTTGCGCCCCGGGATTCGGGGGAACAAAGACGCGCAGTGAAATGTGGGGTTGTTTATAGTCGTAAAATTTACGACTATAATTATTAGGAGTCGCCACCTAATATTAAGGTCACTAAGAACCTATTGTTCTACGAGAGTCTTGGGTAAGGGGACTTGTTGTGCAAGGGAAAGACGAATCACCCCAGTGCACCCTATCTAAGGTAAACTTCATTGTTGTTTCATTGTTTTTTTCCAAGTCAAACTTTTTACACTGCATTTTCAAAAAAAGTATTTTTTTGTCTGCAGGTGTACTTTATAATATAATTTTACACCATAGTTAAAATTATTTTAATCTACAGATGTATTATACAATGTAATTTTACCGTAGTAAAAATATTTTTTTATTTGCAGGTGTAATTTATAATGTAAATTTACACCACGAAAGCTAAAACCGAAAAGTTGTTAAATTATTTATGACATTTTGGCCGAATACCAATGGATAATCGGAAATCTATTACAATATCCAAATTTTTGTTTTCAAAATATGGAAAAATATGCAACATATTTTTTATGAAAAAAATACAATGAGGAAAGCTTTGGAATTCGGCCGTATGCACGAAAACACACTTTGTATTTTGATTTTTTTTGTAATAATAATAATAATAATATATATATATATATATATATATTTTCAAAAAAATATATATTTTTTTAAAAATTATTTATTATTTTTTTTATTTTTTATTTATTTATGGGATGGGTCGTCGACCATCTGTAGGCTTACTGACTTGTCTGAATGATTGAGCTTCGACCCTGAGGCAAGAGTGGAAGCCCACAAGGTTATGGGTCAGATGTCGACCATAGTGGGCTTACAACCCACCTCTCTTGGGTTGGGTCAAGTTAACTCGACTCGATCAAGATTTAAGAAAGGAAAAAAAAATGAAGAAGAACGTGAACAATGTAGAATTAACATTGTTCACGTGAAATGGTCGAATTCAACAAGAGGATTACCTGATGATGCAGCCGTGTAGAGGGGATCGAGGTGTTCTTTCCGTTCATCGTGGCTTTGGAAACAGAGGTCTATGGCGGTTGGAATGAGGGCCTGAAGTCGTCGGTTTATGCTCTGTTCGGGTTGCTCTTTGTTGTGCTCCTCGTCGCCGGCGATGGAGAAGAAAATCTTTCTGGGGAGCTGCTGGCGTGGGGGGAGGAAGATGATGGGTTGTTGGACGAGGCTAGTGGTTGTGCTTGGCTCAAACCGTGGAGAGGGAAAGGTGGTCGATGCTGGTTTTAGAGAGAGAGAAGACAACGGGTTGTTTTGTAGAGAGAAGTGTGCAATTTTTCTTCCCTTCTCCTCTGTTTCTTCTCTGTTTTTCACATAACTTTCCTTCTGTTTTTCTTCTTTGCAGGTTTTTCTTCCTCTCCACCTCTTCTTTGTGCAAAATTTCCCTCTGTTTCTTTTCTCCCTAGATTTCTCCTCCTCTCCTACCCTGCAGTTTTTTTCTTCCCCGTTCGTCCCTTCTCTTCTCTGCAAAGTTCATGGCTGCTTTTATAGAAGATTGACCTGCCTCGGTGGCTAGCTGTCGGTGGCATGGTGGCTGTTGGTCGGCGCTGGGCTGGTGGTTGGTTGGTGGGCGTTGCAGGCGGTTGTCAGGAGGCGAAGTCTGATCGGCGTGCATGCTGTGGCAGCTTTGGCGAGGCAAAGTTGCACTTTGGTCCTTCAATTTATGATTGTTTCAATTGCATCCTTAATTGGATTTAAATTTATGATTTTGTGCAATTGTGTCCCTGGCCAAATTTCCACCTTACCATTGACTTTGAGCGCCTTTTTCACTTTGGTCCCTTACCTTTGATTTATGTAATTTGGCCCTTAATTGACAATTAAACTCTGAATTGTCTTTAATTTGGCCCTTAATTTTCATAATTAGCTTTAAAAAAATTCAATTTGACCTCCAAAAATTCTGATTTTCTTAATTGGACCCAAATAAAACTTGAGAATTCAATTTTTCATCAATTAAGCCCTAATTAAAATTAATTTGACCAATTTAAAGCATAATTAAGTCCTTCTCCAATTGGACCCTAAATTAATTCTCAAATGTAACAATACTTTAAATTAACCCATGATTGGCTTATTTAAAATATAATTATTATTTTTGACTTGATTTTTACTATGAATTTGTATCTTCTCTTATTTTTGGGCACAAAAGAGAAACGGTTCAACTCCGAAAATATTCAATATTTTCACTGTGATTTTCCGTCGACGCCAAAACCTTTTTTATTTTATTATTTTTATTTTTATTTTATTTTGGGGAGTAACCCAAAAATTGGGTTACGACACTTATAACTCAATTTATAGTTGGGATTTCAAGATTTGTTATAGTTTATCAACTTATATATATATATATATAACTATCTTATGGTGTGTGCGAGTGCATGATGTCAAAGGGAAGACACACTCTTATTACACCTATATAAGATAATCTGCATTGTTATTTTATTATTTTCTCTAGGCTGAGTTTTTGATTGTTATCTTGTAAAGTTTAATGTAGATCTCTTTTCATGAGAGAATTTCTACTTTGTTTGATCAAAACCTAATCGCTTTAAAGTTCAAATCTTAGCATCATGTTTATTTTAATATGTTTAATACCTAAGGACATACTCTACCATGTAGTTTTACAACTTCAAATATTAAAATCTATAACTAAATCCCAATACTTTGAATATTAATTAGACAAAATAATTGATGAATGACTTTGATATTTTAGACAAACTCTAATAAATAATCGTAAATTGGTTATGATATCTATTTTGCATTGTAAAACATGAGAAATATGCAATTTGATCTCTCTTGTTTTTATGAAAAATGTGCTCAAAATATTTTTAAGATTTGTTCGTATGCACCAAAATAATATTTTTTGTTTTTAAATATAGATTTTTAAATATTTTATTTTTTGGAAACTTCTAAAAAATCAAGTATTTTGTACTTGGAAATATAGATATTTTTAATCTTTTTTAAACTTCTTAGAAAATCAAGTATTTTGTATCGGATTCATATCTTAATGTAATTTCATGTCCTGATATTGAACTAAATTGGTGGGAAAACATGGGATAAAATCACAATTTTTTTAAATAGTCCTGGTAATTGTTTCCCATTTTTCTTGATTTTTTTGAAGAAAACAAGGTACTTCTAATACTTGGTTCATAATGTAAATCTACAACTTAATATTATACAAAATTATTGAAAGACAAGTGAGAAAATCACACAAAATTTAAATTAATGTAAAAATAACACATTAAAAGTAGAATGTGTTGAAAATACATTAAAACTCCAATTCCTTTGAGATGTTCATTGAAAATGTTGAAGACGATTGAAATACATCAAATGTGTGTGTGTGTGTGTGTATTTCATTATTTTGATTTTTTTGTTGTGCTTTCTATTTTTTTGAACAAATAAGGTGAAAATTCAGGTAGGAACAATTTTAAATGATTTAATTACCCACTAATAAAAGCTTTAGGTGGTCCAGTGAATAAAAAAAATCAATACCCCACAATATTGCAAAAATTTAGATGTAATAATATAATATATTAAACAATTTCATGACCTATTAATCAACACTCTAGGATAATGCATGTTCATAAATCATCTTTTATACCTGTGAGAATCTATGTAGATCAGTAGATGAATGAAGAGATGAAGATGAAGAATCTGATGTTTAGAGATTTAAGAGAATGAGAGAGAGAGAGAGAGAGGAATGTAAAAACTATTGTATTGTTCTCAACTAATTTTATTTAACATGCATTTCGTATGTTTACAAATACCTACTATTTATACACACTCAATACTACTCACTACCATACTCTAACATCCCCCCTCAATCTCATGTGTAGAGAAACGAAGCATGAGATTGTTACAGTGTTCCTGAAACAAAGAAACACTTACACTCTTTGTAAGAATATCTGCAAATTGCTATTTGGAAGAGACAAATTGAACATAGAGTTGATTGCTGACAACCTTATCACAAACAAAGTGAACATCAATCTCAATATGCTTAGTCCTCTGATGTTGCACTGGATTGAAAGACAAGAGAATGACTGAGAGATTGTCACAAAACAGAACTAGAGGTTGAGCAATAGGTACATATAAAAAGACCAAGATTTGCTTGATCCAATCAATCTCAACAGATGTAGTAGACAAGGCCCTATATTTAACCTTTATGGATGATCTAGAAACAACGTGTTGTTTCTTAGAAGACCAAGAAATGGGGCTGAACCCAAGAAACATAACCAATAAAATTGTTGATCTCCCATCATTAGGATCCCCTACCTAATCAGCATTACTGAATGCTTTGAGATCCAGGTTGCCTTTGTGATAACTGAGAACAAGGTGTATAGTACCTTTAAGGTATCGAAGAATCTTTTTTCAGGAGTGAAGTGAAGTACCACGGGATTCTGCATGAATTAACACACTTGATGAACTGAAAATGCAATATCAAGGCGTGTAAAGGTTAAATACTGCAAATCGCCTACAACACTTCGATACAGAGTGGGATTATCATAAGGGATACCATCATCCTTGAGTAATCTTTGATAGGGAAGACAAAAAGTGACACAAGCTTTAGCATCAACCATATCAGTCTTAATAAGAAGGTCCTTAATATATTTAGAGGAAATTTGAATTCCCAAGAAATAATGCAGATCACCCAAATTTATGATCTCAAACTCTGTGGTAAGGGCATGAATCACCTTATGAATCTCAGTGGAATTACTACCAGTGTTAATAATATCATCTACATATACTAGCAGGATAACAATACCAACAACAAGAGGTTTGACAAATATAGATGAGTAAGAATATGTGGAATGAAATCCCAAAGTAGGCAAAAATGGAGTGAACATGTCATTCCATGTACGGGGGAACTGTTTAAGGTTCCTATAATGACTTATGAAGTTTACAGACTAACTATGGATGAAGATGATCTATAAATCTAGGTGGTTACGCCATGCAAACTTCTTGAAGGATGCCATGTAGAAAGGAATTCTTCACATCAAGCTACCATATTAGCTAGCCAAATTTAGCAGCAAGGGCTAAGACAATTCTCACAGTAATAGGTTTCACTACAAGACTAAAAGTCTCTCCAAAGTCTTGGCCTGGTTCTTGATTGAACCCCTGAGCAACTAATCTGGCATTATATTGAGCAGTAGTGTCATTAGCATGCCTTTTTAATTTTGAATATTCATTTACATCCTACCAAGTTTTTATGAGAAGGTATAGATACCAAACTCCATGTATTCTGTGAGTGTAGGGCAACCAATTCCTCTTGCATAGCCAATAACAAAACTAGTTCTTTCAATGCACTTTTGTAAGAAATAAGTTCTACCATAGATAAGTCAATAAGAGGAGCAGTTTTGATAGATGTGTTGCTACCTAATTTTTGACCCAATTATTTTTATGTTTCGGAAAAAAACAAAAAAGACAAAAATCCAAAAATATCCTGATACGAGGGAAAAATTGAAGAAAATTGAGAATTTAATAGTCAAGTGGGGGTTTAAGTGCATGAATTTAAAACTAATGAACAAATTAAAAAGAAGCGTAAGCTCAAGGCTACTTTTGAAATTTTGACTAGGAAAAAATTCTATAAATAAAGCTAATTAGAACCAAAGAAGGGGGACAAAAAAAACATATACACCTAAAAAAGCTCTAAAAGCCAAAAAAAACCATAACCCTTATTTTCTCTCCAAGGGGTTGTAGTTGTAACCCCACTATCTACCTTCCCCTTCCTCTCCTACACCTCCTTTTAGTCCTTCCCCTCTCCCTCACACTCCCTCCACATGCAACAAACCCTAAAACCTAAAAAAGAACCCTTTTTTTTCTCTTGGCCTGTTCCGTCAATAGGGCACCTCCCAGCCTCCTTTGTTTTTGCTTTCTTCTTCTTATCCTGCAGTTGCAGCCACCGGCCAACCAGCCTCTTGATTGTCTCCTCCCCAGCTACAACACCCACTCCTCTTGGCAGTGTCGTCAGGTTCCCTCCCTTTTCCATTCGTCTCTCTTTCTTCACCAAGCTGTAGCTACAATCGCAACCCTCACTATCTCCTCTCCAGCCATCGCCAATAACCTCTCCCCCATAACTGCCTCCTTGCTCCATCCAGCTTCCACCACACTGTAGTAGAGCCAACCCTATC